>JAFMSR010000016.1:14633719-14713719 GCA_022818135.1 Saxidomus purpurata
CTTGATTACACATATCCATTTCATCAAATAAATCCCCCATTTTAATTACAACACAAGCATCCAACAAGAGTAAACTGAAAACCAAGAATTCAGATCTTCGGTAAAAGTGTTAACATTTCTTCAAACAGTTTACTGGAAGTCACTTTTTTCCACATCAGCCTTTTCACCTACCTCACTGTTCACGACCCATTCACAAAAATGCTTTAAAAAGTTCTTTCCTGGTGGAAAAATAAACAGTATCCACTGAATATTCTATGAAGATTCTTTAGAATTCCACATACTTGAAGGCTCAAGGAATTGCTGATGTGGTTTTAAGTTTCTTCCAACTTATCTCAGTCTACAACATAATTGGGATGGACAACAAGGAAAGGATCATCTTCCTTGATCAAACTATCTTCGTCTTGTTTATTTCTTTTGCCAAGTCCAGTTTGTGTAAGTTCTATCAAAACATGATCCTGCAACATAAGTGAATGTAGTCAGCTGACCTGTTAAACAACATCCTTCCCCATCAAGGAAGTTTAGTCTATAAAATCTGTTGTAAAACTTGTAAAACTTCCAAAACTAGGCAACCCTTTTGACCAATTTACATTATGATTGGGTTGTAAATATCACTTGTATGGCATACACAAGGTTTTAACGGGGTGACATAGTTCTGACCTCAGATTACCCATATTCATACCTAACCTAAATTTCATCAACACAATTATACTGACAAAGTTTCATGAAGATACAATAAACAAGAGTGCCATCATGGCCCTATATCGCTCACCTGACTACCATTTGCTATAATAAAAGGGGTCATGATTCTAACATAATTCGTAGAAGTCTACCACACAATGCTAAGTAACATTTCAAATATCTGTTTTCCCTATATAAGCCTATGTGAAATCAAGTGCTTTCCCCCCTCCCGAGAAGGGTTAATTTTGACCAGGGGGTCACAATTTGACCGATCTTGGTAAAGGTCCACTAGAAAATGCTACATGCTAAATATCTCAGCTCTAGGCCTTGTGGTTTCAGAGAAGATTTTTAAAGTTTTTCCTATATGAGCCTATGTAAAACCAAGTGACCACCCAAGGCGGGTTAATTTTGACCCAGGGCTCATAATTTGAACAATCTTGGTAGAGGTGCACTAGACAATGCCACATGCTAAATATGTAAGCTCTAGGCCTTGTGGTTTCAGAGAAGAAGATTTTAAAGTCTTTCCTATATAAGCCTATGCAAAACTAAGTGACCACACGCGCGGGGTCATTTTTTACCCGAGGGTCATAATTTGAACAATCTCGGTAGAGGTCCACTAGACAATGATACATGCGAAATATCTAAGCTCTAGACCTTGTGGTTTTAGAGAAGAAGATTTTTTAAGTTTTTCCTATTTGTTGCCATAGCAACCAGAGTTCTGCATGGAATGGAATTCTTTGAACAACTTTGATAGAGCTTCATGCAAGGAACATCCCTGCACAATGTTTCAACAACATTCGCCCAGTGGTTTAAGAGGAGATGTCGTTTGAAGGAAATGGTGGACAGACGGACGCACACCTATACGAAGGTGTTATTAGGTGTTATTTCCATTGTTCTCGAACAATAGAGTGACCACTTAAGATGGCCCTATATCGCTCACCTTGGTACAAGTCCACTTGCCTGGTGGAAGATATAGTGTTATATACAATAGGTTTTCCTATATTCGTCTTTGTAAAACAAGTGACACCCCCCCCCGGCAAGGTCAATTTTGACCCCAGGGGCATAATTTGAACAAACTTTGAAGAGGTCCACTAGACAATGCTACATGCCAAATATCTAAGCTCTAGGCCTTGTGGTTTCAGAGAAGAAGATTTTTAAATTTTTACCTATATAAGCCTTTGCAAAACTAAGTGACTCCCCCCCCCCGCGCGGTCAATTTTGGCCTAGTGGTTTCAGAGGAGATGTCATTTGAATTAAACTGTTGACGGACGACGGACAATCATCAATTAGAAAAGCTCACCCTGGCGTAGACCACTTAAGGGACAAAAGACAGAATGAAGACAATAGATTTCTATTGTCTTAGGCCACACCTCCTACCACCCAAGGTACCCATCATGCGTGTGGACGGATGTACGGACGGAATGCGATCCTAACTGCTCACTCTGGCACAAAGGTGCCAGGTGAGCTAAAAATGCAACCTCTATTGCATGCACATAGTTTTTCTACAATTTTACCCCGTGACCTAGTTTTTGACCATAGATGACCCAAGTTCAAACTCTACCTAGATTTCATTAAGGCTATCACACCGACTAAATTTCATGAAGATCCAATGAAAAATGCAACCTCTATAGTATACACAAGGTTTTTCTATGATTTGACCTGGTGACCTAGTTTTTGACACCAGATGACCCATGTTGGAACTCGAACTAGATTTGATCAAAGCAATCATACTGACCAAGTTTCATGAAGATCCAATGAAAAATGCAACCTCTATAGCATAAACAAGAATTTTCCATGATTTGACCCTGTGACCTAGTTTTTGACCCCAGATGACCCAATTTTGAACTCAACCTAGATTTTATTAACGCAATCATACAGACCAAGTTTCATGAAGATCCAGTTAAAAATGCAACCTCTATTGCATACCAGTGGTTTTTTTTCAGTCCGAGGCTAAATGTGGCGGGACCGGTCGGGAGGGGAATTTTTAGTCATTTTGCCAGAAAAGGGGATTTTTTTTTTAGAAAATGTAAAAAATATACTGTTTTAAAATGTAAATCAAAGCGCTGAAGACGCTGGATTTGTTTGTGTATTCAAAATATTTGTCCTTTGTTTTGTTGTGACGGCTATTTCAGTCTGTAATCTTCATTAGTGAAGGCTATACCAGTTGGTAATAAGATATGAACAGAATGCAACAGTTATAAATCGTATTTTGGATCGAATTGTCTCTGTTTCTATTCCCGGTACACATAGGGATTTTCAGTGTACTCAACAAAATGTTTTCACCTACAGTTCTACTGTCTAAAATAAGACAATGATCGAGCAGCTAGTAAGTAGTAACGGCACTTCGATAACACAGACGAGCAGGCAATAGCACCGATCAATAAGAAGATCAATTTATTGTGCGGACCGACAAAGTAATAATGCGTATCTATAGTACCGCAATATACATTTATAGAACGAATATGGTTGAGACCAGGAAGTATCGATGTTCTAATATTTTTCTGCAGTCATATGTATCTTAACAAAATAGCTCATTCGATGCGTTTCAAGAAAACGAGGCCTACAGTCGAATATATGGTAAATTGCCTTCTACTTAAAACATTACCTATGAAATATAACAAATGGTTTAAACATCGACATTAACGTATCCTAACACTTGTTTTCTGCTTAAGGTGCTAACGCGTAAAATATAATATGTAGGAACTCGGACTAGCTTGCGCCAGGTCCGCAGAATAAACATATCAGCAATAAGGAAAGTTATAATTACGTCCCTTGCCGGGCATTGAATAAATTTATGAATGGATGGATATAATCGTAAAAAGAGAATGTGTAAACATGCCCGTAAATATTCCTGGCTGTTCTATTTTGTTCAAAAGATTTCATTCTTTAAAATGACGATCTGGGTAAGACATTTTGTTATCACAGAAACTCCAAAACATATGTTTTTTTCTGCACAAGGTTTAAGAAATTGCCAGCATGTTAAGATATCGGAACTATTTCTATAGGGTGTATATATATAGTAAATTGTCCCTTATTTTTTACGCATCATTGTAAAATGAAATACATCCGCAGTTCTTATTCGAAAACACTTTACTTTAGCTATATTTACAAAATTTGGCTGATGTTGCATGAGTTTGTAACATTATATATTTAAACAATGCAACTTTCATGTCTGCAATGGCCATATGGTTTCAAATGAAGAATTATAATTTGGGATTATTTCTGACCGACGTGTCGGAGCTACTTTCAGATTTGGTACTTAAGGAGTAGGCATTGGAAAACGGTAAGTAAATTTGTTTGATACACAAACAAATAAAAAGAACCAAAACTATTAAGTATGTTAATGACATTATTCTTTTGCCTATTATGAAGAGAAGACATAAGAATTTAACATAACAAAATTTATATAAAAAACTGGTGTCAAGAACATAACTTTAAAACACGCGTGAAAAATAAGTAATACTGCTTTTTTCAATTGAAAACCTTGTATTAGTATCTTTTCTAACAATTTTCCTGGATAACAAAAATCGGGGTCGTGAAAATAGGTGAAAAACGAAAAATCAGCGATTTTCGGGTGACTATTGAAAGGTATCCAATAGTTGCAAGAAAATGATTCTGAAGCTTTTTTATTTATGAAAACATGTTTTTATACCAAGTTTGGCCATCTCTTGATTACATAAATGGAAGATTTTTTCAACACTGGAGGGGATTTTTTTTGTCAAAAATGGGGAAAAATATATAATCATTTTGGAGGGGAATGGGGCCGAATTTCGGCCCCCAAAAGGCCTGAAAAAAAAAAACCACTGCATACACAAGGTAAAGTGTGGACAGACAGACGACGGACACTAGGCGATCACAATAGCTCTCCTTTGAGCACTTTGTGCTCAAGTGAGCTAAAAATAAGTGACACCTGGGCGGGGTCAAATCTGGGTTCATAATTTTAACAATCTTGGTAGAGGTCCATTAGATTATGCCACAATGCTAAATAACTAAGCTCTAGGCTTTGTGGTTTCAGAGATAAAGATTTTAAACGTTTTTCTTATATAAACCTATGTAAAATCAAAATTTTGAATCTGGTGGCATAATTAACACTGATTAGAATTAGTTTAGAAATTAAGGTGCTAGAGTGTAACATGGTTATAAATTGCAATGTTTGTTAAATCAAGGGCCACAACTCTGGAAGAACTTATCTGATCAAGCCCATAATTGAACTCATCCAAGATCTAATAATTGGGATTAAAGAAGAAATGAAGGTGCTAGAGAGTAAACAGTGTTAAATATAGCAATTTGTTAAATCCAGGGCCATTGCTCTGGAAGAACCAAACAAAACTCATCCGATATCTAATGGTCATTCACATTCTCTGTAAACATGACAAGGACAAGTGACAAATTGAAGGTGCTAGAGTGTGAACTCAGTTATATATAGCAATGTTTGTTAAATCAAGGGCCATAACTCTGGAAGAACTAATCCGATCAAGCCCATAATTGAACTCATCTGAGATCCTTTAGTCATAAACATTCTCTGTAAATATGATAAGGATTAAAGAAGAAATGAAGGTGCTAGAGTGTAAACACAGTTAAATCTTGCATTGTTTGTTAAATCAAAGGCCATAACTCCGGAAGAACTAATCCGATCAAGCCCTTATTAAACTCGTGCGAGATCTTGTGGTCATACACATTCTCTGTAAATATGTTTAGATTTAGTGAAGAAATGAAGGTCCTAGAGTGTAAACATAGTTAAATCTTGCATTGTTTGTTAAATCAGGGGCCATATTTCAGGAAGTACTGGTCAGGTGAGCTCAAAATGCAACCTCTATTGAATACATAAGGTTTTTTTTTTATGATTTGATCCCAGGACATAGTTTTTGACCCCAGGTGATCCATATTCAAACTCAATCTAGATTGCATCAAAATAATCATTCTGACAATTCATTTACAATGTATATCAAGTTATATCATCATTGGCCTAGTGGTTTCAGAGGAGACGTTGTTTGAAGGAAAATGTTAACGGACATACTACGTACGGAATGCGATCCTAAAAGCTCACTATCAAATATGACCTTGACCTACGAAATTTGGCAGCATCAAAACCCTTTGGTCATAAGAAAAACAATTTGAAAGTCTGATGAAGAAATCTTTAGAAATGGCATAGTTATAGTCAACGTTAAGTTTTTGTAACAGACCAACTCAGAAAGCTATCCCTTTTCTTCGAAAAGTCAAGCTAAAAATCAGACTGCACATATGTGCAGGCTAACCAGACTCTTTATTTGTTGCCAAGACCAACACTGGTTTTCATTCAACTAGGCTTACATTAAAACAATTACTTACATGATGCACCAGCCTATCTAGTACTTTCTCAACAACTGTTTTCTTCTCAAGCAGTTCTGCTTCAGACTCTATTTCACTCTCCATCTCTCCTAGATACCAACTGATCAGATTGCTGCGCCGCAAACCAGTACTGTCCGCGTCTGAAAGGAAAATAAACAAACCAATGTAAGTTACAGCTAAAGAGCCTTATACAAACGAGAGGTCCCCCCCCCCCACCAAGCAAAAACTCACATCCCCCCTCTCTCTCTCTCTGAACTTCACAATATCATCTAGGGTACATACTGAGAAATGAAGAGCAACAACTGTGCTAAAAGTCATGAAACTGGGACATGATGTCAATGTGCCAAACTATCTCATACTGCTTACTCGTGAAGTTTAGGTGAAAATCACCAACTCGTACAGGAGAAATAGCTAAGACATTACATTTTACAAATCAAGGGACGGACGATGTGCAAAAGTAGACCTAGTACTCAATACTCGTGTAGTTTTATTTAAATGCATCTAGTCAATGGAGAAATAACTTGAACATCATAAAATTTGACACATGAAGGGCTGTATTCATCAAGCCAGAACATTGTGAGGATATGCAAATGTAGACAGTGTAGTGATCACTCGCATGAAGTTTGGTTAAAATCCATCCAGTGGTATAGGAATAATACCACGGACATCCTAAATAGAACAAGAGGTCCAAAAAGGCTAGTATCCCTCTACTGGTCTGACTGGACTGTTTCGAGCAAGTTTTGTGAAAATCTTTCGCAATGTTTTCAAGGAAAAGCTAACAGAGTTCACTGTGACCTTGACCCACTGACCCCAAAAACATTTGGGATCATCTACTCAGTAAGACTAATCATCCTATGACATTTGAAGACTGGGTGGTGTAGATCTTAAGTGGATTTTTTTTTCAAAGTAAGGGTCACTGTGACCTTGACCTTTGACCCCAAAAACAGTATGATCATCTACATGTTGCAGGGAACCTTCTGTGCAAGTTTGATGAATGTTGAATGAAAACTGTGACCTGCAGTGTTTTCAAAAAATAGTTTTCTGACAGATGGACAATGGACAAACAACCATGGTGTAAGCTATGCTGGGCTTGGTCCCGTAGAGCTAACAAGAGCTGTCCCTCACAAGAGAAGAATGCCCCCTGAAAGAAGTCTCTCACAGTCTGTGTCCTCTCTATGTGCTCAATAATTGTGCTATGTTTATTTTAAAATCCTTCCATGCTTGACAGAGTACCCCTGCATACAGTATTCCAGTACTTTTAAACACTAAGTATGACCATGACCTTTGAGGTAGGGACATGGTTCTTGCACACGACACATTGTCTTGATGTGCTCAACATTTGTGTCAAGTTATTTTAAAATCAATCAATGCATGACAAAGTTACAGTCCAGACACAAATGTATGCATATATACATGATTCCATTACCTATAAACTTTAAGTGTGACCTTGACCTTTGAGGTAGGGACGTGGGTCTTGCACCCGACATCGTCTTGATGTGCTAGACATTTGTGCCAAGTTATTTTAAAATCCTTCAATGCATGACAAAGTTACAGTTCAGACACAAATGTTTGCATATATAAAGGATTCCATTACCTTCAAACTCCAAGTGTGACCTTGACCTTTGAGGTAGGGACATAGGTCTTGCAGGTGACACGTCTTCTTGATGTGCTGAACATTTGTGCCAAGTTATTTCAAAAGCTTTCAATGCATGACAAAGTTACAGCCCGGACTTGAAGAAATGCAAGGCAGGACGCACAGACAGTGCGATTTTAATATGCCACCCTTTGGGGGCATAAAAATCATAGGTAATAACTCTGCTACAAATCAATGAACCAGAACAGACTGCTGATATTCCAGAGACATTGTACTCGTCACTCATATGTAGTTTGATTGACATTCATGCAATCGTATAGGAGAAATAGCCCAGATATAATATTCTTGTATATCGGATCCGCATTTCCGGTGATTTTGCCCATGCCGGAAAAAACATTACGGTCTGGCACCCCTTCTATGCCAGACGACTCTCCTAAATTACTGATGACGTAACATTTTAAACATTGTGACGTCACTTTCCTAAACACATCGGAATATCACTTGTTTTTACAGTAGACTCAATAAATTCCCCTAAAAATCCGGTCACCTAAAAAATCTGGCCGTTTTTTCTCCATCGACACTAATGTTAATATTTCCCAAAAAATTCAGTCCCTCAATTTTCCGAATTCTGGCTGATAGTTTCAGTCCAATTATGATATTGTGTATTAAAACGACTCTCAATAATCTGGTTGTGGTCTGATGTGCCGAAGGCGTGGAAACGATTTGTGGCGATTACCTAATTTGCACAGTCTGTCACAAAGAATAAGAGCGAATTAGTTTGAAAACTGACCCTAATGCAGAACAATATAATTTGTCTATCAAACGTGCTGATAACTAGATTTCATCTCAAGATTGTAAGATTTATAAAATCGATCCATATTTAAGACATTTCACTCAGATTTGTTCTAAATTTAGCAAAACAATAGAGCCTCATTTTATATTTTGTGTCATACCAAATCATGGATACTACACATGGACAGCAGAACTTTAGTGGGGATTTACAATCACCATGTCCAAATATATCCAGGAAACGAAAAATTAATGTGTTTAGAGTACTAAACAGAATGAACATAAGTTTAACTGTTAAAATTGAAAGTGTTTTTGTCTGTATTTTGAAATTCATGATGTGTTATCATAACGTCGCACCGGATGATGCTGACATTTAATTACAATGTACATGTATTCTAGTTTTTAATTCTGTGAATGTCATTTTAAAGTTTTATGGGCTGTGACATGCATTTTAATGTTTTAAGATGTATTTTGATAAAGTCGATAGAGAAGTTATTCATGTTTGCAATCAAAACTGTTGTGATTCATGAAACAGAGAAACGACCAGAGGTACGAAACTTACAAAATGTCATCCCCCGAAAATCCGGCTACCTCGGAAAGAGGCCGGCTGAAATTTTGAAGATCTACTGTATATGATAATTCACAATTTTGATAAGTTTGCATTTAGAAATCTACTTTAAAGTGCAAGATGGTATGCAAGAAAATGTTCTATGAAGACAGTATGCAAGAAAATATTTCCATCACGAGGCATTTGGTTCAGATGGAAATATCCGTCACCTCGGGTAACTGTTTTGCAGGATAAACAGTTACCCTCAGTGACAGATATTTCGATCTAAGCCTTGTGCTCATGACAGAAACTATTAAAATCAACAAATCAAGGGCAATAATTCTGCTAAAAGTTATTGAACCAGAACATGCTGATGAAAGGCCAATGTAGACATTGAACACATCCTTCATGTGAAGTTTGGTGAAAAAGGAGTAATAGCAGACATTGTAAAATTAGACAAAGGGCAGTAACTCCACCTACAAGAAGAAAATGCAGACAATGTGCACAACTAGTCTTGGGACTGATCACTCCTGTGAAACTGTGAAATTTAGTAGAAATCCGCCCAGTGGTGCAAGAGTTGTGCAGACAAACTTTGTGACATCCGTCCATCTGGACAGGAAAATAACAAAATGTCTTCCATCCCAACTATTTATGCTGTAAATACCTTCAGATTCCTCCTCAGTCTTCCTCATGAACAGAACCATAAGATTGGCCATTTGTTTATATTCATCATATGATAATTTCAAACCCTTCTTGGGAGCTGCTGCCTGGCTTTCCTCAGGTTTGTCCTCTGCTGGTGGGGTGTCTGAAAAATGTACATGAAACAGTAAACATCTTTCATATACCATTCATTTCCAGATGTACTTCTGATTACATCAGTCTTCAGACTTTCCCCCTATACTAATTGTTGGTGTTGTTTTCATACTGTTATTGTTTTCACCCGATTGTTCGGAGATATTTTCCTAAGCACTTCTTTATTATTCAGCAATACTCTGTCTTTCATATGCTAGTATCAGAAAAATTAGTTAATCTTTCCTATAGCAAATGCTTCCTCGTCAAAAGTCTGTGATATCAATGCAGACAGGTCTCAATTATCAGAATTAGTTTCTGCAATATTACTCTTTACAAGTTTGTGCCAAGTCGGAATTTTCTCATTTAAGTCACTGCTGAAATTCAAAATAACAAGAAATTTTATTGACCCTGTTTTTATGGAGACTAACATATTGCTAGTTAATTTCTGGAAAAATAATGTGTCAATGACTAACTTTTTCACAATATTAATCTTTAGTGATACACTATCAGATTAAGGTGCTAAATGCAGAATTAGCTAGAATTTTGGTATTGTAAATGTTTATGTATGTGGTGTATGTTTCAGAATGGGTATCAATTTTTAATCTTTTCTAATGTTGGATGTCATACTTGAGGATGAACAAGAGCTGTCCCTCACAAGTAATGCCCTCGAAAAAGGGTTCTCACAGTCTGTGTCCTCTCCATGTGCTCAATAATTGTGCCATGTAATTTTAAAATCCTTTTATGCAGGACAAAGTTACAGTCCAGACACAAATGTATGCCTATATACAGGATTCCATTATCTTCAAACTCTAAGTGTGACCTTGACGTTTGATGTAGGGACATGGGTCTTGCACGTGACACATCGCCTTGATGTACTAGATGTTTGTGCCAAGTAATTTTTAAATCCTTCAATGCATGACAAAGTTACAGTACAGACACGAATGTGTGCATATATACAGTATTCCATTACCTTCAAACTCTAAGTGTGATCATGATGTTCAAGGTAGGGACGTGGATCCTGCAAGCAACACGTCTTGATGTGCTAGACATTTGTGCCAAGTAATTTTAAAATCCTTCAAATGCATGACAAAGTTACAGTCCGGACATGAATGTGTGCATATATAGAGGATTCCATAAGTGTGACCTTGACCTTTGAGGTAGGGACGCAAGTCTTGCAAGCAAAACGTTTTGATGTGCTTGACATTTGTGCTAAGTTATTTTAAAATCTTTCAATGCATGACAAAGTTACAATCCGGACACAAAATGTGTGCATATAAAGAGGATTCCATTACCTTCAAACTCCAAGTGTGACCTTGACCTTTGAGATAGGGACGTGGGTCTTGCATGGGACACGTCGTCTTGATGTGCTGAACATTTGTGCCAAGTTATTTCAAAAGCTTTCAATGCATGACAAAGCTACAGCCCAGACACGAAAAAATGTAAGGTCGGATGCACAGAAGGACAGTGTGATTTTAATACGCCACCCTTCGGGGGCATAAAAGTTAGAGATAGTGGTATTTCTAACATCATCTGAATGCATAACAAAGTTACAGTCCGGACACGAATGTGTGCATATATAGAGGATTCCATTACCTTCAAACTCTAAGTGTGACCTTGACCTTTGAGGTAGGGACATAGGTCTTGCACACAACACGTCGTCTTGATGTGCTGAACATTTGTGGCAAGTTACTTCAAAAGCTTTCAATGCATAACAAAGCCATTTTAATATGCCACCCTTCGGGGGCATAAAAATGTGGGTCAATGTGCATATCAGAAAGAAATTCAATAAAAACTGGCAAAAAATGTGTTTTTTAGATTTCGACGCGCTTTGAGATATGATGGCATAGGTCTGTAACAAAGAACTGTAAAAGGAACTAGTTACAATGTATTTTTATATCCTTACAATTCTTTTTGTAATAAATTTTGAAATAAGTAAATATCTTAAACGGTTTTTAAGAAATGACTATTTTTGTACCCCTACTCCCATTTTGGCATTTGGCAAAATTTATCAATTTAGTCACAAAATGTGGTCAGAATATTTTTTCTCAAAAATGATCAATTTTTTTACACTAAAATATTCCTATGTGCCCAAGTTTACTACTGCATAATTGTTTTTTTTTCCAGTTAACTCGTCATTTTTTAAATATAACAAATGTAAATTTCCGGAAGTGCAAAAATCCAAAACCTCACCAGTGACCCCCCCCTGGCCCTCATCTTTACACTGCAGCTAACAAGTACATTGTGAACTCCAGATTGGACCACTACCTATATCTACTGTAAATGATGTACTCACTTTCATCAACCTCCATTTGAACTTCCTCTTCAGTTTCCTCCTCCTCCTCTAGATGTATGTCTGGCTGCTCTACACGTATGATTGACTTGTTCAACAACCGGAATGCCTCTTTCACATGCTTCGGCTGCACCTTCAAACGTACATCAAAGATCAGTCTATGACTGCAATTTGTTGTTACTTACAGTTATTTAATAATCTTCAAAGCCATATCTGCAGTAGTCTGAGAAATAACTCCATCCATATTAATACTGAACATTTAAGATAGTACATTGCACTAGAAGCAACAAATATGTCGTATAGCAGAAAACTTTCTCACATATGGTAAAACTGCAAGAATGAAACACACAAATGAACTAGAGGTTGTTTTTCACACAAAAAACAACTTATTTTCGTAATTTTGGCCTTCAAAAAAAAAAGAAAATCTGCTCAGAATCACTAAACAGGAAAATGTCAATAATATTCAGAACTAAGCTTGGAAATGATCATTCATGTGAAGTTTGGTTGAAATCCAACCAAGGTTGTAAGGAGTTGCGCTGACCAACTTAGGGTAAGCGAAAAAGGTCATCAACTCTGCTAAGAATCATTGAACTAGAAAATGATGATGATATGCACAACTAGGCTCGGCACTGTTCATTCATGTAAAGCCTGGTTGAAATCTGCCTAGCAGTATAAGATGAGTTGCGCAGACAAACTTAGGGTTAGGGCTTATGAAACAGGCCAGTAACTCCGCTAAGAACCATTGAATGAGAAAATGCTGACGATATGCACAACTACACCTGGTACCAAACATTTCTACAAAGTTTCAGTAAAACTATCTTTGCTATCTCAAGCCCCTGTGATCTTGACCTGCGACCTAGAGACCCAAAATATGCACCATGCACAACTAAGCATTGTATTTATCACCTCTATGAAGTATCATTAAATTATGACCAGTGGTTTTGGAGATTTAGCGTCCACAAGATTTTCTTGCGCCCCTGTGACCTTGACCTTTGAAAATTCTCCGTACAGGTTCACTACGCAATGCCACATGATAAATATTTAAGCTTCAGGCCTTGTTGTTTCAGAGAAGATTTTTGAAGTTGTACAACAAGTGACCCATCCGGGCAGTGCCAATTTTAACTTGGGGGTCATAATTTGAACAATCTTGGTAGTAGAGGTCCACTAGACAATGCCACATGCCAAATTTCTAAACTCTAGGCCTTCCTGTTCTTGAGAAGATTTTTGAAGTTTTTCCTTTCTGTTGCCATAGCAACCAGAAATCTGTATGGAATAAAATTATTTGAACACTTATGATACGGCTTCATGCAAAGAACGGTGACTGGTAGAGTGTTATCAAAGAAAAGCTATCAGAGGTCACTATCGCCTTGACATCTGACCAAACAAGAGCTGTCCTCACAAGACGCCCCCGAAAGAGGTGTCTCACAGTCTGTGTCCTCTCCATGTGCTCAACAATTGTGTCATGTAATTTTAAAATCCTTCCATGCATGACCGAGTTACCATGCATACAGTATTCAATTACCAGTGTGACCTTGACCTTTGAGGTAGGAATCAATACATGACAAAGTTATAGTCCGGACACGAATGTGTGCATATATACAGGATTCTATTACTTTCAAACTCTTAGTATGACCTTGACCTTTGAGGAAGGGACTTCGGTTTTGCATGCGACACATCGTCTTGATGTGCAGAATTTTTGCGAAGTTATTTTCCATCAATGCATGATAAAGTTACAGTGTGGACACGAATGTATGTACATTATACCCTACAAACTCTAAGTATGACCTTGACCTTTGAGGTAGGGACGCAAGTCTTGCACATGACACATTGTCTTGATGTGCTTAACATTTGTGCAAAGTTATTTTAAAATCATTCAATATAAGACAAAGTTACAGTGCGGACACGAATGTGTGTATATAAACTAGGGATGTATTTACCGTGCGATGATCTACAGTTTCACGTTCGAAAATTTCATCAAAACTGAACCAGAGTATAAGCAATCACTCTACCCAGAGTTCCGTGCTTTTCTAACAAATGAAAATTTAATGAAATGTCACTGTGGTCCCATTTCAACTCTGTCGTCCTGTACTGTCTAATTCGGCAAACAAACTCAAAGTTGTGTCTTCGGAATTTCATAAGAAATAAATAAGAACTATATTTTAGTTTGTTTGGTCCTGCTTTCTTTATTTGTTTGCTGTTATCTGACTCGGTAAGCGAAGGGCTCATCCGGAACGGTCCGGCATTTAGCATTTTCGAGACGGATACAACAAAATGCTATTCATAAATTATCAAAAAGTCCCGGCAAAATGAAGAAGGGAAGAAAAAACAAGAGGGCCAAGATGGCCCTATATCGCTCACCTTGGTACAAGTCCACTTGCCTAGTGGAAGATCACTAGATAATGTTATATACCAAATAGGTTTTCCTATATACACCTTTGTAAAACAAGTGACCCCCCCCCCCACGGGCAAGGTCAATTTTGACCCGGGGGTAATAATTTGAACAATCTTGGTAGAGGTCCACTAGCCAATGCTACATGCTAAATATCTAAGCTCTAGGCCTTGTGGTTTCAGAGAAGAAGATTTTTAAAGTTTTTCCTAAATATGCCTATGCAAAACTAAGTGACACCCCGTGCGGGGTCAATTTTGATCCGGGGGTCATAATTTGAAATATCTAGGTAGAGGTCCACTAGCCAATGCTACATGCTAAATATCTAAGCTCCAGGCCTTGTGGTTTCAGAGAAGAAGATTTTTAAAGTTTTTCCTATATAAGCCTATGCAAAACTAAGTGACCACCCCCGCGGGGTCAATTTTGACCCGGGGGTCATAATTTGAACAATCTTGGTAGAGGTCCACTAGACAATGCTACATGCCAAATATCTTAGCTCTAGGCCTTGTGGTTTCAGAGAAGAAGATTTTTAAAGTTTTTTCTATAAAAACTAAGGGCCCACCCGCGCGGGGTCATAATTTGAACAGTCTTGGTAGAGGTCTACTAGACAATGCTACATGCCAAATATCTAAGCTCTAGGCCTTGTGGTTTCAGAGGAGAAGATTTTTAAAGATTTTCCTATTTGTTGCCATAGCAACCAGAGTTCTGCATGGAATGGAATTCTTTGAACACTTTTGGTAGAGCTTCATGCAAGGAACATTCCTGCATAGTTTTATCAACATTGGCCTAGAGGTTTCAGAGGAGATGTCATTTGAATCAAAATGTTGACGGCCGACGGACAATTATCGATCAGAAAAACCAGTGATGTCTGGAAGCACTTCAGTTTCGCAGAGAACAGTAAGGACAAAGTTGTCTGCAATATCTGCCAATAGACTTCCATACAGTGGCAACCATGAGGGCTGATCAGTTTGTACACTCTCTACTGCCAAGTCAGTAGCGAACACAGTGTCGATGCAGATCAGCCAGTGTGGTTCTGTACCAGCTGATCTGGGACTACTGTGGTCTCATACGCAAACCTATTTCAGCACTGCAAGGGTTGATATATATTATGAGTCACGAGATTTGGTAGAATATGTAGTCTGACTTTTTTTACGCCCGTGTATCGATATATCGCTGTATTGTCGATATTTCTAAACAGATATATCGATACAAAAATTTTAATCAATGACATCCCTAATATAAACAGGTTTCTATTACTTTCAAACTCGTAGTGTGACCTTAACCTTTGATGTGCTGAACATTTGTTACAGCCTGGACACCAAAAAATGCAACGTCTAACGCAGGGACAGACGGTATGCCACCCTTCAAGGGCATAAACAAGAGCTGTCAGTAGGACAGCGTGCTCGACTTTTTAGTGCTTGCCTATAAAACAAAACTTTGACAGTTAAGGGCACACAAGACTTTAACTAGGAATTTCTAAGTACAAATCAAGAAACATTTTCACAGAGTTATCTTCTCTTGCTTACAGATAGGTCTCATGATTGTACATAAGTACTCCAACTTTCAAAGTAATATCTCTAATGGTTAAGTCAACAAGTGGACAAGAATGAAAATTTTAACTGAGTTTCTAAGTCAAAAAGGGCCATAATTCAAATAAAATCCTTGACAGAATTACCTTCTCCTGCCCATGTTTTGGGATCATGATGGTTTACAAGTATTCCAACTTTCAAATTAATATCTCAAATAGTTGAGTCAAAAAGTGGACTGGTTCGAAAAACTTAACCAAGATTCCTAAGTCGATAAAGGGCCTTAATTTTTAAAACAAATCCCTGACAGAGTTACCTTCTCTTGCCTACAGATGGGGGTAATGATGTAAATAAGCATTAAAAGTTTCAAAGCAATATCTCAAAGGGTTAAGGCAATAAGTGGATTTTACCCATATTCAATGTATTTTCTAAGTCAAAAAGGGGCATAATTCTGTCAAAACCCTTGACAGAGTTATGTACTCTTGTCTGTTGATGTAAGTCATGATGGTAAACAAGTATGGTTAGTTTCAAAGCAATACCTCCAATGGTTTTGAAATAAAGTGAGGTGGTACGAAAAACTTAACCAAGCTCAATACACTTTCCAAGTCAAAAAGGGCCATAATTCTGTCAAAAACCTTGACAGAGTTATGTACTCTTGTCTGTAGATGGAGGTTATGATGGTAAACAAGTATGGTAAGTTTCAAAGCCATACCTCTAATACTTTTGAAATAAAGTGGGGTGGTACGAAAAACTTAACCAAGGTGTGACGCCAACGCCGACGCGAGTAGGATAGCTCCCCTTTTCATAGAAAAGTCGAGCTAAAAACTATAGGGATCATCTGCATGTGGCAGGAGTCCTACTAAGCAAGTTCGATGGAAGTTGAATGAAAGTTGTGACCGAGTGCAACGTTCACGTGGGTATAATTAACAAATATTTGATACATTTCCTTCTGCATTCTTTGCTAGATTGGTATTCCCTTATGTTAAAGCTGAAAATGTTCTAAATCTAACCTCGTCTTGACAGTGCATTCTTGCCATGCCCTCAGACAGACGGATCATACTCTCTAGTTGCCTCACTGTGATTCTCCAAGCTGACTTTGCGGCACCAGTACCATCTCTCTGTCTTAATCTCTTATATTCCTCAATCATATAGTCCTGTGCCTCCTTGCTGATCTGTTTAGCAAATACATATTCACTAAATGAAAACTTTGATGGATACAGCATCATCCAATATTTATGACATAAATGCAAAATGAACTAGACCTATCACTAAATGAGATTAATACCCCCACAAGACTGCTTTGTCAACTGAACAAGTTATTAGTGACAGAGTTCCTTGTAAAAAAAATAAAATAGAGTAACAGTTCTTCCAAATAACTCTGCAATGAGTAAAGCTGGAGTTACAATTCTCGTACACTGCACTTCCTCTCATTGTGCTTGACCATTGTTTTAAGTTGTATTGAATTCAAACCAGCAGTTTTCAAGTCTTGCTCCAGACAAGGTGAAGTATCCAAGGGCAACAACGCTGTAAAAATCATTAACTCTGTAATGAGTCGAGGTAGAGTTATGGTTCCTGTGTGCTGCACTTCCTCTCAATGTACTTGACCATTGTATGAAGTTGTATTGAATTCCAACCAAAAGTTTTCAAGTTATGCTCCGGACAAGGAAAAGTAACAAGAGCTGTCAGTAGGACAGCGTGCTCGACTTTTTTAGTGCTTGCCAATAAAACAAAACTTTGACAGTTAAGGGCACACAAGACTTTAACTAGGAATTTATAAGTACAAATCAAGAAGCGTTATCTTCTTTTGCTTACAGATAGGTCTTACGATGATGGTACGTAAGTACTCCAACTTTCAAAGTAATATCTCAAATGGTTAAGTTAACAAGTGGAAATTTTAACTGAGTTTCCAAGTCAAAAAGGGCCATAATTCAAATAAAATCCTTGACAGAATTACCTTCTCCTCCCCATGTTTGGGAATCATGATGGTAAACAAGTATTCCAACTTTCAAATTAATATCTCAAACAGTTCAGTCAAAAAGTGGACTGGTACGAAAAACTTAACCAAGATTCTAAGTTGATAAAAGGCCTAAATTTTTAAAACAAATCCCTGACAGAGTTACCTTCTCTTCCATACAGATGGGGGTAATGATGTGAAATAGCATTAAAAGTTTCAAAGCAATATCTCAAAGGGTTAAGGTAATAAGTGGATTTTACCCATATTCAATGTATTTTCTAAGTCAAAAAGGGGCATAATTCTGTCAAAAACCTTAAAAGAGTTATGTCTTCTTGTCTGTTGATGAAGGTCGTGATGGTTAACAAGTACGGTTAGTTTCAAAGCAATACCTCTAGTGGTTTTGAAATAAAGTGAGGTGGTACGAAAAACTTAACCAAGCTCAATACACTATCTAAGTCCAAAAAGGGCCATAATTCTGTCAAAAACCTTGACAGAGTTATGTACTCTTGTCTGTAGATGGAGGTTATGATGGTAAACAAGTATGGTAAGTTTCAAAGCCATACCTCTAATACTTTTGAAATAAAGTGGGGTGGTACGAAAAACTTAACCAAGGTGTGACGCCAACGCCGGGGCGAGTAGGATAGCTCCCCTTTTCATAGAAAAGTCGAGCTAACAAAGGGCAATAACTCTGTAATTAGTCAAGATGGAGTTATGGTTCTTGTGCACTGCACTTCCTCTTTGCTTGACCATTGTATGAAGTTGTATTGAATTCCAACTAGTAGTTTTCAAGTTATGCTCCGGACAAGGAAAATGCAACAGACCGCCTCATCGACCGCCCACCCAACCACCGGGTGACTCCTATATACCCCCCTAAACTTCGTTTCGGGGGTATAAAGAGAAGAACTGACCAGGGATCAAAGGGGCCACCTAGGTCCTTTGCGGGTACAGGGCAGAGTCCTGTTGGGGGACCAAAGGGCAGAGCCCCCAAAAGCTCCTGGATTTTCTAGCATTTCAGATCACTATCAGGCAAAATTCAAAGAATATTTCGGTCATGTACTGACCTGATGTTTAACTCTATGCCTCATACACATTAAGCCTTATCAGTGTTACTTTCCTTATGCAGATAATAGCATTATCTGTACACTATCCCCATACAGGTTATTGGTAAAAATACAAAAAAGGCAAGTGTGTTATTCAAGCTATTTGTTTTCTATTAACACTTCATTTAATCATTTACTGACCACATATAAAAGTTTTTCATGATTAAATTTTCTTTCTAATGGTATAAATTTCAAAACTGTGTGATGAATATTTCTTGAATTGTGAGTCTTAAAAACAGTCATTTCACATTTTTAAGCATATTTAGGCATTTTCAATCTAAATGTATTTCCTTTCAGAGTGTTTTTAAAAGTAAATGAAAGAAGACAGAATAATCTAGAATCTAACTCTCAAACACAAACTGAAGGGTTATAAATTATAGGAGAAAGGGATATAAACAATGGGCGTGTTTTAATCGTTTTTAATTTTCATTGGATTATCATGTTGACCAATCCATTGTGTTTTTTTGGGGTTATGAAATCAACAGATATTCATGGGTCATAAAATTTGATTAATATTTAATGTTTTGATAAGAAACATGATCAAAAGAAATTTAATCAGCTTATAAAAACACTATGATTGGAGATCATTGAAAGTGATACCAAGGGTCATCTAATTGCTTTGTTTTGACAGCTGTGGTCAATATACACACCTGATTATGTAATCATTAATCCCATATTGTTCTGACACATGCTTTATGGAATTCAGCAATTTAATTGGTTGTCACATATTCCCTAAGGGAAAATTGTTAAAATCAAGTCATGTAGAAAATTATATCTGCAACATTTTTTTCTGTAAAAATCTGTTATTATCCTATTAGAACTAGTCCTTGACAATTAGAACTAGAGATTGTTTTTCACAAAAAAACTTGTCTCCCCCCTTATGACCTTGACCTTTGAGTTAGTGACCCCAAATTATAACGAGAAATTGACCAACGGTCACTGTGACCTTGACCTTTGAACTACTGACCCCAAAAACAATAGGGATCATCTGCTCAATAAGACCAATCATCCTATGAAGTTTGAGGTCTGTAGGTCTAAAGGAACTCTAGTTATCATCCGAGACGAGAAATTGACAAACGGTCATGTATGACCTTGACCTTTGACCTACTGACCCCAAAAACAATAGGGATCATCAGCTCTATAAGACCAATCATCCTATGAAGTTTGAGGGCTGTAGGTCAAAGGAGGAACTCTAGTTATCATCCGGAAAGAAAATTGACCAACGGTCACTGTGACCTTGGCCTTTGAACTACTGACCCCAAAAACAATAGGGATCATCTGCTCTATAAGACCAATCATCCTATGAAGTTTGAGGTCTGTAGGTCTAAAGGAACTCTAGTTATCATCCGGAAACGTTATTGACCAACGGTCAGTGTGACCTTGACCTTTGACCTACTGACCCCAAAGAACAATAGGGATCATCAGCTCTATAAGACCAATCATCCTATGAAGTTTGAGGGCTGTAGGTCAAAAGGAACTCTAGTTATCATCCGGGAAACGAACTTGACCAACGGTCACTGTGACCTTGACCTTTGAACTTGTACTGACCCCAAAAACAATAGGGATCATCTGCTCAATAAGACCATTCATCCTATGAAGTTTGAGAGCTGTAGGTCAAAAGGAACTCTAGTTATTAGTCCGGAAACGAAGAATGGAGGTATGGACTTGTGGACTGACGGCCTGGGACTGACGGACAGGGCAAAAACAATATGTCTCCCCCCGAGGTGGGGAGACATAAAAATTCTACCTGTCTTTAGCTGTAAATTACCAATAACTTTCTTATAGTAACTACATATTTTTGTGAAAGAATTTTATTGCACTAGGATTAAACTTCACCAAAATGCTTTTGTAACAAAAATTGTTTTTATACTTAATTGATTTTCTGGCATTTAAACCTGACCAAGTTGAAAGGAGTAGAAAGGAGTATCTATGTGGTAGTCAGTAGAGGCGTTAAAAGGAGTATGTATGGGGCAATCAGTAAAGGAGTAGAAAGGAGTATCTATGAGGCATAGAGTTAAACAATTTCATTCGAATTTTAATCATTTCATTTAAATATAGTCAAAAACAATCAAATAAACATGAGAGCCAAGATGGCCCTATATCTCTCACCTTGGTACAAGTCCACTTGCCTGGTGGAAGATCACTAGATAATGTTATATACCAAATAGGTTTTCCTATATACATCTTTGTAAAACAAATGACCCCCCTTCTCCCCCCAAATATCAAGTTTGATCCGGGGGTCATAATTTGAACAATCTAGGTAGAGGTCCACTAGACAATGCTACATGCCAAATATCTAAGCTCTAGGCCTTGTGGTTTCAGAGAAGAAGATTTTTAAAGTTTTTCCTATTTATGCCTATGCAAAACTAAGTGACCACCCACGCGGGGTCAATTTGAACAATCTTGGTAGAGGTCCGCTAGATAATGCTACATGCCAAATATCTAAGCTCTAGGCCTTGTGGTTTCAGAGAAGATTTTTTAAAAGTTTTTCCTATTAATTGCCATAGCAACCAGAGTTCTGCATGGAATGGAATTCTTTGAACAATTTTAGTAAAGCTTCATGTAAGGAACATTCCTGCATAGTTTCATCAATATTTGCCTAGTGGTGTCTGAGATGTCATTTGAATCAAAATCGCATGTTTAGAGATGTCAGTGTAGGGTTTGATAACTTTGCAAAATAGGAATTTAACAGATTTTTATTAGATTAAAAAAAAACTAGAATCTACTGCTGTCGGTGAAATATTTTTTAAAAGTAGACTCTGCCATCCAGTTAATCAGTCCCCATTAATTAAATTTTTGCTTTTTCAGGGAAGCATTTTACCCCTTCTTTAAGATACTTTTGACCTATTTTAATGACAATTTTACAATGGTTCTAAAATTAGATAGCTGATGGATCAATCAGTCCAAAAGTACGTTGTTCCCAGTTTGTCACATATTTTCGCGACCTGGCATGTCCATGATTTTAGTCTTTTTTTGGGGCGATTTTAACAGTGAACAGTGAAACCTTTGCGGTTGGGACATGGGTCTTGCAAGTGACACATCTGCTTGATGTGCTGCACATTTGTGCCAAGATACTTTAAAATCTTTCAATGCATGACAAAGTTATAGTCCAGACACGAATGTGTGCATATATACAGGATTCCATTACCTTCAAACTCTAATACCTTGAGGTAGGGATGACCTTGACCTTTGAGGGTTTAAACCTCGAGCATGACAATCGTTCCACACGAATTGTGCATAATAGAGGCCCCCTAACTAAGGGACCTGACCTTTAAGGTAGGGACATCGTTCTTGTACACAACACATCGTCTTGATGTGCTGAACATTTGTGCGAAGTTATTTTAAAATCAATCAATGCATGACAAAGTTACAGTCCGGACACAAATGTATGCATATATACAGGATTCCATTACCTATAAACTGACCTTGACCTTTGAGGTTGGGACATGGGTCTTGCAAGTGACACATCTGCTTGATGTGCTGCACATTTGTGCCAAGATATTTTAAAATCCTTCAGTGCATGACAAAGTTACAGTCTGGACACGAATGTGTGCATTTATAGAGGATTCAATTACCTTCAAACTCTAAGTGTGACCTTGACCTTTGAGGTAGGGACATTGGTCTTGCACATGACACATTGTCTTGATGTGCTTGACATTTGTGCAAAGTTATTTTAAAATCCTTCAATGCATGACAAAGTTACAGCCCGGACACGAATGTGTAAGTGGGGACACACAGACTGACGGACGGTACGATTTCAATATGCCACCCTTCTGGGGCATAAAAAAATATGTCTGTAATAATTAAGGAGCTCAAATTTTCAACACATTAGTCAATGATTTAAATACGGACACCAAAAACCAATGCTCTTATTATCATATAACCCTCTTATTCGTTGGTCTTCCAATTAATATAAACTCACGACTATTTACACAAACATCAGTGCTGGTTGACTTTTGAATTTTAAATCAAGAAAAAATCTGCTAATTTCAGTTATGACATGCAATTATCGAAAAATCAGGTATACATAAACTGTCTTTTAATCGCCAGCATCTGCAAATATTGCAATGCAGAGAGTTGTCATGTCAGACTAGACCGCTCATTAATCGGTGTTACGAATACCGTATTTGCCGAGGTCTATTAATTGCTCATCAATTAACACCTCTGATAAGGACAGAAACGGCCACGTGCTGTTTGACAGGTAGCGGCAAATTAGCTCTGCCTTCTTTCGTATGTTAACCAACAGACAACAATCGATTCTTGACCGACGGCGAATTTGCGGAGACTTGTAACAACGCTCCGCATACTTTCGTATATCAAATAGACGAAATTCGGTTTTTGATTGACACAGCAAAATTGCAAAAAAACTCGGTGATTCTGGTTTTATAATAATTTGACTAACCTTTCATAAATGAAATCCCAAAGTTTTTTTCAAAATAGTGGAATAATATTTTTGATTCGGCCCGAAAATTGGATAAAAAAGTGACCTGTAATTCTACATAAATCTATCCATCCAAGTCTTATTATTAAACAATGAAAAGCTTTCATTTATACCAGAAGTTTATTTGGGTTTTGGGCTTCATTTATTAAGTTTTGAGCTATCCTTCTTCAATTCGACTGCAAACTTGTTCTTCGACTCAACTGTGCAAAACAATGAGAATCAAACAATTAAAATCAATAAACGCCTTTCTCATCATATATTGATAAATTATCAGCAATTATCACTCGTAACAAGGGTGGTACCACACCGTTGATTGGCGATAGTGCAAACATTAGTTATTTTGACAGCTTGGTGTCTCTAGGCATGTCTAGTATCTCTTGGGTCTCAAATTTTGGCTAAAGGAATTACTGAGTCGTCGTTCCGACAAGCCTACCCCCCTCTTCCTGAAAATCTCTTCTCGGATTTATGTTGATCTCCGTGGAAGATTCTCACCCCTGGTTTTGAGGAAATGGTGGATGGACAGAGGACAGATGGCGAGTGGTCCCAATAGCTCCAGCTAAAAATTGATGGAACTCAGCTCTCAGTCACTTGCCTTCAATAATTTACTGCGATATGTTTCAAAGTGATTAGTTTTGCACTGTATGCACTGGAAAATTCTATCAAGTTAAGACAGCATGTCATGTAAAACAAGAAAAGGGATTGCTGAGGATTTTCATACAACTACCTTCTTTAGCATCAATTGGTTACAGCAGAAGTGAGGCAAACATTTTTACGAGACTCTTTTGGCTAAAAATTAAGCTACTAATGCTCAGTACCAACCTTTGGTTTAAACTGCCTGGCAAACATAAGGTATCTCATTATGTCTTCTACACAATACATCCGATCCACAGACTCCTCATTCCTACTGTGAAGATCTACAATACGTCTGGCAATGGCGTAATCTGTCACCTGAAAAAATATTACACAAAATTAAGAGATGGAACTCGCTTTCCTCAGCCAAAGAGCTACCACATAAGCTCTACCACAGTAAACATATTATACTGCAATAGGAAATATATCTCAATCAATATAACAGATCAGTTTAAGCCTTTAGAAGCTTTCACAGACCCATCTCATAGATGCTTCTTTTCACAGACCCATTCTCATCAAATTCAAGCACTGCTCAAGTATGGGCAACTAGAGTGCCAAACTGTCTTGAAGTACACTCGTCAGGCAGGCATAACTCGGTATCTGGCATTTTTCAATAATTCAAGGGTCATACTCCAACAGTGCCAATGGCTATTTTGCTGGTTATCAAACTTGGCCAAGACCTTGTGCCCACAAATATTTTCACAAAGTTTGGTGAAGATCAGATGAAAACTTGAAGTAGAGAGTGGATAAGCTAATTTTGGATAATTCAAGGGGCATAATCAGAAAGTGCCTTGGGCAATTTGGCTGGTTATTGAACTTAGCCAAGACATTATGCCAACAAATATTTTCACCAAATTTGGTGAAGATCCGGTGGAAACTGCTCGACTTAAGATAGAAGACAAGGCTAATTTGGCCAATTTTGGATAATTCAAGGGCCATAATCCAAAGGTGCCTACGGCAATTTGACTGGTTATCAAATTTGGACCAGACATTATGCTCACTAACATGTTCAGGAAGTTTGGTGAAGATTAGATGAAAACTGTTTGAGTTAGAGAACAGACAATGTGTGGACACCACTCGCCTGCTGCAGGTGTTCCCATAATACATCCCTTTGGGCATATAAAAATTTGTATTCCAATACAGTAAATGCCAAACAAATGGTGGACGGTTTAAGATTAAGGTCTTACTGCAAAATTATGTTCATAGTGTTCTTATTTCATAAAGGTAGAAAATGTATTCATGTGTAATATTCAGCTTGCTTCTATTTAACCAGGCAATATGGCACTTAGATTCAGCAGGGATGAAGTTTGTTTTCAAAATTTATCCTGCATGTGTTACAGCTCCGACACTTGGCTAAGATATTATTGAAATTCATGTGTAAGTTAATTCTTTAACAGATTCAATGAACGACGTCACAAGAAATGAATTTGAAAATAAAAACAAGAGGGCCATCATGGCCCTACATCGCTCACCTGGCTAACATTGTCTATAATACAAGGTCAAAAATAGCAGAAAGGGTCAATTTTGACAATCTTGTTGAAGGTTCAGTACATAATGCTACAGTCTAAATATCAACTCTCTTGGGCTTGTGGTTCTAGACAAGACTTTTCAAGTTTTGCCAATATAAGTAAAACAAGAGCCATGTTAAACATGGCCATCCCCTTGCCGAGTGCTCTTTCTTTGACCAAGAAGTCTGAGGCAAGAGGAATGTATATGGTATAGGTTCTAATTTAATAAAATATTAACAACTAGACCTATCACTAAATATCATTAATACCCCTGTAAGACTACTTTATAAACTGAGGAAGTTCGTAGTAACAGAATACCTTGCAAAACAAGAGGGCCAAGATGGCCCTATATCGCTCACTTTGATACAAGCCCACTTGCCTGGTGGAAGATCACTAGATAATGTTATATACAGACTAGAGCTATCACTAAATGTGATTAATACCCCCAAAAGACTGCTTTATAAACTGAGGAAGTTCGTAGTAACAGAATACCTTGCAAACAAACTAAAGAGAGATATTGTTCTTGGCAATAACTCTGTAATTTGTCAAGATAGAGTCATGGTTCTTCTACACTGCACTTTCTCTCAATGTACTTGACCACTGTATGAAGTTGTATTAAATTCCAACCAATAGTTTTCGAATTATGCTCCGGACAAGTAAAAGTAACAAAGGGCAATAACTCTGTAATGAGTAAATATAGAGTTACTGTTGTTTTGCACTGCACTTCCTCTCATTGTGCTTGACCATTGTATGAAGTTGTATTGAATTCCAACCAGTAGTTTTCTAATAATGCTCATGACAAGGAAAAGGAACAAAGGGCAATAACTCTGTAATTAGTCAAGATAGAGTTATGGTTCTTGTGCACTGCACTTCCTCTCATTGTGCTTGACCATTGTATGAAGTTGTATTGAATTCCAACTAGTAGTTTACGAATTATGCTCTGGACAAGGAAAAGTAACAAAGGGCAATAACTCTGTAATTAGTCCAGATAGAGTTATGGTTCCTGTGCACTGCACTTCCTCTCAATGTACTTGACCATTGTATGAGGTTGTATTGAATTCCAACTAGTAGTTTTCAAGTTATGCTCCGGACAAGGAAAAGTAACAAAGGGCAATAACTCAGTAAATACTCAAGATAGATATGGTTCTTGTACACTGCACTTCCTCTGATTGTGCTTGATCATTGTATGAAATTGTATTGAATTCCAACTAGTAGTTTTCAAGTTATGCTCCAGACAAGGAAAAGTAACAAAGGGCAATAACTCTGTAATAAGTCAAGATGGAGTTATGGTTCTTGTGCATTGCACTTCCTCTCAATGTGCTTGACCATTGTATGAGGTTGTATTGAATTCCAACCAGTAGTTTTTAACTTATGCTCCGGACAAGGAAAAGTAACAAAGGGCAATAACTCTGTAATTAGTCAAGATGGAGTTATGGTTCTTGTGCACTGCACTTCCTCTCAATGTGTTTGACCATTGTATGAAGTAATATTGAATTCCAACTAGTAGTTTTCAAGTTATGCTCCGGACAAGGAAAATGCAACAGACCGCCCGACCGACCAACCACCGGGTGACTCCTATATACCCCCCTAAACTTCGTTTTGGGGGTATAAAAAGGTTTTCCTATATACGCCTTTGTAAAACAAGTGACTACTCCCCCCCCCCCTCCCCCGGCAAGGTCAATTTTGACCCCAGGGGCATAATTTGAACAAACTTTGAAGAGGTCTACTAGGCAGGCAATGCCAGATATCTAAGCTCTAGGCCTTGTGGTTTCAGAGAAAAAGATTTTTTTAAATTTTTCCTATATAAGCCTTTGTTAAACTAAGTAACCCCCGTGCGGGGTCAATTTTGACCCGGGGATAAAAATTTGAACAATCTTGGTAGAGGTCCACTAGCCAATGCTACATGCCAAATATCTAAGCTCTAGGCCTTGTGGTTTCAGAGAAGATTTTTAAAGTTTTTCCTATATATGCCTATGCAAAACTAAGTGACCCCCCGTGTGGGGTCAATTTTGACCCCAGGGGCAATAATTTGAACAATCTTGGTAGAGGTCCACTAGCCAATGCTACATGCTAAATATCTAAGCTCCAGGCCTTGTGGTTTCAGAGAAGAAGATTTTTGAAGTCTTTCCTCTACAAGCCTATGCAAAACTAAGTGACCACCCGTATGGGGTCAATTTTGACCCGGGGGTCATAATTTGAACAATCTTGGTAGAGGTCCACTAGACAATGCTACATGTCAAATATCTTAGCTCTAGGCCTCGTGGTTTCAGAGAAGAAGATTTTTGAAGTTTTTCCTATATATGCCTATGCAAAAACTAAGGGCCCACCCGCACTGGGTCATAATTTGAACAATCTTGGTAGAGGTCCACTAGACAATGCTACATGCCAAATATCTAAGCTCTAGGCCTTGTGGTTTCAGAGAAGATTTTTAAAGTTTTTCCTATTTGTTGCCATAGCAACCAGAGTTCTGCATGGAATGGAATTCTTTGAACAATTTTGGTAGAGCTTCATG
Organism: Saxidomus purpurata; assembly: GCA_022818135.1. Classification (NCBI taxonomy): domain Eukaryota; kingdom Metazoa; phylum Mollusca; class Bivalvia; order Venerida; family Veneridae; genus Saxidomus; species Saxidomus purpurata. Next base: position 14,661,795 of record JAFMSR010000016.1, read on the forward strand.
CAAGGAACATTCCTGCATAGTTTTACCAACATTGGCCTAGAAGTTTCAGAGGAGATGTCATTTGAATCAAAATGTGGACGGACGACAGACGACGGACAATCATTGATTGGGCGTAGCCAGGTGAGCTAAAAACCTAAAATAGAGATAATGTCCTTGGTAATAACTATGTAATTTGTCAAGATAGAGATATGGTTCTTGTACACTGCACTTCCTCTCATTGTGCTGGACCATTGTATTAAGTTGTATTGAATTCCAACCAGAAGTTTTCAAGTTATGCTCTGGACAAGGAAAAATAACAAAGGCCAATAACTCTGTAATTAGTCAAGATAGTTATGGTTCCTGTGCACTGCATATTTCTCAATATGCTTGACCATTGTATGAAGTTGTATTGAATTCCAACTAGTATTTTCAAGTTATGCTCCGCACAAGGAGAATGCAACAGACTGCCTGACCGACCAACCACCGGGTGACCTAAACTTCGTTTCAGGGGTATAATTATAAGGTGTTGAGGTTTATTCACCTGCACTTGTGTTAATGTGGTACTTCTACCCTAAAAATCTGAAATTCTATGCTTTGCACCAACGTTTTATGCGAAAAATCAATAAAGGGAGGCAACTCAAAACCAGGGTAAGTTCGAGTTATGGTTCTTGGACACTGCACTGCATCTTCATGTCCTCTATGACTGTATGCAATTTGAACTAGAGCTATCACTAAATGTGATTAATACCCCCGAAAGACTGCTTTATAAACTGAGGAAGTTCCTAGTAACAGAATACCTTGCAAAAAAACAACTAAAATAGAGATATTGTGCCAAAATACATGCCAAAAGGACAAGGAAAATGCAACAGACCGCCTGACCAACCACCGGGTGACTCCTATATACCCCTATATAATAAATTCAGTTCAGTACTTAAGGAGTTAGAGCTTTGACAAGAACAAGAGCTGTCCCTCATAAGTGACTAATGCCCCCCCAAAAAGGTGTCTCACAGTCTGTGTCCTCTCCATGTGCTCAACAACTGTACCATGTAAATTTAAAATCCTGCCATGCATTACAGTTACCATGCATACAGGATTCAATTACCTTCAGACTCTAAGTGTGACCTTGAGCCATACTTCACTGGGTCAATTTTGACCTGAGGGTCCGAATTTGAACACTCTTGGTGGAGGTCCACTAGACATCTTTGTAAAACAAATGACCCACCCCCCCCCCCACGGTTAAGGCCAATTTTGACCCCAGGGGCATAATTTGAACAAACTTTGAAGAGGTCTTCTAGGCAATGCTACATGCCAAATATCAGCTCTAGGCCTTGTGGTAAAGTTTTTCCTATATAAGCCTATGTAAAACTAAGTGACCCCGCCCCCCTCAACCCCGTGTGGGGTCAATTTTGATCCTAGGGTCATAATTTGAACAATCTTGGTAGAGGTCCACTAGCCAATGCTACATGCCAAATATCTAAGCTCTAGGCCTTGTGGTTTCAGAGAAGAAGATTTTTAAAGTTTTTCCTATATAAAGCCTATGCAAAACTAAGTGACCACCCGTGCGGGGTCAATTTTGACCTGGGGCTCATAATAAGAACAATCTTGGTAGAGGTCCACTAGACAATGCTACATGCCAAATATCTAAGCTCTAGGCCTTGTGGTTTCAGAGAAGATTTTTTAAGTTAGCTAAAAAGCAGGTGAGCTAAAAAATAAAAGAGTCACCTTGACTCCCCCCTCTGCAAAGAATTTTTTTTTTTTTTGCTAAACAATTTAAAAATTGAGGAAATTAGTTTTTTTCTTAAATTCATTTTCAGTAACAGTGACCTCGACCTTGACCCTAGTGACCTTGACCCCCCCCCATTTTTTTTGCTACAATTTCAAAACTAACATTTTTATCTAGTTTTAGTTACAGTGACCTTGACCCAAGTGACCCGAAATGCAACCCCAAGCTTCGTCTCCACGCAAGCTACCTACACACCAAGTTTCATTGCAATTGGTCACTCCTAACTTGAGTTATTGAGTGGAAACCATTTTTCTATTTTTAGAAACAGTGACCTTGACCCTAGTGACCCCAAATGCAATCCCAAGCTTCATCTCCACGCAAGCTACCTACAGACCAAGATTCATTGAAATTGATCACTCCTAACTGGAGTTATTGAGCGGAAACCATTTCGGGCGCCTTGCCGCCCGCTGCTTCTCCTGCAGCTACTACATCAGTTTCTTTGGCCCCTACTGTGACGTAAACCAATGTTGGCCCGCCGCCAACTGCCTTCTATGAGCAGTTTTCCCCAAACTTGTTATCCGGTGAAAATAGAAATTAAAGTCTTTATACGATATGGAGAAAAAAAAAAAAGGACCTGTGACACTAAGCCACTGCGAATTATGCTATTGCATACTTATGTCAAATACTGAAATTCTACCATTTGTTCCTGTGTTCCATGACAACAAGCCAAAAAGCCCTCGGCCTTTGGCAAGGGATAATGAGATCCCTAGGCAAGCTACAGCTAAATTCTAAGGCTAGAACTTGTGGGTCAGAAGATTTTTAAAGTTTTCCTATACAAGCCTACGTAAAATCTGGTACATTTTACCTGGGTCATGTTTGACATGCTTGGAGAGGTCTCGCCAAATATCTCAGCCCTAGCCCTGGTTGGGTTTTAAAGGTTCCTTTCCATTGCCATGGCAACCAAAGTCCTGCATGAAATGGAATTATTTGAACAACCTGACAGAGCTTAATGTAAGGAACATCCCTCCAAAATATCAACATTGGTCCAGTGGTTTCAAAGGAGATGTCATTTTAAGGAAATGAACGGATGTATAATGTATGGTGACACTTCCCTTAACATTTATACTAGTCATGCAGTAACAGTAAAATATATAGCATATAAACAGTAACAGTAAAATATATGGCATAGTAACAGTAAAATATATGGCATATTAAATACTAGTTACATTTTCTATGTCAGTGTTTTACAATCTCTGCAAGTTATGTAGGATTCTGCAGCTGCAGTGTACCCTGTGAAAGAAGATCTGTTCCAGGGAAAATCCCAACAAAACACATGCTCTTCCACACTGTATACCAAGATTGGAAATACGTGTGTTGCACTGTACAACTTCAACACCTACCTCATTGCATTCATCAACAAGAATGAAGAACAGGTCAAATCTTGACATGATAGGTGCTGTCAATGTGATGTTCTGCTTCAGTGATTTAGCCCTGTCATATCTTCCACCAATAGGATTAGCTGCAGCAAGAATGGATGTCCTTGCATTCAATGTGGCCTGCAAAATAAATTTCATTACAAATGGTCATGTGACTTAATATGAATTTTTCTTGTATATCTTACAAGCAAATTCAACAAGTTTATATCCACTGCCAAATGAAGCAAATCACTGAAAATTGTACTTGTTTCAGAAACAAGAGGGCCAAGATACCCCTTTATCGCTCACCTGGCTACCATTGTCTATAATGAAAGGTCATCAAGAGCAGAAAGGGTCAATTTTGACCTGGGGATTCTGATTTGAACAATCCACTACATAATGCTATAAGCTAAATATCTAAGCTCTTGGCCTAGTGGTTCTAGACAAGAAGCTTTTTGAAGTTTTCATTATATAAGCCTATGTAAAATTATGTGACATGATTGGTGCTTAAATATTTCGGCCTTGTTCTTTCAGAGAAGATCTAGAAGTTAATCCTATAGAAACCAATGTAAAGTCAAGTGACCCCCCTGGCAGGGTCAGCTTTGACCCAGGAATCTTTGATTTGAACAATGTTCATAGAAGTCCACTAGACAATGCTACATGCCAAATATCTAAGATTTGGGCCTTCAAGTTTTTAAAAAGATTTTAAAAAGTTTTTCCTATTTGTTGCCATAGCAACCAGAGTTCTTATTGGAACTACTTCATTTCAGCAATCTTTCAGGAGGGTCACCTAAGGAACATACCTGTGAAATTGGTCCAGCAGTTTTTCACAAGATTTGATAAGACACCGGACGTTGAGAGGTCACAAAAGCTCACCCTGAACACAGGGCAAGCTGAAAATCGGGCCATTCTTGTATATTATCCAGAGTTACATTACATCCAGAGTTAGTATAAATGGAGTTTACTGTACAGAGAATATGAAGGAAAGCACTACATCCTCTTAAGGGCCTCATTTCTATATTTCTATAAACAAGAGGCCAATAAGGGCCAGTATCACTCTACTGGACTGTTCTGAGTAAATTTGTGGAGAGCCTTTAGAATGTTATAAAGAAAACAATAATGGAGATCACTGTGACCTTGGCCCACTGACCACAAGAAGAGTATGGATCATCTACTCTGTAAGACCAATCATCCTATGAAGTTTGAAGATTGTTGTTGATAATTACATCTCAAAATATTAAGCGGAAATGATTTTCACAGCTGGAGTCACTGTGACCTTGACCCACTAACCCCAACAACAAAAGGGATCATTTAGATACAGGTAGCATGCATCCTCCCGAGCAAGTTTCATGAAATTCAAATAAAATTTGTGACCATCAAATTTGAAGATGCTAGGTTCAAACATTTTCAAGTTATCATCTGGAAACCGTTTTACTATTCCGGGTCAATGTGACCTTGACCTTTGACATACTGACCTAAAAAACAATAGGGGTCCTCTGCTGGTCATGACAAACCTCCACATCAAATTTGAAGATGCTAGGTCCAAACATTTTCAAGTTATCATCTGGAAACCCTTTTACTATTCAAGGTCAATGTGACCTTGACCTTTGACATACTGACCTAAAAAACAATAGGGGTCCTCTGCTGGTCATGACCAACCTCCACATCAAGTTTCAGGATCCTAGGCCCAAGCGTTCTCGAGTTTTCATCCGAAAACCAGCTGGTAGAAGGACGGACGGACAGACAGACATACCGACCGACATCTGCAAATCAATATACCCCTCTTCTTCGAAGGGGGCATAAAAACCAATCATGGAAAAAGAGTAAATGGGGTTCAAAATTAAATTTTGAAAAAGGGGCGTGTCTAATAGTATGTCCAATTTGCATATTTACTAAATCTTTTATTTCTCATCGCTCTTTTATTTTTTTATCTGATTTCAAAAATTCTTTCAGCTATGTGTTTATGTTAACAAGCTCTTTAATTTCAAACTAAGTTATATTTTGACTTTCGTTACCCTTTAAGACAAGAGGGCCAAGAGAGCGCTCACCGGAGTACCAGTGCACTTACCTGAGGAAGTCAGTGGTTGTACCAGTGCACTTACTTTAGGAAGTCAGTGGTTGCTAGGGAAGTCAGTGGTTGCCAAGAAAGTCAGCGGTCGCTAAGGAAGTCATTGGAAGCTATGTTTCTCCAGTAACTCTATACAAGAGGGCCAAGATGGCCCTATATCGCTCAACTTGGTACAAGTCCACTTGCCTAGTGGAAGATCACTAGATAATGTTATATACCAAATAGGTTTTCCTATATACGCCTTTGTAAAACAAGTCACCCCCCCCCCACGGGCAAGGTCAATTTTGACCCCAGGGGCATAATTTGAACAAACTTTGAAGAGGTCTACTAGGCAATGCTACATGCCAAATATCTAAGCTCTAGGCCTTGTGGTTTCAGAGAAAATTTTTTTAAACTTTTTCCTATATAAGCCTATGTTAAACTAAGTGACCCCCCGTGCAGGGTCAATTTTGACCCGGGGGTAATAATTTGAACAATCTTGGTAGAGGTCCACTAGCCAATGCTACATGCCAAATATCTAAGGTCTAGGCCTTGTGGTTTCAGAGAAGAAGATTTTTAAAGTTTTTCCTAAATATGCCTATGCAAAACTAAGTGACCCCCCGTGCAGGGTCAATTTTGATCCGGGGGTAAAAATTTGAACAATCTTGGTAGAGGTCCACTAGCCAATGCTACATGCTTAATATCTAAGCTCCAGGCCTTGTGGTTTCAGAGATTTTTAAAGTTTTTCCTATATAAGCCTATGCAAAACTAAGTGACCACCTCCGCGGGGTCAATTTTGACCCGGGGGTCATAATTTGAACAATCTTGGTAGAGGTCCACTTGACAATGCTACATGCCACATATTTTAGCTCTAGGCCTTGTGGTTTCAGAGAAGAAGATTTTTAAAGTTTTTCCTACATAAGCCTATGTAAAACTAAGTGAATCAAAATGTTGACAGACGACGTATATGCCTATGCAAAAACTAAGGGCCCACCCGCGCGGGGTCAATTTTGAAGCTCTAGGCCTTGTGGTTTCAGAGGAGATTTTTAAAGATTTTCCTATTTGTTGCCATAGCAACCAGAGTTCTGCATGGAATGGAATTCTTTGAACAATTTTGGTAGAGCTTCATGCAAGGAACATTCCTGCATATTTTTATCAACATTGGCCTAGAGGTTTCAGAGATGTCATTTGAATCAAAATGTTGACGGACGACGGACAATCATCGATCAGAAAAGCTCACCCTGGCATAGCCAGGTGAGCTAATAAAGACAAAGGACTTATTTTCACCACAAGAAACTCCTGACGAAAGCTTGTGTGTGTGCTGCGGCATTATGCTTTTGTGTACTTATTTTAAGTTTCATGAATTACGAACCCCATTGGTTGCCTAGTTATGGCTCCAGACAGTTTGACAACACTTAACATCACTCTCTGCCTTATGCTTCAAATGTTGCTGTGCCTAAATGTGGCTCTGACCTAAACTTGAAGATCGCAGGACGTGAAGCAAGACAGAATCTCTGTGAATAGCCTTCTACATGAAATCATGGACATAATCCAAGGTAAGAGAATTGGAAATATTTATATGAATTAAGAACATTTAAAACCTACTTACTCTAACACCTGCTTTAGTTATAGATATAGTCTGCTGTTCCATAGCTTCATGAATGGCAACCTGATCTTTCGGGTCCATCTTGTCAAACTCATCTATACAACAGACACCATTATCAGCTAACATCAGAGCACCTGCCTCAATTACGAACTCATGAGACTCCTCATCCCTCACAACAGCTGCTGTTAAACCGGCTGCAGTACTTGCTTTCCCGCTTGTGTACACTGCACGTGGACTGAATTCCTCAACTTGCTTCAGAAACTGACTCTTCGCCGTGCTAGGATCGCCGACTATACATATGTTAATGTCACCACGTAATTTTGTCTGCTCTGTAGTTTGTTTAGCAACACCACCAAACAGCATCAACAAAATACCTCTCTTTATTTCATCATTACCTGTATAATAATACAAAATACTGAGATTCTTCAAAGCAGGGCCAACATTATAATGAAGATTCAATACGGACTCCTGGTAAAAGAAATGTTGCAGGTGGCCCTAAAATACAAAGACTAGCAAATTTGGGCATGTTTAGGTTTTTGACAACTAGTGGCAAGTATAAGACAAGAGCACCGCCTGGGGGTGCCAGACGCTCGTTTATTTATTACTGGTACCATTTTTTTTGTAACAGTGTCCTTGACCTTGACCCTGAAACAAAATCCTACCAAAGATTTTTATCAATAATTACCAGACACCAAGTTTGGTCACAATAATTCAATTGCAACTAAAGATATTGTAGTTTTCTCATTTTTCTAGTTATAGAAACAAGAGGGCAATGATAGCCCTTTATCGCTCACCCGAGGACATTTGGACTGAAAATGTTACCTCTAGAGTGTAAACAAGGCTTTTCCATATTTGAGCTGTGCGACCTAGTTTTTGACCCCAGATGACCAGTATTCGATCATGAGCTAGAAATCATCGAAACAACCTTTCTGACAAATTTCCAGGATATTTGGGCTGAAAATGTTACCTCTAGAGTATTAACAAGGGTTTTCCATATTTGGGCTCTATGACCTAGTTTTTGACCCCAGATGACCAATATTCGAACTTGAGCTAGAAATCATAGAAACACCCTTTCTGACAAATTTCCAGGATATTTGGGCTGAAAATGTTACCTCTAGAGTATTAACAAGGCTTTTCCATATTTGGGCTCTATGACCTAGTTTTTGACCCCAGATAACCCATATTGAAACTTGAGCTAGAAATCATCGCAACAACCTTTCCGACAAATTTCCAGGATATTTGGGCTGAAAATGTTACCTCTAGAGTGTTAACCCATTACTTCACAGGCAGTCAGCCATATCAGCTATCTACAGTGTATGATTTATGACAGCTTATCATAAATCAATAATCAATACTATCTTATCAGTTAATCTGCACTGTGTGCATAGGGGTATTTATTGGAATTTGTGAAATTTGACACCTCAGTCAGAAATCTTATTATTATGAAACTTTCTGAGCATGGGATTGGTTTGGTGTGAATAAATAAAATGTTGCTAAAGAATCTAGCTTTTTAATGGTGTTTTTCATTTTTTTCTAACTGGAAAACTTTCTTAAATATAACAACTTCAAATGAAGAGAAACACAAAAATTGAATAAAAACATTAATATTTAATTGTTTTTATAAATCAAACTATCATTTTGTCACTTAAATTTTTACACATATATAAAGAATAATTATATACAAACAATATCTGAAAATTTCACAAAATTTTCATGACTAATAAACTTACAACAGCTATCAAAAAATATACTAGTAAAAAAGTAGTTTTTGCTTCACAGACATGTGCAATTTGGGAATTTGAAAAAGTTGACACATGTGTTAGAAATCTTATTATTATGATACTTTATGTTCATGGGATTAGTTTGATGTGTATTACTAAAATGTTTCTAATAAATATGGCCTTTAATTGGCACTTTTCTTTTTTTTCTATCTCAAATACTTTTTGAAAAATAATAAGTTAAACTTTAGAGAAACGAAAAATTTAATAAAAAAAGTAATATTTACTAATATTTTTCAATAAAAAATATTATTTTATTAATTAAATCTCTTTACATATATGTAGACTAATTATATACAAACAATATCTGTCAGTAAAAAAAAGAAATTTGATAACAGTTAAACAGACAACAGCTTTTTAGAAAAAGCTAGTAAAAAAATAGTCATTTTTTATGATGGAATTTTTTTTAGTATTTGGCAAATTTAGAATTACTTGAAACTACACATATAAATGCCAGTTGTCGGTCAGTTTAAGAATTAATTGATGAATACATATTAGTATTAACAAAGAATTTGAAAAATATTTAATCAGAAATGAGAACATAAAATTATGTCACTAACTAAAATAGTTTTGAGATTTAGAACATTTTCATTTTCAGTTTTCAAAATACTTGGTTTTGAAAATAAATTTACACATAAATAAATTACTATACACAATGTACATCATAGCAAAAGTTAAAGCTATAAAATGTTTATTCCTTTCATCCGAAGAGATCTTGAAATGTACAAAACCGTTAAGTCACACAGTTTTTCCTTTATTCAGTCACCGGTATTTCAAACATTTATTCCAACAAACTCCAAAACTTCACGTTATTTACAAACACTATAATGCTCTGCTTTTGCTATGTGCAAGCCGGCAACTCATTGAGTGCCACAAGACTTACACATAGCATCACTTTTTTATGACACTTTTTACAAATTATGGAATCTGTTGTGGCATCCATCTTTGCACAAATGGACTTTGCACACAGAACAACCATACACTGTTTCCTTTCTTACTCCTAACTGTTTCAGGTGGTACCGACAACGTCCCTTTGGAGCATTTAGCTTGCAGTGAATATGCCCGTTTATGTTCTCCGTCCACTAGACCAACATGATCAACTTCCGATGCTCGTCGCTTCCTACTGTAAACCCGGCGATCATGTCCATGGCCATGTCTATTCTGAAGTCAATATCGTGTATCTCTTCTTGCTCCTGGGTCTTCTGGATTTCTGCTTGAAGATGATGAATGCATTTACAATGGTGCAGTTGACCAGGAACCAGAAGAGATACCTCCACCATTTCTTCGAGTTTCTTCCGACTGAGTAGTTCATTCAAGCTGATCATGTTGGTCGACACCTCCCATGAACTTGTTGTACGCATGTACAGAGGCTGGCTGTCGTACTTGATGGACATTTGGCCCTACACGTCTCTGTGCCTGGCATACCTCGGTAGGTTTGGACAGAGTTGACAGATGGTGCACCAACCTCTTATCCTTCCACACAGTGGCTGTCAGGTTAGACGCCCCTTTTTGCATAACCATCATATCTCCCCTATTCCTGATGTCTCTCGGCTTTTTGATTTCAGGTGGAAAACCTTGTCTGTTGACCCGGACTGTACCACAGGCATACAACCCTGACTCCAATAAAGTGTTCATAAGTGGAATACTTGTGAAGAAGTTGTCAAAGTATATATGCCTGTGGGTGTGGTGCAGGTTGTCTGTCAAGCTGGTGACTACACTGTGTCCCAATCCGTGTTCAGTTCTTTGTTCTTCACGCCCAAGATAAACTTGGAACCGGGACAAGTATGACGAGTTGGAATCACATGCCATCCAAATCTTGATGCCACGTTTGATGGGTTTGGCAGGCATGTACTGGCGAACGATAATTTCCCTGTGAATTTCACCATGGCCTGTCGATGGCAACTTCTCTTCCAACTCGTAATGTTCAAGGAAGCTTCCAGACACATGTTCCAGGATGGGCCTCACTTTGTACAGCCGGTCATATGTTGGGTCTCCTCTGGCAGGCTCTGCTCGTCTCTCTGACACGTGAAAATACTGTTTCAACTTCATGTACCTGGAATATATATTATGAAAAATATTCAGATCATTCAGACCTTTCATTGAAACTTTTATATCATATATATATTTTTGTATCATTTTGTAAATAAAATGCGTCTTAGAAAGAATTCTCAAGATAAAAACAAAGCTTAATTTTTGTGTATTGTATTGTATAGGGAAATGCCTGCAAAGGTAATAATAATATATTTTCAAACATAAATCTGAGAAAATAGCAAATATTATATACAGCTGCTCATTTGAGTGAAATATTGCAGACAATATTCAATTACCTATTGCATGTCATCACTTCCGAAATGCCTGGATTCCCAATAAACTTATTCTTAGACCAGTACATGCGGCAGTCAGGTAGCTGGTTGATTCCCATAAGGATCTCTATCCCGACAAAAGCCCGAATCTCGTGTGTGTTTGTTTCAGTCCAGTATGGATCAGCACAGTTTCTTTGCTCCATCCGCCATCTAGCATAACTGTTTGTATGACGAGCCATCTCTGCAAAGACTCGGCACTGAACAGTAGCCAAAAGTAGTCCAAAGGCTTTGCTGCTTGAACATCAAACTCATCCGGTAGGTTTGGACCCGATTCCTCAGTGAAATCATTGACCTGTAGAAAAAAAAAATATTTCAATTATTCTTCTTCATGTATAGATGTATATAATAACTTTATCTAAGTAAGATAAACAAATTAATGCAATGACACTCAACATTTTCGCCCAACAGAGTGGTGTACTCGATCTGCATTCTTCATCTTTTTTATGTAATTTGTTTCAACATTGTACTTGGAGTTGTGAATCAACGTTATTTCACGTAAAACATTTCCTAAATGTCATCAAAACAGTCCCGATGCGAACATCTCAAACATGTACAGGAATATATATACATGTATGTTTATTTCTCAAGATTTTTATGTGACAAGCAGGTGAATACATAATTTGAGCACACCTGATCGGGTGTTTGCTTTTAAAATAATTTATTTTGTTTGTAAGAAAATCGTAAATTGGGTTTTCGACCGTTTTCTTATTTCAAATCAGACAAATTGCGAACATATCAAACATGTACACAAATATATACATGTATGTTTATTCCTCAAGATACGTACGTTATAACAAGTGAAAAGCAGGTGAATGCATAATTGAGCACACCTGGTCGGGTGTTTTCTGTTTGAAATATAATTTATTTTGTTTTTTAGAAGATCGTAAGTCGGGTTTCGACAGTTTTCTTCTCATTTTAATTGGGTCATTATTTCACATGTACACACCGTTATGTCGGAAAGCCTCCGTGTCCATTCGTTGAAGGTCGCTCTTCATCATCCGATTCCACGCCGGATGTCTCCAAGTCGGAAAGATCCGATGCCACACTAATATCTGACTCAAGAAAACCCATCAAGTCCGATTCGTCTGTATCTGTGTCAGAATTCAATATTTCCTCAATCGTTCTTTTGCGAGCCGCCATTTTTTTCAAGTTTACCTGACCTGTATAACCTTTGAACCATACGTCACGCGTGATCTATGGGGTACTTGATTGGATGTTAATTTAAACCGTTACTTTAAATAGTAACATGACGATTTTACATACGGGAACTATAGGTTATGTATTAATGCATCAGATGGACTAGTTTTTGTAGATGTCACCACCGAATAAATAAACAAAAACAACCTTTGAAAATGGCCGCGCTCTGAGGCGCTTATATGAAATGATTGATAACGGCGCTCATGGTCGCTTCTGTGCGCATATCGATAGAGGCGCTCGGCAGCGCTTCTGTGCAGTGATAGATAGACGCGCTCGGCGGCGCTTGTACGAAGTAATGGGTTAACAAGGTTTTTCCATGTTTAGGCTGTGTGACCTAGTTTTTGACCCCAGATGATCCATATTCGAACTTGGGCTAGAAATCATCGAAACACCCTTTCTGACAAATTTCAAGGATATTTAGGCTGAAAATGTAACATCTAGAGTGTTAACAAGGTTTTTCCATATTTGGGCTCTGTGACCTAGTTTTTGACCCTAGATGACCCATATTCGAACTTGGGCTAGAAATCATCGAAACAACCTTTCTGACATATTTCCAGGATATTTGGGCTGAAAATGTTACCTCTAGAGTGTTAACAAGGTTTTTCCATATTTGGGCTGTGTGACCTAGTTTTTGACCCCAGGTGACCCATATTAAAACTTGAGCTAGAAATCAACCAAACAACCTTTCTGACAAATTGCCAGGACATTTGGACTGAAACAGTAGCCTCTATAGCCTTAACAAGATTTTTCTATTTTTGGGTTATGTGACCTAGTTTTTCATCCGAGATGACCCATATTCGAACTTGTCCGAGTAATTACTGGAACAAACATCCTGACCAAGTTTCGTGACAATTGAGGCAAAAATGTGACCACTAGAGTGTTAACGAACTAAGTGTGGACGGACGACGGACATTCATCGATCCTAATAGCTCACCCTGAGCCTACAGCTCAGGTCAGCTAAAAAAATCTTGACCTTGAACCCACGAGCCCACAAACTCCTTATGAAACTACACCTATCACTAAATATGATTAATATCCCCTAAAGACTGCTAATAAACTGAGGAAGTTCAAAGAAACAGAATACCTTGCAAAAACAAGAGGGCCAAGATGGCCCTATATCGCTAACCTTGGTACAAGTCCACTTGCCTGGTGGAAGATCACTAGATAATGTTATATACCAAATAAGTTTTCCTATATACGCCTTTGTAAAACAAATGATTACCCCCGGGCAAGGTCAATTTTGACCCCAGGGGCATAATTTGAACAAACTTTGAAGAGGTCTACTAGGCAATGCTACATGCCAAATATCTTAGCTCTAGGCCTTGTGGTTTCAGAGAAAAAGATTTTTAAAGTTTTCCCTATTATAAGCCTATGTAAAACTAAGTGACCCCCAGTGCAGGGTCAATTTTAACCCGGGGGTCATAATTTGAACAATCTTGGTAGAGGTCCACTAGCCAATGCTACATGCCAAATATCTAAGCTCTAGGCCTTGTGGTTTCAAAGAAGAAGATTTTTAAAGTTTTTACTATATAAGCCTATGTAAAACTAAGTGACCCCCTGTGCGGGTCAATTTTGATCCGAGGGTCATAATTTGAACAATCTTGGTAGAGGTCCACTAGCCAATGCTATCTACCAAATATCTAAGCTCTAGGCCTTGTGGTTTCAGAGAAGAAGATTTTTAAAGTTTTTCCTACATAAGCCTATGTAAAACTAAGTGAATCAAAATGTTGACGGACGACGTACGACGGACAATCATCGATCAGAAAAGCTCACCCTGGCATAGCCAGGTGAGCTAAAAAACTAAAATAACTAGAACTGTGTCCAAAGGACACGGATGCCCCCACTGTGCAGATGTGCTCGTAAACAAGAGCAGCTTCATTTAATGTCTACAAAATTCTGTTCTTATCATAGCGTTTCAGTTGAAATTTCCTCAATTCATGTATTAATGATAAAAAAGTTACCTAACTCTTGAGGCATCATATTTGGTCTCTTTACAGATGGAATACAATATTAGTGTCTGAATAAAACAAAATTTTGAAACACATGTCTGGTCTCCTAAAACTGCAGGAACACAATGCTGTGATCAGAGAAATATGTTGGGTATACAGTTACTTTTGGCTGTGGCAACTCATCTTTTACATAGACAAGATCAATAATAGATCCACTTAAGTGTGTTGGTAATGTGACACACTGGCGATAATTAAGCAGAGGTTCAGATAGTCTTCTGTACCAAACTGAATCAACGTTGATGTTGAAATCACCTAAGATTATGTCAGGTTGCCTATCGTATACTGTGCTGGTAAGATCTGTAATAAATGTGGCAGGTGCTGTTGATGGAGTCGATAGAGTACCTGTATTGAGCCGACACCGGGTTTTGAAGATAATTCAACAAACAGCTGTTCCATATGAGGTTGGTAAGATGTAGTTGATGATACAACTGGAATGTTTTCAGAACAGTAAAACAGAATTCCATGGCAGTTACAAACTGATGACTTTTCTAAGCATCTCGGGGTCAATTATTTATATGGTATATAGTGAAAAAATCAACAAAGGGCCATAATTCTGTTAAATTTGGTCGCGAAAAATTCCTTCCTTTACTTCCATCTACACTTAAGGTTGTTCATCACTGGAAGTTTAAGCAAAATCTGCCATCCGGTTTAAGAGGAGTTGCTTTCACAAAATTTCTATATGGTATATAGTGAAAAAATCAACAAAGGGCCATAATTCTGTTAAATTTGGTGCCAAAAATTCCTTCCTTTACTTCCATCTACACTTAAGGTTGTTCATCACTGGAAGTTTAAGCAAAATCTGCCATCCGGTTTAAGAGGAGTTGCTTTCACAAAAATTTCTATATGGTATATAGTGAAAAATCAACAAAGGGCCATAATTCTGTTAAATTTGGTCGCCGCGAAAATTCCTTCCTTTACTACCATCTACACATTAAGGTTGTTCATCCCTGGAAGTTTAAGCAAAATCTGCCATCCGGTTTAAGACGAGTTGCGTTCACAAGATTTCGGGACGTACGTACGGACAGACGGACGGACGGACAAGTGCAACGCTATATGCACCCCACTTTGTGGGGGCATAAAAATATTGTTCTGGGCAATAATTCTTTAATTTGTCAAGATAGAGTTATGGTTCTTGTACACTGTACTTCCTCTCATTGTGCTGGACCATTGTATGAAGTTGTATTGAATTCCAACCACTAGTTTTTGGCCTGGGGACTGAAAGTCCCCTAGGCCTAAGTTAGCATACCACATTTCAAACACTGCAAGAAATTTAACTGTGCTATGTGTGAATAACAACTGTAAACATGCGCTATGCGAAAGTAGTGCAAGACAGACAAGATCAATCTTCTGTTTGAATGTTGCATATGATAAGAACATATTACAAATAAAAAGAGTACATACAACTTCAAACGATTGCAGGAAGGTATATAGCTTACGGGCTGCATTACACATTTTTTTCTGTTTTAGAAATTAATGCTGCATATCACGGAAAAGTACAGATATTTACGGAAACGTACAGAGCTCGATATAACAGTTTGTAGTTTGATTTTCAAATTTCCGATGTTATTTCATTGACAACTTTGTTATTTACGAACGATTACATATATATTTACCTAAAAAAAAAATTCTCTAAAAAAAGATATGATTTACATACATTCCGAGAAGGAACTCACGTGATCAAAATCACCAGCCTTTTATCGAGGACACTGCATGTCAAAGCCCAGTTACAACTACAAGGTAACCCAGAATCATTTTTGGTTTTCTCTTGTTATACACTTTGTACAGTACTGTATTTATATTTCATTGCTGGTATTGCTTTGTTTATTTCTGTTTCAAGGTCTTGTCCTTGGTACACAATAATTTTCGATCCACATCAGATCATATCGCTTGAAGTTGTACAAAGCGCAGATCGAATTATTTTTATTGGCTTAAACAATTTATAATGTTGACTATGTGATTACTTTTCATTTAACGTACATTTTATAATAAAACAAACTTCCCTGCCACCCATATATTTGTGAATCATTCATTCTGTGTCATATATTGAACTTCGTCTTCTGCACATTTCCACCCGCGCTTTATGTAAGGTTTAGCGCAAAACACGTAGGTCAAAAGTTATTTTTCGGGGAGTTAGCCTATAGCCCCCAGGCCTTCAACGCTCACAGCGCTTTGATTAAGTTATGCTTTGGACAAGGAAAAGAAAAATGAGCAATAACTCTATTATTACTAAAGAAAGAGTTATGGTTCTTATACACTGCACTTCCTCTCATTGTGCTTGACCATTGTATAAAGTTGTATTGAATTCCAACCACTAGTTTTAAAGATATGCTCTGGACAAGGAAAAGTAACAAAGGGCAATAACTCTGTTATTAGTCAAGATGGAGTTATGGTTCTTGTTCACTGCACTTCCTCTCATTATGCTTGACCATTGTATGAAGTTGTATTAAATTCTAACCAGTAGTTTTTGAATTATGCTCCGGACAAGGAAAAGTAACAAAGGGCAATAACTCTGTAATTAGTCAAGATGGAGTTTAGTTATTGTGCACTGCACTTCCTCTTAATGTGCTTGACCATTGTATGAAGTTGTATTGAATTCCAACCAGTAGTTTTCAAGTTATGCTCCAGACAAGGAAAATGCAACAGACCGACCAACCAACCACTGGGCGACTCCTATATATTCCCCTAAACTTCGTTTTGGGGATATAATAAATCAAACAATTCACTAAACGTGAACGCAATTAATAAGGTGAAATTATTAATCATTTGACTCGAAATAACGAGTTGCACAATTGAAAACTGGGACTCCAAATTGCAAGATGTTTTACATCAAATAAAGAATCAAGCAATCAAAGCCGATTTTGGCAATTATCGGATAGTTTAAACAGATCTATTATACTTGTGTGCTTCAGATGTGAAGGTGACAATTAATTAAATGTTAGCACCTCCTTTCATTATCAAAAGCATCTTTAATTCATGCGCCCGTTGTTTGAGGTGCAAACCACTTAAGAAACAAGAGGGCCAAGATGTTACCTAGTTTTTGACCCAAGATGACCCATATTTAAACTCTACCTAAATTTCATCATGGCAATCATTTTGATCAAGTTTCATGAAAATCCAATAAAAATTGCAACCTCTATTACATACACAACGTTTTTCTTCAAAAGGGCAGCCCCTATAGCATACACAAGATTAAGTGTGGACGGACAGACGATAGACAGACGACGAACACCAGGTGATCACAATAGCTCACCTTTAAGCACTTGGTGCTCGGGTGAGCTAAAAACAAAATGCTTTGATTCAGCTAGCAGCAAAAATCCCGATGATGGGATGCTTTTTGACTGGCTGCTGATTGCCAACGGCTGGTGACCGCTACTCCCTGCACTTTTTTTTATCAGGGTTTGCTTACCATGTATTGTAGGGAAGAGACTAGAACAGAGATTCTGGTACAGATTTTTATCCCGAGACATGTCATAAACTTTCTGCCACTCCTCATCTGTCATCTGCTTCTTCACATTTTCTGCCGTCATTTCTTCCTCCTTCAGTGAGCTTCCACCAAACTGCAAGCAATCAAACTGATCATTTACCCTGCTGGTGGCAAATATTTTCTGCATTTGTAACTAGTGGAGATAATGGTAAGTCAATGCACTTTAAAGTGGGCACACTTTCTGACTAATGATGAAGCTGTCAAAGATTGACAAATCCATTTTAGAAATTCAGCACTACAACAGTTAAAATTAACAAGGGCCATGATGGCCCTGTATCCCTCACCGGAGACCTTATAGTAACAATATGTGACCGAACTTC
Source organism: Saxidomus purpurata (assembly GCA_022818135.1). Lineage (NCBI taxonomy): Eukaryota > Metazoa > Mollusca > Bivalvia > Venerida > Veneridae > Saxidomus > Saxidomus purpurata. Next base: position 14,679,716 of record JAFMSR010000016.1, read on the forward strand.
AACCCTAAAACTATATATCATAAACACAAACATTCTGTTTGACCTTGGAAAGACAAACCTGATGACAAATGAAAATTGGGTTGTAAATGTCACTTGTATGGCTTACACAAGGTTTTTCACCGGGTGACCTAGTTTTCGACTTCAGATTACCCACATTCAAACTCGACCTAAATTTTATCAGGACAATCATACCGAGTTTCATGAATACTCAATGATAAATGCAACCTCTATTGCATACACAAGCGTCTTCTAAAATTTGACCCTGTGACATAGTTTTTGACACCAGATGACCCACATGCAAACTCAATCTAGAATTCATCAAGATAGTCATTTTGACAGAGTTTTATGAAGATCCAAAGAAAATGCAACCTAAATTGCAAACACAAATTGTTCTATGATTTGACCCAGTGACCTAGTTTTTTTTTACCTCATATGAAACAGATTCAAACTCAACCTAGATTTTATAAAGGCAGTCCTTCTGACCAGAAAGTCATTCTGAAAAAGTTTCATGTAAATTCAATGACATGCACACATATGGTTTTCCTATAATTTGACCCTGTGACCTAGATTTTAATCCCAGATGACCCATATTTGAACTGGACCCTAATTTCAACAAGGCAATCATACTGATTAAGTTTCATGAAGATCCAATGAAAAATGTAACGTCTTTCATATACAAGGTTTTTCTATCATTTGACCCCGTGACCAAGTTTTTGACCCCAGATGACCAATATTCAAACTAGATGGTTGTTTTTGTCACAAAAACATGTCTCCCCCATGGCAGTTTGTAAATGATTGTAATACTGAAAAAGGATATTAAAATACCACAAAAATCTATTTCAAGTATTAAAGAGTGACCTTGACCGTTAATTTTTTTTTTTGCTTAAAACACTTCATTTTTTTAAATCTATTTTTAGTAACAGTGACCTTGACCATAGTGACCCCCAATGCAACACTAAGCTTCCTCTCCATGCAAGCTACCTACATACCACGTTTCATTGCAAATGGTTACTCCTAACTGGAGTTATTGAGCAGAAACCATTTTTCTATTTTTAGCAACAGTGACCTTGAACCAAGGTAGTTGTTACATGCACATTGTAGTACAAGAAGGGCCTAAATCTATCAAATATCGACTTGACCTACAAACTTTGGCAGAATCACAACCCTTTTGCCATAAGCAATACAATTTGAAAGTTTGATGAAGAAATCTTAAGAAATGGCAAAGTTATAGCCAACTAAGTTTTCATGACAAAATCTAAGTACAAAAAGGGGCATAATTCTGTCAATATGACCTTGTCCTAAAAATTTTGGCAGCATCACAACCCTTTTGTCATCAGAAATACAACTGTAAAGTTTGATGAAGAAGTCTTAAGAAATGGCAAAGTTATAGCCAACTTTAAGTTTATGTGATGGACAGACAAACGGACCGATGGACAAAGGGATTCCTATATATAGACAGCAGTCCAAAGTGTCTTATCACATACTTGCACATAAAACTTTTTCACAGCAATTTTTTCGACAGAACCCAACAACTCCCACCAAGTTATACTCCAGTGACAAGGAAACAGATCAAACTTGTGCCAAGTGAATTTGCAGGCAATAATGTTGCATCTAAGCAGCAAGAAACAAGAGCTGTCCCTCACAAGTGACGAATGCCCCCGAAAGAGGTGCCTCACAGTCTGTGTCCTCTCCCATGTGCTCAATAAATGTGCTATGTAATTTTAAAATCCTTCCATGCATGACAGAGTAACCATGCATACAGTTTTCCATTACTTTAAACACTAAGTGTGACCTTGACCTTTGAGGTAGGGACTTGGGTCTTGCACGCGACACATCCGCTTGATGTGCTAGACATTTGTGTAAAGTTATTTTAAAATCCTTCAAAGCATGATAAAGTTATAGTCCAGACACAAATGTATGCATATATACAGGATTCCATTACCTATAAACTCTAAGTGTGACCTTGACCTTTGTGGTAGGGATGTGGGTCTTGCACGCCACTCGTCATCTTGATGTGCTAGACATTTGTGCCAAATTATTTTAAAATCCTTCAATGCATGACAAAGTTACAGTCCGGACACGAATGTGTGCATATATGCATATATAGAGGAATCCATTACCTTCAAACTCTAAGTTTGACCTTGACCTTTGAGGTAGGGATGTGGGTCTTGCACACGACACGTTGTCTTGATATGCTTGACATTTGTGCCAAGTTATTTTAAAATCCTTCAATGCATGACAAAGTTACAGTCCGGACATGAATGTGTGCATATATGCATATATAGAGGAATCTGTTACCTTCAAACTCTAAGTTTGACCTTGACCTTTGAGCTAGGGACGTGGGTCTTGTACGCGACACATTGTCTTGATGTGCTAGACATTTGTGCCAAATTATTTTAAAATCCTTCAATGCATGACAAAGTTACAGTCCGGACACGAATGTGTGCATATATGCATATATAGAGGAATCCATTACCTTCAAACTCTTAAGTATGACCTTGACCTTTGAGCTGCTAGGGATGTGGGTCTTGTACGCGACACGTCGTCTTGATGTGCTAGACATTTGTGCCAAGTTATTTTAAAATCCTTCAATGCATGACAAAGTTACAGTCCGGACACGAATGTGTGCATATATAGAGGATTCCATAACCTTCATACTCCAAGTGTGACCTTGACCTTTGAGGTAGGGATGTGGGTCTTGCACGCGACACGTCGTCTTGATATGCTAGACATGTGTGCCAAGTTATTTTAAAATCCTTCAATGCATGACAGAGTTACAGTCCGGACACGAATTGTAAGTGGGGACGCACAGACGGACGGTTCGATTTTAATATGCCACCCTTCGGGGGCATAAAAATCATTGTTTACAGCAAAGCAACAATTCACTCACCCTTGCACTTGTCGAAGTGACCGTGCAAGCCAGATATGCCATTCTGTAATTTAAGTCCCTTACACCTAGAGCCTTCAAGCCTCGTACACCTTCATTCTCGTAGCCTTGATTACTAGACACTTTCGCTGATGTCTCTGCCCTAGCACCTTCAAATGATAAAGAATGAAATCAATAGGTAACAAGTGACAGGAAATTGTCACAAAACCAGGTTTTCACTTTCCAGTCTGCTGGCCGAGCACAAATGTGTTTTTAAAGTCAGTAGATATACATAATATGAAAAAGAAACAAAGGTCTTCTTCTATATATTACATGTGTAAAAAAAGCAAAGGGCCATAATTCAGGCAAAATTGATCCAAACACAAAACCCAGACAATATGCACGAGGGCACTTGATGACAACAGTTCTGTGAGAGTTTGGTTTAAATATCTTGAGAAATGTAGGAGGAAGTGGGCACACGACAGTATTCTTCTATATATAACATATGTGGAAAAAAAAGCAAAGGGCCATAATTCAGGCAAAATTATTAAAAAAAAAAGAGCCACAATGGTATACCCCAAAAGCTGCTTTATAAACTGAGAAAGTTCGTAGTAACAGAATACCTTGCAACCAAACTAAAAAGAGATATTGTTCTTGGCAATAACTCTGTAATTTGTCAAGATAGAGTTATGGTTCTTGTACACGCACTTCCTCTCATTGTGCTGGGAGTGACCATTGTATGAAGTTGTATTGAATTCCAACCAATAGTTTTCCAATAATGCTCCGACAAGTAAAAAGTAACAAAGGGCGATAACTCTGAAATGAGTCAAGATAGAGTTATGGTTCTTGTACACGCACTTCCTCTCATTGTGCTTCATCATTGTATGAAATTGTATTGAATTCCAACCAGTACTTTTCAAGAAGCTCGGACAAGGAAAACTAACAAAGGGCAATAACTCTGTAATTAGTCAAGATGGAGTTAGTTCTTGTGCACTGCACTTCCTCTCAATGTGCTTGATCATTGTATGAAGTTGTATTGAATTCCAACAAGTAGTTTTCAAGTTTGCTCCGGACAAGGAAAAGCAACAAAGGGCAATAACTCTGTAATTAGTCAAGATGGAGTATGGTTCGTCTGCACTGCACTTCCTCTCAATGTGCTGACCATTGTATGAAGTTGTATTGAATTCCAACAAGTAGTTTTCAAGTTATGCTCCGGACAAGGAAAAGTAACAAAGGGCAAAACTCTGTAATTAGTCAAGATGGAGTTATAGTTCTGTGCACTGCACTTCCTCTCAATGTGCTGATCATTGTATGAAGTTGTATTGAATTCCAACAAGTAGTTTTCAGTTTGCTCCGGACAAAGGAAAAGCAACAGACCGACCGACCGACCGACCGACCGACCAACCGACCGACCGACCAACCACCGGGTGACTCCTATATAACCCCCTAAACTTCGTTTTGGGGGTATAAAAAGAGAAAAAAAAAACAAAACAAAAACTTGCTCTGTGTGGGGTTTGAACCGCTGGTCTCATGACAAATTTTGTCACCTTACTGTAACAGAATACTCCAAAGTATACAGGACTGGTAATCTATTCTAAAAATAGACAGTACTAACAGAGTATTCTCCCTTTTCTAATAACAGAGTATTCTCCCTTTTATATATATTTAAATAAGGAGACTCAAAATTGCTAACGGACGGACGACCTGGGGCAGAACATTATATACTCAAAATTCTTTAGTTCACAATTATAGTTCTGTGAAAGTTTGGTTGAAATCCCTTGAGAAATGTAGGAGTTGCACACAGAAGAGTATTTCTCTATATATATTACATTATGTGGAAAAAAACAAAGGCCCAAAAATGATCAAATCACAAAACCCCGACAATATGCGCCAGGGCACTTGGTGACAATAATTCTGTGAAAGTTTGGTTGAAATCCCTTGAGAAGTGTAGGAGTTGCGCACAGAAGAATTACATATGTGAAAAAAAAGAAAGGGCCATAACTCTGTCAAAAATGATCAAATCACAAAACCCCGACAATATGCGCCAGGGCACTTCATGACAATACTTCTGTGAAAGTTTGGTTGAAATCCGTTGAGAAATATAGGAGGAGTTGCGCACAGAAGAAATTGTTTACGCCCGCCGCCGACATACCCCAATCTAATAACCAGGATTTTTCCTTCGGAAAACCTGGTTAAATATTCAATTTCTTAGTTCAGTACACATCTATAAATATTGTCTGACAATTTCAAATCCATGTAATCATGCTTACAATGATCCATCTAAACTTCACTGGCAGTTTTTTCTGTCCAAGGCAGTTGAAAAAACAAGAGGGTCAAGGTCAACACTCCTGTTGCAAAAAGGGGTCCTGATTTGAACATTATTCGTAGAGGTCGATTGCATAATGCTACATTCTAAATATCCAACTCTGGGCATTGTGGTTTTAGACAATAATACTTTTCAACGTTTCTCTATATAAGCCATTGTAAAATCAAGTGACCCCCACGCCCCCATATTGACCCAGGATTCGTGATTATCTAAGCTCTAGGCCCATGCTTGCAAGTTTCTTGAGCACAATCTCATGCTCAGCACCACATCATGCTCAAATATCTGTGTTTTACAATACCACACTATACACAAGAAGGCTCAACAGAAATACGATACAAACCTGCTGTGGACAGAGTACTAACATCTGGTACTACTATAAGTGTTCCTGTGAAGTCACATTTGTCACCAGCCTGTGCCATCTCCACAGCCTCTGCTCTCAATATAACCTCAACACTGAAAACATTCAAAGTGACCTGTGCATAATTTTTTGTCACAACTATGGTCAGACATTTTTACTAAAGGATATTGGATATTGCTTTGGAGCTTTTCTCCTGAACTGTCTCTAATGTAAAGCATCAATATAACAATCACACAAGTGTACATTTATTTTCAAGTTTGAATTAAAAGAATATCGTGCATGGACTTTGCGTTTTCTACAAGTATTTAGAATAATTATTACAAGAAATGGATCAACTATAAATAAATAATTTGCCGATTAGTTTTGTTTTTAAAAGCGCCCACAAAATATCTGCAACAACTGCTGGAATATGTTATTAAAACTATTAATATAAACAACCAAAATCTGCATTTTTCCTTACAAAACAGCAGTGTAAACAAGAAATTTATAGGTGCCATTAAATTCTGTTTCAGTTCTTTGGTATTTTGATTGTGACTAATTTTCTTACTTTTGTTAAGAGCTAGTGTAATTAATCCGATTATGAAAATACGTACACAACATCGTCACAAAAAATGAGAGACGAAATAGCCCTATATCACTCACCTGGCCACCATTGGCTAAAATACGAAGTCAACAATCGCATCACAAGAAGTGTAAATTTTGACCCAGGGGTTTTTGATTTAAGTAATATTCATAGAGATCCATTACAAAATGCTACATTCAAATTATCAAAGCTCTGAGCATTGTGGTTATAGACAATAAGATTTTTAAAGTTTACCCTACTATGTAAAATCAGCTGACCTCGGCCAATTTTGACCCAGTGGTCATGATTTGAACAATCTTGGTAGAGGTTCACATGGCAATGCTACATGCCAAATATCTAAGCTCTAGGCCATGTGGTTTCAGAGATTTTTTTGAAGTTTTCCTTTAAAAGCCTCTGTGAATTCAAGTGACACCCCCCTTGAAATGGTGGTCATACAATCTTAATAGAGGTACCGTTGATACTCGCTTATAAGGCAGGAATTTTTGGAGCCAAAAACGGCTTTGTAGGGTACTCCTCGTCTTATAAGCAGGTCAAAGTCACTGACCAATATTATTTTACTCATTTCTGGCAAAAACTCATCAATACGACATGTATTTAGACTTGAAATAACCGAAATAGGTTGGAAAAAAAATTGCTGTTGATCCATACAAACGGGTTTTTAATAATAAAGAGAAACAACTATCGGCGTCCCACTATATGCTGTTCTTTAACCCGGTGTTAATTTACGTCAAAAAGAAGTTTTTATTTGGGAGTTTTCAAAGAACGAATTTAACTTAATCTTAACACATAATACAAATATGAATGACGTCGGCAAGATTTCTTTATACATTACAATTGTGGATGATTATTTTGTCCCATTTCTGTTACGTTATATAAACCATACATTTAGCTTCCTTAGCTCTTTTTTTGTCCGAAATTTTTTACCCATCTTATACGACGATCTTAGCAAAAAATGTCTATTTTAACGCAAAGTTGGTTCCCCGTCTTATATGAGGATTGCCTAATACACAAGTATCAATGGTACATGCCAAATATATAAGCTCCAGGCCATGTGGTTTCAGACAAGAACACTTGAAAAGTTTTTTCTATTAAGCCTATGAAAAATCAAGTGACATCTGGACTGGATCAATTTTGACCAGGGGGTGACAATTTGAACAATCTTTGAAGAGGTCCATAAGCCAATGCTACATGCAAAACAGGGCTTCGATAATTTGGTTAACTCAATCAGTCAGGGGCTGATTCTTTGACGTTACTGGTGTTGCACATCATGTTACCCCAACCATTTCTGCTATACAGCGGAAGATACTCACTGTATCATGCGGTTTTACAGAGAAGACAGCACAAAATACATGATCTTACTGTTTCAAAGTTCATTATGTTGAAATTTATCATTTTTCTTATCACATCATCGATCGCAGGAAGGGTCAATTCTTGGGCTGGGGGTTCTGATTTCAACAGTCTTTGTAGAGGTCCACTATATAATGCTATATTCAAAATATCTAGCTCTGGGCCTAGTGGTTCTCTACAAGAAGATTCTTTAAGTTTTCACTTCACAAGTCTTTGTGAAATCAAATCAAGTGACCTTCTTTCCCCCCATCCCCTCATATAAACTTGTGTAAAAAAATTCTTGGTTGGACTGATTTCGCTTTGATCTTGAAATGTAGCAAAGTGATGCCGTGAACCCAACTTTTTGCCTTATTTGTCCCTTTGGCAGATACCAGATATTTTTACTGATCATTACTGGTGATGTTCGCATTTATACTTTTCGTTCTTACTTTTATGGAAAAGGACTGGTTTGGTAGCTGGGACACATTTGTTTAAAACAACATACGTCCCAGGGACTAGTATCAAAACCTAGATTGTTCACTGATCTTGTATTGTTCTCATATTTACCTTCTGGGAATGCTGCCTCGAGGCAATTCTGCTTGTGTTTCCTGTATTCGCACTTTCTGGAAGTCAACAAATCTAGACTTGTTTACATCCAGCATGAACTTTGACCGGTTATTGCAGACTGGGTTACGACAAATGCTTGGCTGTAAAACAGGTACGTATTATAATATAGAATAGAAACATTTATTTTGTTCAACACGAACAGCTGTTCACCTGTTTCTATAAAATTTCATGTTGCGTAACTTGTGTATAAATAAACAAACAGTACAAAACTCAACCTATATCGCTCACCTGGCTTCCATTGGCTATAATACAAGGTCAACAATAGCAGAAAGGGTATAATTTGACCCAGGGGTCATAATTTAAACACTGGGTGAGGTCCACTAGACAATGTAATATGCCAAATATCTAAGCTCTGCCAGTTTTTGAGAAGATTTTTAAAGTTTGTATACTTTGTTGCCATAGCAACCAGAGTTCAGTATGGATTGGAAGTCTTTGAACAGCTTTGGTAGAGCTTCCTAAAAGCTCATCATGACCCCAATGTGGCTAGTTGGGCTAACAAAACTTTTGTCAGTAAATAACAAAACAAAATGCCATTAACTCTCAAAGTATAAACTAAAATCATAACAATAGCAGAAAGGGTCAATTTTGACCTGGGGTCCTAACTTGAACAATATTCCTAGAGTCCACTATATTCCAAATATCTAAGCTCATGGCCCTGTGGTTTAAACAAAAGATTTTATAGAAGCCTATGTAACAAGAACTGTTAGTAAAACATGTATGCCCCTTTGATGCAATCAGAAATGTGGAAAAAGTCGAACTATCCAAGGACTTTTAAGTAAAAGTTACTGTGAAAAAATAATTGTTTCTGGCCTTAAAAATTACTATTCTACAAATCAAAGCACTGAAAGTGCTGACAACAAGGAGTCCTTAGCAAAATTGGGCACAAGGGAGTTTTCTTACAGACAATGAGTGATATTTGTGTCAATACTTTGTAAAATTATTTGATTTTGGTAGCTGTCCGTTTATTTTAATCAAAGAACCTGTAGTTCATTGACAACACATCATGTTGCTGTTATTTTCAAAAACATGGTGTTGCTTGAGACTTTTCGACGAAGTAAAATACAGGGCTTTTAAATTGTATACAACCAGCTTTGTTTATGAGAAATCCTTCAGAAATACGTGACACAACCTACACAGCACATAAAAGCTGCTTGCTGTCAGATTTTGTTAATATTTGTAATTTTGTAAAATATTGTCTTTCAAACTGTATAAAAAATAACATAGTTAAGAGCATATAGTCATATCAAAAGGTTCCAGTATACATTCCAGTCAAGTATATCTGTAGATTTGAAATAATACGCTACCAGCTGATAATGCGTAAAGTAATACCAGGATTTTCATTCGATTTTGGCTAATTCCTACCTAGATTTTTACTTCTATTGTTGATTTTAGCCTTTAGTTTTATGTTTATGTATTAGTATGTCGATGTTTAGAATTTAATTTTCACCAACGGCAACTGAAAGCGATTAGCTTTATATAAAATCATCTGTTTTTTCACGAAATTTTCATGAAACCTAAAATCTAAGTGGTTATATGCATTATGTTTCCGTAAGGGACATATGCTGACATCATAAAACATATTATACACGTCATTATTTTCATAATGATATCCGACCAGATCCACTCCCGTGGTTTAGTGGTTAAAGAAGCTGACTTGAAATCACTGTAACCTCCAACTTAGTACTGGAACATTCTATGACGATGTTAGGTAAACTAGCTGCCTATCAAACATACCAAATACATGTACTTTTGAAGTGGGCGTTTAACTCCTACAACAACACTATCCGATCAGAAATCATAAAAGAAAGCCAATGCGGCATTTTTTCTAAAAGTGACATACCCTATAACTCATGCCAAAACGAAATAACCTCCAAAATAATAAACAGAATCTGTAGAAGTACATTGATTATAACTTAATCTAAAAGTTTCCGCGCATTTTTGAAAGTATTTCATTAGAAAAACTTTACAGAATTGAAACTCATTTTTTCTGAAAGTGACATATCCTATAACTGATGCCAAACAAAATAACATCCAAACAAGAGCTGTCCCTCACAAGTGACGAATGCCCCCGAAAGAGGTGCCTCACAGTCTGTGTCCTCTCCATGTGCTCAATAAATGTGCTATGTAATTTTAAAATCCTTCCATGCATGACAGAGTAATCATGCATACAGTATTCCATTACTTTAAACACTAAGTGTGACCTTGACCTTTGAGGTAGGGACTTGGGTCTTGCACACGACACATCCGCTTGATGTGCTAGACATTTGTGCCAAGTTATTTTAAAATCCTTCAAAGCATAATAAAGTTATAGTCCGGACACAAATGTATGCATTTTTACAGGATTCCATTACCTATAAACTCTAAGTGTGGCCTTGACCTTTGTGGTAGGGATGTGGGTCTTGCACGCGACACGTCGTCTTGATGTGCTAGACATTTGTGCCAAATTATTTTAAAATCCTTCAAGGCATGACAAGTTACAGTCAGGACACGAATGTGTGCATATATGCTTATATAGAGGAATCCATTACCTTCAAACTCTAAGTATGACCTTGACCTTTGACCTTTTCAGTTAGAGGACGTGGGTCTTGCACGCGACACGTCGTCTTGATGTGCTAGACATTTGTGCCAAGTTATTTTAAAATCCTTCAATGCAAAAAAAGAGGGAGGGGGGGAAAAGAATGTGTGCATATATGCTTATTAAGGGGAATGACACAGTACCTTCAAACTCTAAGTATGACCTTGACCCTTTGTTGGGGGTGTGTTTTTTTTCCGCGACACGTCGTCTTGATGTGCTAGACATGTGTGCCTAGTTATTTTAAAATCCTTCAATGCCTGACAAAGTTACAGTCCGAACACGAATGTGTGCATATATAGAGGGATCTTTTTTTTTTATTTTAATAATATAATTTTTCTTTTTTTTTTGGGGGTGTGTGTGTTTTTTTTCCCCCACACGTTTTTTTTATTTGCTAGACATGTGTGCCAAGTTATTTTAAAATCCTTCAATGCATGACAAAGTTACAGTCCGGGGGGGGGGGGGGGGGGGGGGGGGGGGGGGGGGGGGGGGGGGGGGGGGGGGGGGGGGGGTGGGGGGAAGAAAAAAGAAAAGGGGGGGGGGGGGGGGGGGGGGGGGGGAGAAAAGGGGGGGGGGGGGGGGAGGGGGGGGAGGGAAAAAGGGAAAAGGGGGGGTTTTTTTAAAATTCACCCTTTGGGGGCATAAAAATAATAAATAGAATCTGTAGAAGTACATGTATCATATCTTAACCTGAAAGTTTCAGTGGATTTTTCAAAGTATTTCATATTTTTTTTTACAGAATTGCAACTCATATTTTTGTTGATTTTTCACAACAGCATTACATCGGCAGTTCGCGCCCCACAGTTTCATTTCATCACATTTTGTGTTGGTAAGGGGAGATAACAACCATTTTAAATAGTCTATTAGCCTTACACTTTAATTTACTTTTAGAAATATTTTGAAAAGCTAGATATTAAACCCAAGCTTATATTTAGAGCCTATAATACTTTGAAACTTAATCGTGATATATATAAGTAGGCTACACAAAATATTTAGTGTTCTCTTACCATTTTTCATCGGTTTGCGGCACCATTCAAATTTTATGAATGGAAGCGTTACAATGAAATACATGTACAATCGTTTTGATCACGTGAACGCCAATCTAAAGATAGACTGCATATTGCTAATGTATGTACATATTTACGCTGTTTATCTTTTTAAAAAGCGATATTTCTTGTTAGTACTGGCTGATATCTGAGTGAGGGAAACACTTTATAAAGTTTGTATTGCTAGTTGCTGTATTGCTGAATGAGTTTACACAGACAATGACATGTAAACGCTAACCGTATGCAGTGTCGCATCAGTGTACATTGCTGCCTGATGGTGTAGTAATTTAAATATTCTGAATTTTGCCTACATTAGTGTTACAATGATTTAAAGCATTTACACGTATATTTGGAAACGGAAATGACTTTTATTTATTTTTTAAGTCGTGATCACAAACACGATCCCCGCCCATTTCAGCTAAAGTCGATCTACTTTGCAGGCGAAAGAAGAAACCTATGGCTGTTCAAATTGTCAGGGTTTGTGGGGGATATTCGTTTGACGCATGCTGGCGTACGCCGCTCTATTCGTTTGTAAAAGCCAGGATGAATTTGGCGCATTTTGAGCAATGAGGTTTGGATATACCGGCGTATCCCGGCTTACGCCGCATCCTACGTCAAACGAATAGGCCCGCCGCCGAGTCATTTTCAAAATTGGCTACTAAAACAAGGAGTCACGTGACTCCTTGTTAAAAAAAAAAAAAAATTGGCCTTGCAAAGAAGAATTAAAATATTTGGCCTAAAATAAAAAAAAAATTTGGCATTGCAAAACAATTTTACAATTCCAGGTCATTGTGACCTTGACCTTTCACTTAAAAAATCAATAGGGGTCATCTACTGGTCATAACCAACCTCCATACCAAGTTTCAAGATGCTAGGCCCATGCGTTCTCTGTTTTACAATTCCGGGACACTGTGACCTTGACCTACTAATCTCAAAATTGATAGGGGTCATCTGCTGGTCATGACCAAATCATGTTTCAAGATGGTAGGTCCACGCGTTCCATAGTTATCGTCCAGAAACCATTGCTCTACCTACCAACTGATGCGCATAGCAATATACCCCCACTTCTTTGAAGAGGGGCATAAAAACCAGTGATTTTCAACTTCCCAAGCAGGGTCAATTCTGACCAGAGATTCATAATTTGAACAATTTGGTAGAGGTGCACTAGGCAATGCTATTTTCATAATATCTGGGGCCTTGTGGTTTCAAAGAAAAATATTTTTTCAAGTTTTTCCTATATAAGCTATGTAAAATCAAGTTAATCCCCAGGTAGGGTCAATTTTGAAATGGGGTCATGAGAGGTCCACTAGGCAATGCTACATGCCAAATATAGAAGCCTTATGCCTTGTGGTTTCAGAAAATAAGATTTTTAAAGTTTTCCTATCTGTTGCCATGGCAACCAGTCTACATGAAATGGAATTCTTCGAACATATTTGATAAGAGCTTCATGCAAGGAACATCCATGCGAAGTTTCATCAACATTGGCCAAGTGGTTTTAGAGATCACATTTAAATGAAATGGTGGACAATGAACTTAATAGCTCACCTTTGCACATTGTGCCAAGTGAACTAACAGGCCTATGTACAAGAGCTGTCAGTAGAACAGCGTGCTCCACTTTTTTCAGTGCTTGCCAATAAAACAGAACTTTGACAGGCTAATGTTACAAGTCTAGTGCCAAGGTAAGCAAAATTTGTGCAGAGTGAACGTAAAATCATTTACCTGCGTAAATTTAAACTGCTGTTCTACATCTTTAATAACAGTTCTACACTCAAGACACATGAACGTTCCACTGACAAGTTCTGGATGTACAGGGTGTGTTCTCACAACCTGACCTGTGATTCGGAGCAGAGTTCCTATTTTTGCCGTAGTTAATTCTCTCACTCTGTAAAAAAATATACACAGCTGATTAGCAATTTTAGCTCAAATACCAAGTGGCCTGTCTAGTCAAAGGCTATAAGTCCTGGTTCATACGTATGTATTATTTGCTGGTAACCAGGAATATTTGTTACCATTCATGTAATTTTCACTGAAGATGACCTTTGAAGAGCTGCTCTTTGTCTCTCCTACTTAAAGAACAAATGTTCAACAATTCCATTTTGTTTATACTAATTCATTTTTAGCTCGAATGTGAAAAAAACTTGTAGCTTATCAAGTCACTCTTGAGTCAGCTTCGGAGTATATACCCACTAAACTTCAATCCCAAACTATGTATCATAAACACAAACATTCTGTTTGACCTTGACTAGACAAACCTTCTGACCAATTTACATGATTGGCTATAAAATGCTACTTCTAGAGTACCAACAATATTGGCCTCTGTATTGACCTTGTCACCTTGTTTTTAATCCAAGGTGATCCACACAAACATTCTGACTAATTTTCATGATAGAGTTGTAAATGTCACCTGTATGGCACACACAAGGTTTTCAACTGGGTGACCTAGTTTTTGACCACAGATGACCAACATTCAAACTCTACCTAAATTTCATTAAGACAATCATACTGACTGTGTCATGAAGATCCAATGATAAATGCAACCTCTATTGCGTACACAAGGTTTTCCTATAATTTGACCCTCAGACCTAGTTTTTGACACCAGATGATTAATATTCAAACTTGATCTAGATTTCATCAAGTTAATCGTTCTGGCCAAGGCCATCATTAAAACTTGTTTATTTGTAGTGCTCCTTCCCTGATTTTTTGGGGGTAGGTAAATATCTTTTTTTTTCTGGAATTCAGAGTTGTTGCAAAAATCCGCAATATTGGGACTTGAACAGACACATTGTATATACCTGTTGCATACTCCTTCACATTATTGTAACTGTTATTTAACCATATCAAATAAAAAATAATCCTGGAATTAACTACTACTTCGGCTTTCCTTCATAAGAACTACAAACATTTCTCATATCAAAGGAAGGGTGGTAACCAGGTTTCAAACATTTGACCCTCCAGTTTGTCAGATTTTGTGTTGCAGTGTTTTATAATTCAGCAACATACACCACCTGACCAGGGACATGGACAGCATCTCTATTGCATAAACAAGGTTTTTCTATGATTTGACCTCTTAATCTAGTTTACTGCAAATTGATTTATTTGTTGTTCATTTTAGTTTCTAATAGTAAAACTATACAAGAAAATAATCACAAGTTGTACAAATGATCAAAACAGGACGAGTTTAACTGTCTATAGTAAAACTAATACAAACTAGAACTATCACTGAAGGTGATGAATACCCCCCCCTCCCACTGACACAGTATATAAAATTTATGTAATATTTGATGCTTTAATTATTGGACCTGGCTTTCCGTGAAGTAAAAGTAAATTCTGACCAGGGGTTTTGGAGATTAAAAGCGCACAAGATTTTACTATCTCGAGCCCCTGTGACCTTTGACCTAGTGACCCTAAACATAGACTATGCACAACTAGGCATGGTGCTCATCATTTCTTTTCAGTATCATTAAATTCTGACCAGGGTTTTTGGAGATTTAGCATCCACAAGATTTTACTAACTAGAGCCCCTGTGACCTTGACCTCTGACCCGAAACACTAGACATTGTACTTGTCACTTCTGTTTAGTATCATTAAATTCTGACTAGAGGTTTTGGAGATTTAGCGTCCACAAGATTTTACTATCCTAAGCCCCTGTGACCTTGACCTTTGACCTAGTGACCTAAAACATACACCATGCACAACTAAGCATTTAACTTATCACTTCTGTGAAGTTTCATTAAATTCTGACCATGTACGACAAAGTCACCATGCATACAGGACTAGGACTCCATTACTTTTAAATTGTAAGTGTGACCTTGACCTTTGAGGAAGGGTCATAGGTCTTGCATGGGATACGTTGGCTTGATGTGCTGAACATCTGTGCCAAAGTTACAGTCCAGACACGAATGTATGCATATATACAGGATTTCATTTCCTATAAACTTGAAGTGTGACCTTGACCTTTGGGGTAGGGACGTGGTTCTTGCACGCGACACATTGTCTTGATGTGCTGAACATCTGTGCAATGAAATTTTAAAATCCTTCAATGCATTACAAAGTTACAGCCCAGACACGACTGTATGCATATATAAAGGACTCATTACCTTTAAACTCTTACTGTGACCTTGACCTTTGAGGTAGGATCGTAGGCCTAGCACGCGACACATCGGCTTGATGTGCTAACATTTCTCCCCGCCAATAAGGCGATCCGCTTATAAGACGACCCCCTACTTTGCCGTGGAAATTGTGTGGTTTTTAAATAGACTCATTTATAAGACGGGGGCAATTTCTGAAGTGAAACCCAGTTATCTTATTTTCTTCAAGTTAGG
This sequence comes from Saxidomus purpurata, assembly GCA_022818135.1. NCBI lineage: Eukaryota > Metazoa > Mollusca > Bivalvia > Venerida > Veneridae > Saxidomus > Saxidomus purpurata. The sequence continues at coordinate 14,695,742 of JAFMSR010000016.1, forward strand.
ATGATTTCTAAGCTAATTTATTTATTTTTAATTGCCGATTTTTTTTTAGTATTATAAACCAATCTGTGTATTGTCAATTCGGATATTGATTTTTGGTGACACTTTGAGAAGATAATTGCATAAACACTGTCATCGACTGATTAATCAATTTATGAAAACATATATGACAACTTGTATACAGGGGTGCAAGTTGGCAAAATCGAAAATCCTGAAATTCAAGCTGGGGGCCTCGGGCCAGTAAGACCCCCGGTGGGTCAAGGGCAAAGCTCTGGCCAGGGATCCAGAGGCCCCTGGAAGCTGCTGGTTTTGAGCAATTTCTGACAGATTCTGATGCATTACCTAGAAAGGAAATCTATTACAGGACAAGCAGTCTTGCCATAACGTCACAAAATGCAATCCTGAAAATGTCTGGTTTATGCAACCACTCCCCCCATTTTCCACCATTAGAATCTGTTTCGCTTAACCATTCCAATCTCCACTTATTCTTTGCTTCTCTTTCGAGTTCCTTGATATTATATCCCGGTGGTAAAAGCTTCATGTTTCATATAATTACGAAAAATAACTGCTTTCAAACTTGTTCCTATCGTTTAAAAATCCGCCATTACTGTATATAAGTGTTGCAATGAACCGATCATTCCTATTGGGTAAAACATCAAATTTTGAGCCAATGAAAATGCGTGACAGATTACATTACAGAACGCTGATACTAAATGCCGGTCTCACGTTCCGCGTCAATATTTCAGCGCTTCGGACTTCGGAGGTTCCGCGGACGTGTAAAGCCCCCCCAGACTTCAGAGGTTCCGCGGAATCCCCCCTCTCCCCACACCCCGCACCCAATATCTCCTCAGATTTACACAATTTGGAAAAACGACCTTGATTGGCGCCGGAAATCCGGTATAATCCGGAACACTTACGCCCCTGTGTATATAATTAAGTGTGCCTAGGATCCCCCAAAGTAGCGACAATTACGTCGTAGTTTCAAGAAAAACAATATCGCTCACCTGACTACCATTTCTTACAAGAGCCATGTTACACATGGTTAATCCCCCCGCCGGGAAGAAGTTACCTGAAGGTTGTACTTTCGTACATTTTACTTGGTGAGAGGAATTCCTTAAAAAGCTGTACAGTTATGGTCATGCTGAGTACAGTTTTCAAGTAAGTGCAAAAAGAATATCGCAATGAAGAGAAGGTTTGCAAAATTATATTAATGTTCATTATCAGTATAGGTATGATATTTTTCTATTTGACTAAAAGTAGGCAAGGTAGAGTTATTGTTCTTGCACACTGCACTTCCTACCAATGTGCTATGTCAGTGTATTAAGTTTGAAGAAAATCCCTAAAGTACTTTTGGAGTTATGCTCCGGATTTTTTCCCCCAAGTAAACCTGATAAAGGGGAATAACTCTAAAAGTAGGCAAGGTAGAGTTATTGTTCTTACACACTGCACTTCCTACCAATGTGCTATGTCAGTGTATTAAGTTTGAAGAAAATCCCTCAAGTACTTTTGGAGTTATGCTCCAGATTTTTTCCCCCAAGTAAACCTGATAAAGGGGAATAACTCTAAAAGTAGGCAAGGTAGAGTTATTGTTCTTACACACTGCACTTCCTACCAATGTGCTATGTCAGTGTATTAAGTTTGAAGTAAATCCCTCAAGTACTTTTGGAGTTATGCTCTGGACAAAACTTTTAAAGTAAATCTGATAAAGGGGAATAACTCTAAAAGTAGGCAAGGTAGAGTTATTGTTCTTGCACACTGCACTTCCTACCAATGTGCTACGTCAGTGTATTAAGTTTGGAGAAAATCCCTCAAGTACTTTTGGAGTTATGCTTCAGACAAAGTTTTTCAAGTAAATCTAAACAAGAGCTGTCCCTCCCAAGTGACGAATGCCCCCGAAAGAGGTGCCTCACAGTCTGTGTCCTCTCCATGTGCTCAATAAATGTGCTATGTAATTTTAAAATCCTTCCATGCATGACAGAGTAATCATGCATACAGTATTCCATTACTTTAAACACTAAGTGTGACCTTGACCTTTGAGGTAGGGACTTGGGTCTTGCACGCGACACATCCGCTTGATGTGCTAGACATTTGTGCACAGTTATTTTAAAATCCTTCAAAGCATAATAAAGTTATAGTCCGGACACAAATGTATGCATATATACAGGATTCCATTACCTATAAACTCTAAGTGTGACCTTGACCTTTGTGGTAGGGATGTGGGTCATGCACGCGACACGTCGTCTTGATGTGCTAGACATTTGTGCCAAATTATTTTAAAATCCTTCAAGGCATGACAAAGTTACAGTCCGGACACGAATGTGTGCATATATGCTTATATAGAGGAATCCATTACCTTCGAACTCTAAGTATGACCTTGACCTTTGAGCTAGGGACGTGGGTCTTGCACGCGACACGTCGGCTTGATGTGCTAGACATTTGTGCCAAGTTATTTTAAAATCCTTCAATGCATGACAAAGTTACAGTCCGGACACGAATGTGTGCATATATGCTTATATGGAGGAATCCATTACCTTCAAACTCTAAGTATGACCTTGACCTTTGAGCTAGGGACGTGGGTCTTGCACGCGACACGTCGTCTTGATGTGCTAGACATGTGTGCCTAGTTATTTTAAAATCCTTCAATGCATGACAAAGTTACAGTCCGGACACGAATGTGTGCATATATAGAGGATTCCATAACCTTCATACTCCAAGTGTGACCTTCACCTTTGAGGTAGGGATGTGGGTCTTGCACGCGACACGTCGTCTTGATGTGCTAGACATGTGTGCCAAGTTATTTTAAAATCCTTCAATACATGACAAAGTTACAGTCCGGACACGAATTTGTAAGTGGGGACGCACGGACGGACGGACAGACGGTCAGACGGACAGACGGTGCGATTTTAATATGCCACCCTTCGGGGGCATAAAAAAGGGGAATAACTCTAAAAGTAGGCAAGGTAGAGTTATTGTTCTTCCTATATATGCCTATGCAAAAACTAAGTGCCCACCCGCGCGGGGTCAATTTTGACCTGGGGTTTATAATTTGAATCTTGGTAGAGGTCCACTAGACAATGCTACATGCCAAATATCTAAGCTCTAGGCCTTGTGGTTTCAGAGAAGAAGATTTTTTAAGTTTTTCCTATTTGTTGCCATAGCAACCAGAGTTCTGCATGGAATGGAATTCTTTGAACAATTTTGGTAGAGCTTCATGCAAGGAACATTCCTGCATAGTTTTATCAACATTGGCCTAGAGGTTTCAGAGGAGATGTCATTTGAATCAAAATGTTGACGAAGGACGACGGACAATCATCAATCAGAAAAGCTCACCCTGGCGTAGCCAGGTGAGCTAAAAAAGCCTTTCGGCCTTTTGTCTAAGCCTCTAGCTCCTTTTTTCTTTTTATTTAAACTACGACGCAATTGTCGCTAATTTGGGGGATCCGTGGCACTCTTAATAATTATACACAAGTTGCTAGAAGTTTTCATAAATTGATTAATCAGTCGATGACACATATTTACCCCACGTATTTACCCATACGCAATTATCATCTCAAAGTGTCACCAAAAATCAATATCCGAATTAACAATACACAGACTAGACTGATTATCAGTTTTCTTTACAATTAACGCTTTTAGGCCGCTTATATCATAATGGAATAAAAATAAGTATGACAGAGAAAGTATGCACCACTTATTTTCGCCAAGTTTACCTTCAGATTCTTTAAATAATTGCAAATTGGCGACATTGGCGATTGACAGCGGAGGTGAGTTAACAAAATAACATAATTTGCCAACGTCACGGTACCTGTAACTGTTTGACTGTCGTCTGCACATAAACACTCGCGGGACGACATCCGATATCGCCGATTTCATCACAAATGTATCTAGGATTGATTTTTATTTTTGGTTGATTCTAGTGGCCTCACTTATAGACGAGGACCCCACTTCGAGGCTAAAATCGGGAATTAATTTCCTCGTCTTATAAGCGGGAAATACGGTAATCATTTGTGTCAAATCATTTTAAAATCCATCAATGCATACCAATTTACAGTCAGTCCGGACCAAATGTGTGCATATATACAGGATTCAATTACTTTAAACTCTTCATGTGCCCTTCACCTTTCAGGTAGGGTCATAGGTTTTGCACGAAACCAGTCGTCTTGATGTGCTGAACATCTGTGCCAAGTTATTTTAAAATTCTTCAAAGCATGACAAAGTTACAGTCCGGACACAAATGTGTGCATATATACAAGACTACATTACCTTTTAACTCAAAAGTGTGACCTTACTTTTGAGGAAGGGGCAAGGGTCTTGCACACAACATATCATCTTGATGTGCTGAACATTTGTTTCAAGTTATTTTAAAATCCTTCAATGCATGACAAAGTTACAGCCTGGACACGAATGTACTAAAATTTGGCATTTGTGTGGCTATTCTTTTGTTCTCTCTATTGTACATTTTAGCCATAGCCACACAAGACATACGGAATGAATGATATTGAAGAGAATTAACTGTAACCTATTGTTGCCATAGCCACTTAAACCCCACGTTTTGAGCTCGGTCAGACAGACAAACGGCATGATTTTAATATGCCCACCTTTAGAAGCATAAAAATTACCCCTTCCCAAAAGTTATATTTCACACAGTTAACTTACTTCAATCTAGATGGAACATCTATAAAGCTGACATAGAATTCTTTGTTTGGTGGAATCTGGCCCCAATCCTTTGCATAGTTGCGTACTGCACGGCACAGATATGGGTAAACTCTGAAATTAGTAAAACCAAACCTTTTGTGCAATGAATGTGTAAATTAGTATCTGCCACTTCTGTTGCATCAAAATAATTAAATACTCTTGTTGAACTGTTGCATACAGTTGGTAGTTCTAACTAGTGTAACGGAAGAATACTAAAGACTTGTTTGATTTTGGACAAGACTGACTGAAATTTCTTAAGTTTCACACACATAAATACCCAGTTGCCACTAGTTTTATTGATAATTTGATACCCAATTTATGTACGTAGTTTGGAACAGCGTTTGCCAATTACATAAACATGCAATCATGAAGTACCAGTGTCTCGTGTGTGAGTTGTGAGTAACAAGAGGGCCACGATGGCCCTATATCTCTCACCTCAGTACCAGTGCACTTACATAAGTCACTGGTTGCTAGGGAAAGTCACCGGTTGCTAAAGAAGTCACTGGTCACTAAGTCAGAAGCTGCCAGGGGCAGTCAGTGGTTGCTAAAGGAATCACTGGTCACTACAGGTAGTCAATGATTGCCAAAGACAACTTTTTCTAGTTGCTAAGAATGTCAATGGTTGCTAAGGAAGTCACAGGTGCCAAGATGATGCTAAAAGTTGCTAATGAAGTCACTGGTTGCTAGGGGACCAAGTTGTTGCTATTTATATAATTTTACCTTGATTTAAAGTTGAACTCGATCTAGATTTCATCAAGATAATCATTCTGGCCAAGTTTCATGAAGATTCAATGAAAAATGCAACCTCTATTACATACACAAGAGTTTCTGTATTTTGACCATGTGACCTAGTTTTTGACACAAGATGACATATATTTAAACTCTATTTAGATTTTATCAAGGCTGTCGTTCTTATCAAGTTTCATGAAGTTCCATTGAAAAATGCAGACTCCATTGCATACACAAGGTTTTTCTATGATTTGACCAAATGACCAAGTTCTTGACCTCAGATAATCAATATTCACACTAGACCTAGATTTCATAAAGACAATCGTTCTGACCTAGTTTCATGAACATCCAATGAAAAATGCAACCTCTATTGCATACACAAGGTTTTTCAATGATTTGACAGGATGACCTAGTTTTTGACCTCAGATGACCCATGTTCAAACTGGACCAGATTTCATCAAGACAATCATACTTGCATAGTTACATGAAAATAAAATGACAGGAGGGCCATGATAGCCCTGTACCGCTCACCAGAGTACCAGTGCACATACAGTACAGGCCTGGAGGATTATGCAAAAAACGCGAAGTGTGGAGTGAGTGGAAATAACGTGACTAGAGTAACTCAGAGAAAAAACGAAAATGACTCCATTTGATAGGAGTATTTTGGAGTGACTTTGAGTGAAAATATTTATTAATTAAATTGTTGGTGAAATACACCTGTAAAAGCAACCTGTTGAATTTAGATCCATTCAATCACAAAGATTGAATCAGACATCGTTGTATTTTCGAAATAATGGCCACTACTGTATACCATCACAGCGTTATGTTTTTGTTTTGTTTTATTGTTTCAGAAAGTATTGAGCTATTTTGATCCGAACCTAAAATATTTATCACCTCTATATTTTAATGAATAACCTTTGTCGAATCTTTTAATCATAAAGATAAAGCCACAAGTGTCACAAGATCAACTAGAGCTATCACTAAATGTGATTAATACCCCCAAAAGGATTGCTTTATAAACTGAAGAAGTTCGTAGTAACATAATACCTTGCAAACAAACTAAAAAGAGATATTGTTCTTAGCAGTTCCTCTCATTGTGCTTGACCATTGTATGAAGTTGTATTGAATTCCAACTTGTAGTTTTTCGAAAAATGCTCCAGACAGGGAAAAGTAACAAAGGGCAATAACTCTGTAATTAGTCAAGATGGAGATATGGTTCCTGTGCACTGCACTCCCTCTCACTGTGCTTGACCATTGTATGAAGTTGTATTGAATTCCAACCAGAAGTTTTCAAGTTATGCTCCGGACAAGGAAAAGTAACAAAGGGTAATAACTCTGTAATGAGTCAAGATGGAGTTATGGTTCCTGTGCACTGCACTTCCTCTAAATGTACTAGACCATTGTAGGGTTTGAGGTTGTACTGAATTCCAAATATTAGTTTTCAAGTTAGCTTTGGACAAGGAAAAGTAACAAAGGGCAATAACTCAGTAAATACTCAAGATAGAGTTATAGTTCTTGTACACTGCACTTTCTGTGAGTGTGCTTGATCATTGTATGAAGTTGTATTGAATTCCAACTAGTAGATTTCAAGTTATGCTCCGGACAAGGAAAAGTAACAAAGGGCAATAACTCTGTAATTAGTCAAGCTGGAGTTATGGTTCTTGTGCACTGCACTTCCTCTCAATGTGCTTGACCATTGTATGAAGTTGTATTGAATTCCAACCAGTAGTTTTCAAGTTATGCTCCGGACAAGGAAAAGTAACAAAGGGCAATAACTCTGTAATTAGTCAAGATGGAGTTATAGTTCTTGTGCACTGCACTTCCTCTTAATGTGCTTGACCATTGTATGAAGTTGTATTGAATTCCAACTAGTAGTTTTCAAGTTATGCTCCGGACAAGGAAAAGTAACAAAGGGCAATAACTCTGTAATTAGTCAAGATGGAGTTATAGTTCTTGTGCACTGCACTTCCTCTCAATGTGCTTGACCATTGTATGAAGTTGTATTGAATTCCAACTAGTAGTTTTCAAGTTATGCTCCGGACAAGGAAAATGCAACAGACCGACCGACCGCCCGACCGACCGACCAACCGACCGACCAACCACCGGGTGACTCCTATATACCCCCCTAAACTTCGTTTTGGGGGTATAAAGAACAATCGCTGACGCTACATTGCACATGTGAGTTTGTCTGATTTTAGTGAAGCACGTGGCATCAAAAAGACCGAGATATTTGACAGTTTGAGACATGTAAAAGTAGCTCTAGACAATAGTCTGATAATTTTGGATTACAAAAATAATAGTTTGGAATAGATAATGTATTTTTGGTGATACAAAAGATAGAACACGCTATACAAATGTACGTCGGTCGGCAAATATTTTTGAATTTAATATGCATACAACACAAAAACACTTCATGTGTAGACACATTTCTACCGAATATAATAAATTTGATTTTTATGTCCCATAAACTCGTTCATATACCTGTAAAACCACTGGAAGTGCCGTGATTTTCTCCCACAAAGTGATGTGACGCTTCTCCGTACTCGGGAGTCACTTCAGGCACTCTAAGCTCACTCGAAGTCAGCTATTTGTCTCGGAGTTACTCCTGCAAAATGAGGAGTGAAAAACGCCAAACTTTGCGTTTTTGGCATAATCTTCCAGGCCTGTACTGTACCTTAGGAAGTCACTGGTTGCTAGGGGAAGTCACTTGTTCCAAGGGGGAGTCACTAGTTGCTAGGTGATGTCACTTGTTCCAAGGGGAAGTCAGTGGTTGCTAAGAAAGTCACCTGTGCTAAGGAAGTCAGTGGTTGCTTGGTAAGTCAGTGGTTGCTATAGGAACTCATTGGAAGCTAGGTTTCTACTATAACTCTATATAAAGACAAGCCCCCCCCCCACGGACGTGGTCAATTTTGACCCCATGGGCATGATTTGAAAAACTTAATAGAAGACCATTAGACAATTTTACACACCAAATATCTAAGCATTAGGCCTTGTGGTTTTGGAGAAGAATATTTTTAAGGTATTTCCTATCATATAGGTTTTTCTATGATTTTACCTTGTGACCTAGTTTTTAACCCCAGATTACCTATATTCCAACTCGACCTACATTTCATCAAAGCAGTCATTCTGACCAAGTTTCATGAAGTTCCAGTGAAAAATGCAGACTCATTGCATACACAAGATTTTTCTATGATTTGACCGGGTGACCTAGTTTTTGACCTCATACAATCCATATTCACACTTGACCTAGATTTCATGAAGGCAATAATTCACATTGTGACCTAGTGTCCTAGTTTTCACCCTTGACAGGAGGGAAAAAATAGACTTTAAGTCACCCTACCAGGCAGAGCCAATTTTTACCCTAGGTCGAGAATTTATATACCTTTTGTTTAGGACCGTCCTAGGATAATCTACAACAAATATAACTAGAGCTATCACTAAATGTGATTAATACTCCCAAAAGACTGCTTTATAAACTGAGGAAGTTCATAGTAACAGAATACCTTGCAAAAAAAACTAAAATAGAGATATTGTTCTTTGAAATAACTCTGTAATTACTCAAGATGGAGTTATGGTTCTTGTACACTGCACTTCCTCTCATTGTCCTGAACCTTTGTATGAAGTTGTATTGCATTCCAATCAGTAGTTTCAAGTTGTGCTCCGGACAAGGAAATAACAAAGGGCAATAACTCTGTAATTACTCAAGATAGAATTATGGTTCTTGTACACTGCACTTCCTCTCATTTTGGTAGACCATTGTATGAAGTTGTATTAAATTCCAAACAGTATTTTTCAAGTAATGCTCCGGACAAGGAAAAGTAACAAAGGGCAATAATTCTGTAATGAGTCAAGAAAGAGTTATGGTTCCTGTGCAGTGCGCTTCCTCTCAATGTACTTGACCATTGTATAAATTTGTATTGAATTCCAACCAGTAGTTTTCAAGTTATGCTCCGGACAAGGAAAAGTAACAAAGGGCAACAACTCTGTAATTAGTCAAGATAGAGTTATGGTTCTTGTACACTACACTTCCTCTCATTGTCTTAGACCATTGTATGAAGTTGTATTGAATTCAAACCAGTAGTTATCAAGTAATGCTCCTGACAAGGGAAAGTAACAAAGGGCAATAACTCTGTAATGAGTCAAGAAAGAGTTATGGTTCCTGTGCACTGCACTTCCTCTCAATTTACTTGACCATTGTATGAAGTTGTATTGAATTCCAATTTGTAGTTTTCAAGTTATGCTCCGGACAAGGGAAAGTAACAAAGGGCAATAACTCTGTAATTACTCAAGATAGAGTTATGGTTCTTGTACATTGCACTTCCTCTTATTGTGCTAGACCATTGTATGAAGTTGTATTGAATTCCCACCAGTAGTTTTCAAATTATGCTCCGGACAAGGAAAAGTAAGGGCAGTAACTCTGTAATGAGTCAAGAAAGAGTTATGGTTCCTGTGCAGTGCACTTCCTCTCAATGTACTTGACCATTGTATAAATATGTATTGAATTCCAACCAGTAGTTTTCAAGTTATGCTCCGGACATAAACATCCATCAAGCGGTTTTAGAGAAGATTTCATTTGAAGTAAAATGCAACTGGCGACTGGACGCCGGACAACGAGTGATCACATCAGCTCACCCAGAGCATATGCTCTGGTAAGGTAAAACTACATTTTTAAGTCATTTTATTTAAGCATTGTTGTTTTTGCTTTTTACATTGCAACTATCAATGATATAATAATGTACTTGCGTCCGGTGCCCGTGGATTATTCTAGATAATGTCTCGTGTGTTTACTAGATGTGCTCACTCTAAATTATACCACAGTCCCCACAAATTGACTGTAGTTGTTTTTGGGCACTGGGGTAGAGCAAGGAAATAAACATGGATATTCCATGAAAATCAGATTGATCTATAAAAACTTATTAAGCATCATACTCCAATTTTGCTGCATGACGTGTGGCTCTGAAATGCTTTTGAAGGCTTATTTACATCAAAATGATATACTGTAATCATACCTGTAATATTCTTCAAGCACTGTTGTTGCCAGCTGCTGGTTGTATTTTTCAACATCTTCAAAACTTACAGTGAGTGTATTTCTCTCTGGTCTAATCAGCTCTTGCACCTCAGCTAGGTACTTTTGCTCACCATCAACATTAAATCTAAAGGAGCAAAGAGTCTAAACTTTAATTTTCACCAAAACTTGTTAGGTTAGTCAAAATACATAATACTTTGTGACAGAAGAAATGTGACAATCAGAATTAACACACTTGCAAGCTGTCATTGATGACACGGTTATCTTTTGCTGCATGTAACGAACTGGGCACAACTGGTTCAACAAAACACATGATTTTAATTAACTTACTAAAATTATTATTCTTAATTAATTTGATCATGTAATTGTTGTGCGGCAAATTCTACATCCTGGTACCAAAGGGAACGTTATGAAAACTTTGAACATGAAATATGGTTCAAGACAATGAGTAAATTCGTCGACTTTTTTAACAAATGGTTTACTTACAAGATGATACTTAAAATGGTTTTAGAGCATAGCTGTTGCCTTATTGATAGACACCAGTAGATACTCCTGGCTTTTTCAGTTTATCCAGAAATTCAAACACAAACAAGGGGAATCCGAGCTAGTCTGTACATAGAGGTTTCATACCATGTACAATTACAGGGTTCTCTCTGGGTCAATTTTAGTTTGCATCAACAAAGTCACCAATCAGAAAAAGTTTGCGCCAATGGCTCCAAAGTTAGAGCCACTAGTCTTCAAAGCCTACAGAACACTCTGGAGGAGAGAGGATGGAGTCATACCACTTTTAGTTAAGATTTGATAACGTGATAGCAAAATCTGTATGTAGATCTAAATGATACAAAATTTATTTCAAACATTTTTGTAAATTTTCAAGGGTCAAAATAACATTAATTAATTTTTCAGGAGCCAATGTGAGACTTTCAATGGTTGAGGCACAAGTCATGTAGAGTTCATATACTCTAGGCTTGCATATCATATTTTTCTGTTCGTGTTCTGCATCACCATGAGCTCAAAAATAAAAGTAACAGTTAGCATTGCCAGTTTGACACGTATTTTCGCGACCTCGTATGTCCATGAACTGATTTTCGTACACTTAAATTTTCTGATTTTCACGATCAAAAAAGTGTTCAATAAAACAAAATTTGTCCAAAAGTATGTTGAATTGTTTAAAATAAGTATTAGATAAGTACTAACAAATACTGAAGATTAAGAAGGCGCCGAATATTATTGCTAAAGATATTCATCTAGAGGAAAAAAATACGTCCAGAACAATTTGCAAATTAAAATTGCAACACGCATGTCAATAATTTAAATACCGACAAAAAAAAACAATGCCGAAATTTTCAGTCAGTAATAACACGTGATTATTGGAAAAGCGGGTATACATAAATTGTGTTTTGATCGCCCGAATTAAAATACACGGAACCATGTCAACCAAGCATCGCTAATTGAATCTGGTGACGGGGTTACAAAGAACTTATTATAAATTCGCCGAGGTGTGTTATATTTTGTTTTATGATTGTTTATCAATTAACACCTTTGATAAGGATCGAGATAACCATGTGCTTGTTATCAGGTAGCGTCTTATTAGCTCCACCTTCTTTCGCAAACTAGCCAACAGACAAGGATGGATTTTTGATTGACATGGCGACATTGCCGAGATTAGTTTGTTGGCGCCACTGAAATTCGCCAACTGAAAGATTTTAGCGCCAGAATTTATTTTTTGTCGGATTTGACGCCAATGGCGACCGACAGCGGGAACCCTGAATTATTTTTTGTAAGTCCAAGATGTTTTTTTGTAAATGACTGTATTCCTGGCTTAACCTTGACATCATGCTTGTCGTTAAAACAATCAGATTACCTATCAGGTGCTTCTCATTTCTTCATCAGGGTAATCTAGGTCAAATTTACCCAATCACACTTGTTTTCTTTTATTTTTAGGTGTCCTTTAGGACATCTAATTCTGGAGTTTTGAGGCTATATTTCTTAAACAGAATACTGATTATTCTCCTATGAAAACCGTCAGACACAAAATAGTTCAACGGTCAGAATCAAACATTTAAGAATGTACGTATATTTCTGAAAACACTTCAGGCTTGTTGAATAATTCATGCTAAACTCTATGTAATCATTTATCATACAGAACCATTTCCGTCATATTTTGATATATTTTTTCTACACAAAGTATGCTCGGAGACAGATTGTTTTATTTATACTGTAAACAGGGCCCCCTTCACATATTATCCGCCATTGAAGAAAATAGTTTAATTCTCGAGTTTCAGTGAATCAACAACAAGTTGTCAAGTTTGTACGACTACCGACGAGTATCGGTGATAAAATGTTCTATTTTTGGCTGTTCAAACAGAAGAGATCGAGAGACTGACATTGAATATTATCGTCTTCCAGCAATTATTACAAACCAGCGCGATGGATGTGAAAATATCAGTTTAGAAAGAAGAAGGTTCTTGTTAGCAAAAATCAGTCAAGATTTCACTAACAAGAATCGTATGCACATTTCTTTAGTGGCAAGTCAAGGGTGATTCGTAAATAAATAAATATGTAAATAAACTCTTCTCAAAGGAGAATTTCTCTTTTACCGGTAGTTCTGGCTTACATAACTAAATTGGTCTTTTTATTGTCAGTTGACAAATTGTAGCCTTGCAAAGTTAACAGGGTAAGGTCCGTTTTTATCACTTGGCATAAAATATATTGCACCTTTAATTTTTTGATAATAAACTACGAATCGTTAACCCCCGGGGAGAAGAACCTGAAACAAAAAAGAGAGTGGCGATAGATAAGCTGGTCTGACAGCAGCACCTGTGAAGAATCAACAGTAGATGGAAAGTAAAAGAACAAAGGGCAAACTGAAGGAAAGATAGAGTTACTGTTCTTTGCACGCACTTCCCTCATGGCTGACTATGTGAAGTGTAGAATTCCAACGTAGTTTAAAATGCTCCGGACAAGGAAAAGGAACAAAGGGCAAAACCTAATAGCAAGATGGAGTATGGTTCTTGGCACTGCACTTCCCTCATGTGCTAGACCATTGTAGAAGTGATTGAATTCCAACTACATGTAGTAGTTACAAGCCTGGACAAGGAAAAGTAACAAAGGGCAATAACTCGAATGAGTCAAGTAGAGCATGGTTCTGTGCCCCGTCTCTGGTGGTGATCATTGTATGAAATTGATTAAATTAACTAGTAGTTTTCAAGTTAGCTCTGGACAAGGAAAAGAACAAAGGGCAAAACCAGTAATACTCAAGATAGAGATGGTTCACACTGCACCCCTCATTGTTGACATTGTAGAAATTGATGAATTCCAACTAGTACTTTTCAGTATGCTCCGGACAAGGAAAAGAACAAAGGGCAAAACTCTGAAAAGTCAAGATGGAGTTATGGTTCTTGGCACTGCACTCCTCTGATGTGCTTGACCATTGTACGATTGTATTGAATTCCAACCAGTAGTTTTTGAGCTCCGGACAAGGAAAAGTAACAAAGGGCAAAACTCGAAAGCAAGATGGAGTATGGTTCTGGCACTGCACTTCCTCTCAATGTTTACCATTGTGAAGTAATATGAATTCCAACTAGTAGTTTCATGTTATGCTCCGACAAGGAAAAGCAACAGACCGCCCGACCGACCGACCGACCGACCAACCACCGTGACTCTATATACCCCCAACTCGTTTGGGGTATAAAAACACATTTTAAATGCTATTGACACCAATAATAAACAGCTACCCGCCATATATGCTCCAAAAGCCAACTAAAACATTTTATTTCTTTATTTTCATATTCGAAAAAGAAGCTAATCTCATTTTTGCTAATGCATGTGACAAGACGAGAATGAAAAACCACCGTCTAAAAATAGACGTAGCTTAATGTAGAAGAAACAATTATTATAATATTGAACAGGGATGGTGTAATCGTAATCAGTAATTGTAATCGATTGTAATCAAATACATTTTCCCAAGCAATCGACAGTAACCATTTATTGTCGATTACTTGTAATCGTAATATAATCAATTACAGAGCTGGAACCGGTATACGACAATACATCGACAGACAACTCATAGACACGACAAATCGCCGACACGACAACTCACCGAAAGACAACTCATCGAAATGTCGCGTCGGTCTATTGTCGCAAGTTGCGGTGAATGGTTATGTTGAATCAGACATCGTCGCCAACGTTTCAAAAAGTATTTAGTTATTTTTTGTAAGAACTTAAATTTTTTATCATCTTCATGTTGATTTAAAATATTCATTTCCGTTAAAAGTCCGCTTTAAATGGTCCCTTAGCATTGTCACTCAATCCAGTCAGTTTTTACATTGTTTGCAAATCCAAGTTGTGTGACATCACTGACCGAGTTGTAAATGCATGCAAAAAGTATTTAATTGCTCTGTATTTAAATCAAAATGATCTGATTTAAAGAAAATCGCAAGGTGCAGCGTGTCCGGTTTTTTTGTCAATAATTGTATCATCAACTGTCAAAGCCAACGTTTTTCCAGTAACAATGTTCTACTATTTATTTGAATGAATAACCTTTTCTGAAATATTTATTTGTATTTCAACCTCTTTTATTCATAAAGATAAAGCCATGCATATAATGTTTATATTGGAGAATAATTTTGTCGAAGTTTGTCGATGAGTTGTCGATGTAATTTTCGATGAGTTGTCGTGTCGATCTATTGTCGTGTCGGTGATTTGTCGTGTCGATGAGTTGTCTGTCGATGTATTGTCATAGACCCGCTGGAACTTGATTTAATCATCAATTACATTTTCCATTACTTTCAATTACATTGATATTTCAAAGTCAAATTCTTTTGTTAAAAGTAACTTTACTAATTTGTACCATGTATATTTGGATATTATGTTTATTTGGAAATTAATATTGTTGAAAAAAAAAATAAAATCAATATTGATCTGTTTAAACAAAATCAATATAGTTTAAACAAAGTAAAAAAAATAAATAAACTGAAAATATTACTATAGAAATAATAACAAGTTTGATTAATGCTTTGTAGTGTTATTGATCTGCCTGTTACAGATCACAAAGAAAATGTTTGCACCTTATTATATAATTATGCTTTCAAATATTTCATACACTTCTGTTCAAGGTCCTAATAAAAGAAAGTTTTCAACCATGTTCAGCCCTAAGGCTTTTTATCAGTATTAAAGTCAGATTTCCATGAAATGTTTTTGGAGATGCGATATTATATTTTGTGATATTGTAACAGTTTTGGTAGTTCATAAAGTTTTCAAAAGGCAGAGTTTAATATGAAAAGTTGCAAACTATCTGCATTCAGCCAAGAAACAGTACAATTCTATATTTGTGATTGTACATTTATATATAATGCTATAAAGGAAAGTTCACAGTTGATATAAGTTGTTAATTTATTTAAAGGTAAGTAATCAAATGTAATCATCATGTAATCATGATTACTTTAGCGAAAGTAATCGAAAGTATTCGATTACATAGCCAAATGTAAGTAATCGATTAATAGTCGATTACATGAAACTGACACATGTAATCGATTACACATGACAGTAATCGATCACCATGTCTGATGTCTTGTGGTTTCAGAGAAGACTTTTACTAAGTTTTTCCTATATAAGCCTATGTAAAACTAAGTGACCCCCTGGAGGGGTAAATTTTGACCGGGGGTCATAATTTGAACAATCTTGGTAGAGGTCCACTAGAAAATGCCACATGCTAAATATTTAACCTCTAGGCCTTGTGGTTTCAGAGAAGATTTTTAAAGTTTTTCCTATATAAGCCTATATAAAACTAAGTGACCCCCCAGGCAAGGTCAATTTTGATCCCAGGGGCATAATTTTAACAATCTTCGTAGAGGTCCACTAGACAATGCTACATGCCAAATATCTAAGCCTTGGGCTCAGTGGCTCAAGGGAAAAAGATTTTTAAAGTTTTTCCTATATTAGCCTATGTAAAACTAAGTGACCCCCCATGCAGGGTAAATGTTGATCAAAGGGGCATAATTTGAACAATCTTGGTAGAGGTCCACTAGCAAATGTTACATGCCAAATATCTAAGCTCTAAGCCTTTTGGTTTCAGAAGAAATTTTTAAAGTTATTCCTATATAAGCCTATGCAAAACTAAGTAACCTACCACGCGGGGTCAATTTTAACCCCTGGGTCATAATTTGAACAATCTTAGTAGAGGTCTACTAGACAAGAGGGCCATGATGGCCCTTTATCGCTCACCCGAGGACATTTGGACTGAAAATGTTACCTAGAGTGTAAACAAGGCTTTTCCATTTTTGAGCTGTGTGACCTAGTTTTTGACCCCAGATGACCAATATTCGATCATGAGGTAGAAATCATCAAAACAACCTTTCTGACATATTTCCAGGATATTTGGGCTGAAAATGTTACCTCTAGAGTGTTAACAAGGTTTTTCCATATTTGGGCTGTGACCTAGTTTTTGACCCCAGATGACCCATATTCGAACTTGGGCTAGAAATCATCGAAACAACCTTTCTGACATATTTCCAGGATATTTGGGCTGAAAATGTTACCTCTAGAGTGTTAACAAGGTTTTTCCATATTCAGGCTGTGTGACCTAGTTTTTGACCCCAGATGACCCATATTCGAACTTGAGCTAGAAATCATCTTAACAACCTTTCTGACAAATTTCCAGGATATTCCAGGATATACGCGGGGTCAATTTTAACCCCTGGGTCATAATTTGAACAATCTTAGTAGAGGTCTACTAGACAAGAGGGCCATGATGGCCCTTTATCGCTCACCCAAGGACATTTGGACTGAAAATGTTACCTAGAGTGTAAACAAGGCTTTTCCATTTTTGAGCTGTGTGACCTAGTTTTTGACCCCAGATGACCAATATTCGATCATGAGGTAGAAATCATCAAAACAACCTTTCTGACATATTTCCAGGATATTTGGGCTGAAAATGTTACCTCTAGAGTGTTAACAAGGTTTTTCCATATTTGGGCTGTGACCTAGTTTTTGACCCCAGATGACCCATATTCGAACTTGGGCTAGAAATCATCGAAACAACCTTTCTGACATATTTCCAGGATATTTGGGCTGAAAATGTTACCTCTAGAGTGTTAACAAGGTTTTTCCATATTCAGGCTGTGTGACCTAGTTTTTGACCCCAGATGACCCATATTCGAACTTGAGCTACAAATCATCTTAACAACCTTTCTGACAAATTTCCAGGATATTTGGGCTGAAAATGTTACCTGAGTGTTAACAAGGTTTTTCCATATTTGGGCTGTGTGACATAGTTTTTGACCCCAGGTGACCCATATTAAAACTTGAGCTAGAAATCAACCAAACAACCTTTCTGACAAATTGCCAGGATATTTG
Organism: Saxidomus purpurata; assembly: GCA_022818135.1. Taxonomy (NCBI): domain Eukaryota; kingdom Metazoa; phylum Mollusca; class Bivalvia; order Venerida; family Veneridae; genus Saxidomus; species Saxidomus purpurata. Next base: position 14,713,545 of record JAFMSR010000016.1, read on the forward strand.
GACTGAAACAGTAGCCTCTAGAGCCTTAACAAGATTTTTCTATTTTTGGGTCATGTGACCTAGTTTTTCATCCGAGATGACCCATATTCAAATTCCTCCGAGTAATTACTGGGACAATTGAGGCAAAAATGTGACCACTAGAGTGTTGACGAACTAAGTGTGGATGGACGACGGA
>JAFMSR010000016.1:14718719-14856219 GCA_022818135.1 Saxidomus purpurata
TTTATTTGGCCATATTCCTCTCCAAAATTAATATATATTTTTCACCATTTTTTTACAAAAAATCCCCTCAAAAAGTCAAAACAAATCCGTACTTTATTTAAGAGTTGGCCAAAACTGTTTAAAAACGTAAGTTTTCATAAATTCAAACGCTTCATAATTATTTCTTTCAACTAATTGATACCTTACATATGAAATAGTCGGCCGAAAATCGCCGATTTTTCGTTTGTCACATATTTTCGCGACCCCGATTTTTGTTATTTTCAACGAAAACGGTGTTCAAAGGATTTAAAAAGAATGATAATTGGCAAAAGAATAATGTCATTAACATACTTGATAGATTTTGTTCTTTATTACATTTTACACTGTATATTTTATTCATTTTCTAAAAATTTCCCTCTGAAAAGGCCCCGTCACCTTTCCCCTCAAACTGAAAGAAACAGTTTGATAACACATCTTTTCAACCTGAAAGTGTTTGGGTTTTTTTTGGGGGGGGGATTCTGTGCTTTTAGTCCGGTCACACGATTAACCGAAATACCGGAATACTACCGAAATACCGGAATACCCGAGAAAAAAAGTAATATCTTACAATCTATGTATCGTTATTATTTGATCATGACAGTTTAGGAATATTTTGTAAATCATTAAATTATCAGGTTGTAGTTTGTGTATTTCCCGTGAAATATTGAGGTTGTATATTGAAGCGATCCGCTATTTTCAAAGCAACACTCGCCGTGGCGAACATCAAAAGGAGCGGCACAGAAATCATGAAGACAAATATTTTTATCAAAACGATACTGGACTAATTCATCTGGCATAAAAGTGTTACTCGACGTTTCTGAAATATTTATCAATCGTTTTTTTCTTACTTGAATCGCCGACGGAGAATTGCAAACATCTAGATACTTATTTTGCGGGAATCGAAACATCGTCAATTGATACCACTAATTCTTACAATTGACGTGTTCTTTCTCACCTATGGGATACATATTTCCGCGCATTTACCCATGTGAGATAAACTTATCTCACATCGCTTATCTCACATCGCTGCCGGACTATTTTTACGTTAATTGTAAGCAGACATAAAAATCGAAAAATGGCTGTAAAATTGTTATTTTTGAAATAAACATAGGGTTGTTGGTATTCATTTTCTTAGTAAGATCATTTTCTATCCATCTATAGCAGTTTTAAAGTAAAATTCGAGAAAAAGTTGATTTTCATTTTTTCATCCCCATCCTGTATTTGCACTAATTTCTTCTTACTTGTGTGAAAATGCGATTTAAACGGAGAGAAAATAAATCTACCATGTCCATTGAGTTGTGGAAAAGGAAATCCCACCCTCGGGTTGAGATACGCCAAACTCGGCACGCCTCGAAAATCCACCTCGGGTTGAGATACGTCCAAAAAACTCGGCACAGCCTCGTTTTTGGACGTATCTCAACCCTCGGGTGGGATTTCCTTATCCACAACTCATGAACATGTTAGATTCACTTTATCTTTGATAGAGACATGCACATCATACTTTGTGTTTTCACAGCCGATATGGTATATTCGACGTGAATGCTGCTTTGTACGACCAGTAAGATGAATCACGCAAATTCTCGTCGAAATTAATTCGCAAATTATTAGAAAGACTTTTACTGACATACAATCCATAAGCATTTTGTTTTTATTATTAATACTTCGCCCTCACACGTGGCTCCCGTTGAAAGTAACTGAGACATTTATATACGTATTTTCATTGTGTTGCAACATTGCCCGTTTGAATATATTTTCCTACGACGATGAAATAATCATGTTTTAAAACAATATCTGCCGGAAAACATGATTTCATGCGTATTCTTGTGCTTAAGTAAATAAGCGCCTATGAAACAGAACACATAGGTCTACATAAGCGAACATGTTGCAGATCTCTAAGTTCACTTGACAAGTGCCACATTAATTAAAAAGGTCCGACGGCCGAAATTATTATCAAGAATCTCAATTTCTCATTAAGTTTCCCATACGAGTATACATGCCCAGTGACATGCCGAAGCTTTAATATTTTCCTAATGTTATTACCACCGATCGAATATGACAGATAGCTTCTGTCAAAAAGCTTATCAAAAGAATTTACGAATAGTGACTACGCAATGGCATAATTATTTTTCAAGTCTTGTCACTGTATGTGGGGGGGGGGGGGGGGGGGGGGGGGGGGGGTATAAACATTATAATAATGCTTGATGCAATAAAGATATTGGTATTATTTTATTTTGCTATATATTTTACCACCTTTAAATAATTATTGTATCATAATTCAGGTATACCGTTCATACATTTTTGTGTACATGCGTCCGTTATAAAACTACAGATGAAACTATTTCAAGCTCTTATTAGTAGCAATTACGTTTTAGTATCATATCAAGTGTACTGAACATAAAAAAGAAGAAAAAAATACTTGTTTATTGCTAGCCAGCATCGCTAAAAACGACTTTTAAAAATCTTGATATTTCATTTACCCCTAAGGCAAACACATTTACTAAATTAATCTGTTTATCGTTGGTTATTCCAATCAACACTTGTTTATTGCTAATTGGGGCATCATCATATCAGGCTGCCACGTTGATTGTCTGTCATCACCTTTGATTAACTTGACCCTTTAAAAAAGCTATTTCGTAATTCAGTTTTCAAAACGGGTCGACGAGGATGGTGGACCCAAAAAGCACATATACAAACAAATCAGTTTTTAAAAACCTGTTTAAGGTTCATGTATAGTAGGTCTAAATGTAAGTCAAGTTAATGATTAAAACACGCGGTTGATTTGTTGTTACGAATTATTTTAATTTTAAAATATTCCCAGTCTGTTTGTCATGAATATAAAGAAAGCAATTTTATCTTTAAAAAAAAAAATTAAATTCTGCGGCGAGCTAAATGAAAAGTTATGCAGCAACGAACACTCGGCTTGCAATGACGTTATTACTTTGGCATATACATATGACATTGTTGTGTCGGAACATTTGATTGTCGGCATCTTTCGATTTCCCGCACAAAAATTCCCGCCAAATACGAGAAAGCCACGTGCTTTCAAGATACGCCGCAGTGCAGGTCTAATAGCAAGCATGTTAAAAATTGATAAATATTAAATAATTTACTGTTCTTATTCTTTTCAACTATGAGGAAAACAGACATGCCTTACAAACCAGTTTTGTGTTTGAAGATCAGTATATTCAATAAATGTACAGTATTTAAAACTCTCATGTCCGATTAGATCGACTTTCAACAGAATCCACGAACATTATGCTGGTTTGTATTCACTTTTAATTTCATATGAATGGTAGAAGTAGCCCTTAATTTCATTTAAAAAATATAAACTTTTGTATAGATCTACATATTTTTATGATCAAGCTGAGAAAAAGTTTATAGAATGGCGTCACCAAGTTAGAAAGTGAAAGTACAATTACGACATGAACGGGAAAAAGCACAAAGTAAAAGACTGTATATTTTATATTTCATGACATATTTTCGAAAAATATAACAGATACAGCATACAGGTGTTTCTTAATTAAAACTTATGTACAATCCTGATTTTTGCGGGTATTCCGGTATTTCGGTAGTATTCCGGTATTTCGGTTAATCGTGTGACCCCTTTTAGTCTCCTCATTACGCTTTCGTTTGTTAGATTCGGCCGGCGCCGAAACGACGAAATGAAGCAAAGTACGATGAACCATATCAGCAGACAAGCACAATTTGACGATTTTTTTTTCAATCCATTTTAGAGCAAAACTTGCATTTACTCATTTACTTGAACACCTGCATTACCGACGAGACATTAAAATCAAGTTCTAAAATCGCCGATTCACAGTTTTGAAAGGACGTCCATTTTCGGCAATATAGTAGACAAAATTACCGCTAGATGTTGGGAATTTCAAACAACACCGTGTCATATTAATTGTTTACACTTGCCGGTAATTGAATTAAAATCATGCCGTCACAAGATGTTGTTAATTGGCCCTAATTATCGCATCATTTCAAAATAACCTGACAAACACGGCATCCGTCAATCGTAGCCCACGATAATTGCTGGGGGCGGAGTTTACGTCGTTCCAGAGCGAATCGAATACTGCCGATTGTGAGCGCATAGCGTGACTAATTACGCGTGGGCGGTCCCGAATTAGAGAAAATGTTTCATTTTAATTTTGTTTGGACGCTACGAGTCGGCGATTTTGTCGTCCTCGGAAATTTAAGGAAGTCAAGCGTACGCCGGGGGTCTTGTGTATTGGCGTACTGGTCCAATTTTATGGCGTATTTTACGGCCGGACGCCGCTTAACAGAAGCCCTGGTGGCTGGTATAGAAGGTGGTGCTTGGGTGTGAGAGGGGTCTTCGAGAGTTGGTTTTCTATGTTAATAGAAGTTGCCAGTATATCTCATTGGAAGTAATTAAAGTAATTTATAATTCAACTCAAATCTTCGAAAAATACGACAATATTTCTTACAACCTTGAAAATCGAAGTTCTTTTCTACATACTCGATACAAATATTGCACATTGCACTTACATGTACAAGGTTGACACTAATTTTTTCAACCTTAAATACAACATTTCCGTTCCTCCGCTGAAAAACAATGCTCTTTACATGTACTCGAAGCCATGTTTCTCTCTGTTACAGGAAATAACAAACGATACACGAAAATCCTATGCAAAGATTTTATTCATACATAATCGTACAAAGCGAAATTTCATGTACATGTGCATTTCACATAATAAAAAATGCGTAATTTTTACATTGGTTTCCTTTCCTAGGTATACAAACTCATGTCGGTACGGTTTTATTGCACACCCTGTACCGTAATTGGTAAAAAAATAGATTCCGTTTAAAGGCAATTATAATATCAAACGAAATTTATGTAACCGGATGTGAAAATCATCGAAGAATCGCCGTTTGCTAAGTCGAAACCAAACCAAACCGTTTGCAAAACCAAGTAAAACAGCTTCAATGTATTTGCATGACTGTGTACCCATCACCATTCATAAAACAAAGAAAAAACTAAACGTTATAAGATTTTTACACATACCCTGTACCGTAATTGGTAAAACAAAAGAATTCGTTTAATTCCAATTATAATATTAAAACAGAAGTACGTAACCGGATGTATCGAAGAATCGCCGTTTGCAAAACCAAGTAAAACAGAAGCTTCAAAGGTGTCATTTACGTGTATTTTGATGTAATTTTCAAAAAAGACCATTTTTTACCCCAAAATGCGCATTAAAGTGGAGCTTAAAAATATCAAGTTGAAGTACATTTAAAAGTTGCGGCCTCATTCAAACTTGTATACGTTCGGACAGCATGCGCTTTCCGGTACAAGGAGTATTCCGAAGCGTTTTTGCGAGTTTCTTTTGTTCGTTTTATAGCTTGAACTGGCTATTTTAGCTAGAACGGGCTATCTATCAATCTATACTGCAACACCTTCTTTCAAGTATTATGTGCAGGCTATTATCCTGCTATGTCCTAGTTTCGTGACCCTTAACACCGATTTTCGCGCATGCGCGTTACGTCATGCGGGGAGATAGGGTCAAATTATAATCAAATGTTAGATGAAGTCCATCCTAGACTAGTTACCCACTAAAAAGTATTTAATCTTTCAAAAATATATCTAAAAAGCGTTCATGTTTAACATGAGTATCATGATCAGAATCGTCTGGAAGCTTTCTCCACGATTCGTGACCTCATTTTTTTCGCGCCAAATAATGTAAAGTTAAAGCAGAAAGAACAACTATACAGTCCATTTCAGACAGTGTGTTCCAATATCAGATACACAAAATAGCCACTGATCAATTTAATCACTGCATAATAACTTTCCACGTGTCTCTGATAACATGTGTCATTAAAATATGCTAAGAATTCAACAGTTTGGATTTATATGGAACAAAGGTAGATCTAACTTTTGTTTGAAATAAGTTGAGTTTTAACTACATAAACAGTGTGTAAGCTATAACAGCATTACTGGCCAGGAAAGGGGAGGGATGCTGATGACTACGTCCATGAATAGCAAAATAAAATGTGTTTCTTTACCGTATTGGAAATGTAATATCATCCATAATCCGGAATATAAATTGAGAAATAACTGAATGTTGCGAGTGGAGTAGTTTGTCTGAACTTAAATGTATTTGGCTTCTATTAACTAAGGTAGTGCATGTAAACTCGGTAAAGCGCCTGAATGACACCGATTGGTTATCGCGGCTGCAAATTGATTTATTTTGGACAAAATCTGCATGGCAACGGGAATTTTGCTTTAAATTAAGCAGGCTGATGCAATTGCCCAATCGGGCTTTCGAAAATCAGCTTTTTAAAAAGATTTTTTCACTTGGAAAAAGGTGTGAACACGTTGTGCACGATAAAAACATCTAAAAAAAAGTTTAAAAAGTACAGAATTATTCATGTTTTCCTGCAAAAATTTGTCTCAATGTGAAGAAAAAGACATTTTTGGCATTTTCTTTTAAACTTATTGACAGAAAGTTCTAAAACAGCTCAGATTCATAGAAAATACACACATAATTATAAAGAAACCCAAATTAAGATACACAAAGGTATAGTTTGTTGCGCCGGTCCTTTTTTGATTTCACATATAAAATATATGGAAACTGAAAGTAGAAGGGCCAAAAACCTGGCGCAAGAAATGGCTGGATGGAATGGTGATGTGGAGTTTTTCATACCCTACTAAGCAAATAACATTCCCTAGCTGTTTCAGAAACATTCATGAAGATTTGCACTGAAAATCTTAAAAAAGTGTTTTTCAGTGATTTCAAACTTATTTTAATTGTGTTAAAAATCTCAAGAGACTTTTATTCACTTTTAAATTTATTCTCTACATCTGAACTTTGTTATAGAATTTAAATTGTATGAAATTATTCATTTTTAAAAAAGTTTATTTTCGGAAGCCCGATCGGACAATTGCATCAGCCTGTTAAGTACTTTAATTAGGTTTAATCTGCCTTTTACGCATTTTCTTTGTTCATACGGTTGAAAAACAATATAATTCTTCGGGAAAGAAAAACTTGCGTAGTACCCGGACGTTTCAGCCAGTGTCACGAGCAAATATTCCGAATATTGTCTACGTCACGAAACCAGTGCAAGGGCCGAATGTTGGAGAAAGTAGGATATAGCTCCTTTTTAACCGAGACCGAGCCTGTTCGTAGTAGGGCTGATCCAAAACTCTAAAGCCGCATCTGACGAAAAATAAATTATAAAAATAGCGGCATTTAGAGTTTTGGAAGCCAGAACTATGAAAGGGGTCACAACGCCAAATTAATTAGGCTACATCGAAGGTAAATATGCCTTGGAACGGTATGGAAAAACTGTCATAGGCTAAAAACAATCATACTCCTCTAAAAAGTCTTGAAAAAGTTTTTGACATCGCTCTCCAATCTGGTCCTTCACTTGATTGGTACGAGCAACTTGTTCAGCAACATCCATTTTCACGCTAAAAACAAAGACACTCTTTCCCGCGGTTTGTCAGTCACGTGGTTTGTGTGAGTGTAAGAACCGAACGAAGATTAAATAAACGAAATGAACCAGTTAATCTTCTAAAAAGTGTATTTGTCCGGCCGTCCTATATACCAAGTAAAGAATATATTGGAAAATACGGCCGTACCCTTTATTTTCTTTATTTTTCGATGAATTTCTAAATATTTGGTATCAAATGAAAGCTGAAATTATGAACTTTATGAATTTGTAAAAAAAGAAAAAATTATAACAGGAACCGTCTATAACCGTAACACGGTAACAGTATATAGAGTATTCCTGTTTATAAGTAAAACCTAGATAGAAACTTAGATTCAATATCGGTCAATATTTCGGACATATTTAACTGCATTTTTATGAATGAAAACCAAGGCCGTATCTTTTATATTTTTAGATACGCAATAAAACATATTTGATTTGATACCATATGAAAATATACACTCTGCAGTTTATAAAATATGTTATTATATAAAAATCATTCAAATAACAAAAAAGTTAAAGGAGTACAAACTTTGATACATATTGAAATTAAATATGTCTCTGTGTTTAAACTAGTAAAGTACGGCCGTGCATGTTAAAATCTTTAATTCTTGATAAACTAAAATAATTTTGTTATCATTTGAAAGTTTATTATTTGCAGTTTCCAAAAAGGTAAATCTTTTGAAAATTGATTGAGTAAAACGTAGCGGTTACTACCCAATCAAATCGCTGTGAGGAGTTTGGTTTACATTATTATTAAATTATATCACAGCGTGGTCCAGTGGTAACGCGCTGGACTCGTAATCCAGGGATCGCAGGTTCGATTCTCCGCTATTCCACTAACATAAATAATGGTCTTTCTGATGAGACCTAAAAACCGTTTACATGTTTCTAGGTGAAAGAAGAGTGACCAATACAGTATACACCCTGCATAACCAGCCTTTGTCATTTGTACATCAAGCCACCTATCTTGGAGTTGAAGTATCATCTAATATTTCATGGTCTCCACATTTAAACAAAATAACTAGTAAATCTAGCCAGAGTTAAGGGGTTTTAAAGAGAAATTTACATTCTGCCAAGAAAGCAACTAAGGAAGCAGCATATAATACTATTGTTAGACCTACTTTAGAATATTCTTTAGCTGTATGTGATCCCTACACACAGAAATATATAGGTAAAATAGAAAACGTTCAAAAGCAAGCTGTTCGTTTTGTAACCAATACATATAGCAAGACCCCGGGCACAGTAACTAATATTATGACTGATCTTAATGGAACACCTTAGAAAGTAGACGGAAAATCAGTAGACTCACTTTGTTTTACAAAATGGTAAACAATCATGTTGAAATAAATCCAGCGCAGTACCTTGCACAAGACAATCCAGGCATTTCCACAATCTTGCATCTTACATTCCAACAACATCAGTTGACTATTACAAATTTTTATATGTTTTAAGAACAGTAGTACAGTGAAACACACTTCCGTCGCATGTAGTCAGCGTGATTCTATCTCGGGATTTAAGTCACTGGCTGAATCGATGTTGAACCCATAAATCTGAACACACTTGCTTTTATCCTGTTTTTAACGCTACTGTTTACTAACCTCTTTTACTGCACAGATAAACATAGTGTAATTAAGAGCTTTTAATTTTTGAAGGTGTAATATAGGTTATCTTTTTTGCACTATCACACTACCGGTGTCCTTGGCAGACCTGTGTTCAATTATTTTTAAAAGTAATTAATTAATTACAATTAAAACAGAAATTCTTCAATTAAATTACAATTATAATTACATGCTTTTTACAGAAGTAATTAATTAATTACAATTATTTTAAGGAAAACAATTAATTATTTTTCAATTACTTGGCAATATATTCACAATTTCACACAGAATCATGTTACTATCAATGACATATTAAAAATGCAGATTTATAATTCCTCATTGAATTTTGAAAACTTGAACACTTCAAAGTTTACTGTCTGTCAGTGAACACCATTTACAGATTCTTATTGCATTTCAAAAACATTAATGCTTCAAAGTTACTGTCTGTCAGTGAACACCGTTCAGGCCTAAACACTTTCCCAGCTATTGAGAAGAGACGTTCAACTGGCGCAGATGAAGCATTTTGCTTTAAAATTCCCACTAGTATCCGTTGGTAAAATAAAATGCTTTAACGTGCTAGAATTCATGTTGTGTGGACAACAAACAAATGTCAAATGTCAAGTACATTCATATATTCTTGTCTTTTAATACTGTACATTGTGAACACAGAGATTGTGAACACTTCTTACTTACCAACTCTGTACAATTGATGACAACAAATTCTCTTCCTTCAGGCTAATTATACTACTAGTTATTGTAATTCAATGGCTTAATATTCATCAATGGTTGAGCAACAGTTTCTGGTTCATATCCAGATTACATTAATACCTCCTTAGCAAGTGTAAAATTTATACCACCAGGTGATAACAGCTACTGCACAATAACCTGTATTTTTGCCATATGTTTGTGACACTTTTCTGCATGTAATTGAAGAGTAATTGAATTTAATTGACAATTATTTTGCATTTGTTTGGATTTTAATTAATTAATTAATTACAATTACAATAATTGATTTCTGCCTCAATTACTAATTATTTTTCAATTAGTCGAAAAGCTGTAATTAATTATAATTAATTATATTGTAATTGTAATTGGACCCAGGTCTGGTCCTTGGTGGACTGAGTAGCTGGGAAGGCATGGTAGCTCATTTTTAAACCCCTTACGCATGGCCATAGTAGCCCATTATTGACTGTTAGCCATCACCAGAGTAGAAGAAGAACCGATGTCCCATGTATCGTTTCTGTATCTTGCACTATCCCCGAAACCTAAAATAACTAAACTCTTCTATTCTAGTCATATGGATTATCCGGTACCAACGATAAAACTTTAAAACTCAGACAAACAGACGGACGGACGGACAGACGTTCGGACGTATACGTACGTACCTACGTACCTACATACCTACGTACCTACATACCTACGTACCTACCTACGTACCTACCTACGTACCTACCTACGTACGTACCTACGTACGTACGTACCTACCTACCTGCCTGCCTGCCTGCCTGCCTGCCTGCCCTGCCTGCCTGCCTCCCCCACCTGCCTGCACCCACCTGCCTGCCTCCCGTGCCTGCCTGCCTGCGTGCCTGCCTGCCTGCCTGCCTGCCTGCACCCACCTGCCTGCCTGCCTGCCTGCCTGCCTGCCTGCCTGCCTGCCTGCCTGCCTGCCTGCCTGCCTGCCTGCCTGCCTGCCTGCCTGCCTGCCTGCCCTGCCCCACCTGCCTGCCTGCCTGCCTGCCTGCCTGCACCCACCTGCCTACCTACGTACCTACCTACGTACGTACCTGCGTACCTACGTACCTACGTACGTACCACCTACCTACCTACCTACCTACCTACCTACCTACCTACCTACCTACCTACCTACCTACCTACCTACTCTGAGGGTAGGTCACAAGGAAATAATATGCAAGTAGTTTCCATATTTATATTAATCAATATTTCCTTTGTAGGTCCTTAAGTCAATGTGACTAAAAAGGGTGTCAAACAAGAATAAGCATAATGCAAATAAAACATATAAAAGCAACTAAAAGAACAAGCAAATTATTGCACAACAATAATTTAGGACAGACATTACTTAAGTAGAATTCATGAATTACTTCAAGACAGTAACAATTATTAATTGTAAACAAGATTTGGATAAAAGGAATTTAACCAAATGTATTAATAACCAAATTAATTAATAACTGATATTGATGGACAAGCCAAGGGGATTGGGACAAGGGAAAACCTGGATTTACCTGATCTGTAATATATCACTGCTAGAAGAATTATATGAGATGTAGTTGGATACTACATCTTTATCCTAGCTTTGTTTCTGTCCAACTGTGTGAATTCAAATAGATATCACCTGATTCTATATGATCACATGACTGAGTTGTCACATTTCATGTACAACTCGTGCAAATATTATTGCGGGCCGCTGCTATATTTAAGTCGTGGTTGGGAAATGTAACATGTAGGTGAGGTAGTGTATAGTTCTTTGAACAAAAATGTGATGAAATGAATGAAAATCGCCTAGGAAGGTACGATAAAGAATGGGTTAAACCACTGTTCATTGTGTAGATTTAAAATTGTCAAAAAGTATATATTTCTATCTTTTATCCATGTAAACGTCAAATTATTTTATATGCTTTTGTAACATTTAATAAGTAGTGAAAAGTTTTTATTGTTCGGCTAGTATAAAAACCGATATCGGTCAAACATGCCGGTATTTTCCGGTATCGGGTAAAGTGGGTCCATTACGTAACTATGACTCGATTTTTATGATTTAAAATTTACAATTTGTTTTGTTTACAAACATTTTGACTGCAAACGATTTTGTGAGGATAGAGGCATGAATAGTATTGTGCATTCTGAAAATCACCTTAATGGAACAAAGCGTAGAACAATTTCAAAATATTTACATGAAAGCTTTGCTTCTAGACCCGCTGTGATACGTAGTATCACAGTTTTTCTTGTTAATTATAAAAATTCGTATTAGATTTTTCACCTTATTTCGCATTGCTTTACTGATTGAAATAGTTCTTTTTGTCTCTCCCTTTAATTGCATTCTTTATTTCTTGTGTAAACCAGTATTCTCGGCTTCGCCGTGACGTCATACTGACCAGTTAATCAATCGGATTATTAGGCCCGTTCATTTCTTCATTCGGTAAAAGGTGAAAACTTGGCCTTTACCGTTGACTCATATGCAAGTTTAAATTTATTTTAAACGAAACAAAAAGCTTTTAACAACGTAGAATTTTTATAACAACAATCTGATGGTTTCAAGGTAATGAAAGATCGTCGTCTTCTTTCATTTCTAATCTTGGTTATTGTATTATTCAAAGTTAAAGATGCATAGAGACCAGTGATGACAGCTGAGGAATCACCTTTTCCGAATGTAAATAATTTATCAGTACCCGGATGTGCGAAGCCGAGAATGGCTGAAAGCGTTTTACTCTTTTTTGTTTTTGCTTTTGTAAAATATCATTCAGAATGATTCAAATATATCACTAACGATGTTTTTTAATTATTACGAAGATTGGATAAAAACGTTAGTTGTTCTATCTATCATACTGGAAAATAAATTATGGATGACGTCCCTTTTTCTTAATTTCTTTTCTTTGTGTTCCTCTATACAATTCTTACGGTTGCCCGGATATTGTCAACAAACTTTGGAGATTATTAAGTACGATATCAATACTGTTCTTCTATAGAATATACTCACACTTTCTCTAAAGTTCAGGTATACTTTTATTAATTTATCAGTTTTTTATAACAGCATACCCTAATTCATTCGTCTGAACGGTTTGACCAGTTTTATAGGTCTGATTTATTTTCTCTGTCGGATTTATACAGGGATTATAGTCAAGATTTACCCAAACCAAGATGTACCCATACCATGATGTACCCAAGAGAAGTCAAGATGTACGCTCATGAAAGTCAAAATGTACCCATATATAGAAATGATTTATGTGATGTTAAATTAGTGTTAATTGATCATAAAAAAAAATGGAATTATATATTGTATTATTGATATTATGGTAGCCTGGTTTCCCACGGTACCGGTGTACTTGATATATACGCCAACATAAAACGACATATAATACACCTTCCCACTTTACGTTAAATAAAAGTCTTCACTAATAAATGTGACAATCTAATCTTTCAATTTACATCACAAAAACCATCATATCAGTCATGAAATATTAAGTCTTTGAACTGTCAATGTAACATTCTTGTTTTGTTCATGACACATGTAGTCAATTGTAATTTCCGCTACCGGTATTGTAATGGTAAAAATATGGTAAGATAGGCTTTTAGCACATATCCTGCATTAACTGAAGTTTAGATTGAACATGCCTTTACTGTCACACGAGTAACATATTTACATTTAAATGGTTTTGTTTATCAATGAAAAGTTAGATTTATCAAGAAAACATGTAACATCCCTGAAAAAAGTCATATTTCACCAAACTGTTAATTTTGTTCAAAGTGAAAGCACATAACATGTTTATTCAAAATGTGGTCACTTAAAACATGTATGTTCATAGTTAAGGTACTTATAGGCTACATGTCATTTCATTGCAAAACCTGGCAATTTTTTAGAAGTGTTGTTTCAGTGACCACATCATCACATTTTCTTAATTAACTATCACCTGGGGTAAAAAATTTCTAGCTGTGAGACCAAACGTATTGGGCCAACCATACTTCATTTTTTCCCGAGGTATCAGTTGTCATGGTGTCAAATGACTTTTGTGAAAAGTGTGTGCCAGTAAAAGCTGTTTCGAACTTATTTTGGATTAAACCAATATGTTTTGCAAGGATATTGGACAAATGGGGTCAGGAAGGGTACAGCCAATTAAGGCAAAAACCTTGGTAGCACTTTGAGAGGCACACATAAAATTATTCATCACATATGTCCTTGAATTTTGTCAGAAAATACATTTCATATCTGACAGAAAAAATGAAAGTTCGATCATATCGTAAATTATGTAAAAGTCGGCAGATCATGCAGACGCTAAATGATTAAAATATCAGTGAGTTATATTTGATCAGTACTTTGTGGCAAAAGTAGCTGGGGGTTCAGTCATGACTATGCCAAATACAGTGAATACATTACAGTGCAGATCTGTGACAAATCCAACATACACCTGTCAGATTATATGAAGCAACTTTTTGGCCTAGCTTAGATATTCAGCATGTGGAATTATCTGCCTGTCTACCAAGTCATTGTTGACAATGCTGACTGCATTCAGGGCGAGATCTATACCCTGCCTGGGCTTTTGATTTTACCTTAGACAGTACAAGAGGTTTTATCATTTAACGCAATAAAAATTTGTTCTCTTTCAGCAATTATATATTCAATTGTAGTTTTGCCACTATTGTAGACAGGTATCTTAAGGGCCAAGATAGGCTTTTTGCACTTTTTTTATCACATTGCCAAAAACCTTCTGGGTGGATTGAGTAACCTAGGAGATTTGGCAATCTTTTAAACTTTTTCTAACCCCCCACGCATGGCCATAATAGTCAGTTATGACGGTTAGCCATCAACAAAGATGATGATGATGATGAGTGATAAATTTTAATATTTTTGCTGAAAAACATGGGTAGAAATCAATCAGTGGCATACCTTTGGTATAAATATATGTATCCTGGGATGCAATAATCCAAATAAACAACACTTATGTAAGTACTAAGACAACACAGGAACCGTCTATAATGGGACGTGAAACTAGCTTCTAGTCTGAAAAAGCTGTCGTCCAATCAGAACAAGATGACGTAAAATGGCGGCCAAAACAGATCGTGTATCATTTTTATGTCATTAAAATCTTTAATTACAGTTGTTACAATGTATTTTCGCTCTTTTAAAAAGTGGGAGGATAAACTGTAAGTATCCTTTTATTTTATTGTACCTATTTCAACCGTAATCACTCAATGAATAGTCATTGAAATTCGTGTGAAAACAAACCTATAAATGGTCAGTTATTGAAACACGATGGTCAAACTGTCGTGAACAGTAATTTGTGCGGAGGATATTATAGTTTAAATCGATTAATTTTTAACTATTTAGTAGATTTTTATTCATCTCTTAACTCTGAATTAAAACACTATGTGCATCATTAGTAGTCTGTTTCACTAGAAATTGATTTAAAAGCATCTGATATTTGAGGCTGTTTTGTGAAAAAAGAGTAAACAAAGATGGCGTCTTAAAATTTAGTGACATATTTAGCGGTCAGTAAAAGTGTCTACGAAGCTACACGTTGATAATTTCAAACTCGAACAAAACAATATTGAGATTGTCAAAGTACATACATTTCAATTCATGTGTTGTCAATTTACTTACTTTCCTCTTTTTTTTTGCTTTCAGGTAACTTCCAGTTTGAAATTACAAAATACAACACTAATTATATCGTGAGATGACAGATATCTAATCAAATCATGAAAAAGTCAAAACTGTTCGAAGAAAGAGACCAATATTTTATTTCTGATTTAGTGTTTGACTGGAAATAACAACTTTTAACACTCCCATCAAAGTATTAAACCAATCGATGTTTTACACATTATGCTAATTCAGTCAAGGGTCAAGTGTTTTATTACCATGTTACATAACCTTGTTGATTAGACAATGGTCTTATCAGCAGGGGTGAGATATATGTCTTTTTGAAGATCAATAGTTCAGGCTGTATGGGATTAGACCTCCTGTGGTTTGGCGGACACTTATTGAGGTTTCGACTGTCTTTAATCAAGATGTACTATTTAAAAGACCGATTTAATAGATTTTGGCAACTAATTTGCATCAACTTGAATTGCAGAAAAGTAGCCCTTAGAAATTATATTTCTAATAATTTTGCAGAGCTGAAAGCAGAAACTAACCAAACTATCATATTAAAATGAAAAAAAAAGAGAAGAAATATTAATAATAGATATATATATTCGTACATGCCCCTTCTGTTGCCATTGAAAGTAAAACAAATACCTGTCATATACTATATGCTTATTGAAAACTTAACAAATAAAAACTTGTTGCTTGATAAGTTTGTTGACATTCTTTACTCCAAGAAAACAATGTAGTTCTCTCAACGTTCTATTATTCCCAGCAAACATTCCCCTGACACCAACCAGTGATTATAATACTTCTTTCATGTGCAATCCAGTCTGAGCATGAACATTAATTTGTACTTTTCGTTGGTTTTAATTCATTATCAAAATCACTTCTTTCTCACTTGCAGTGAATTCCCCGAGCAACTCGCCAAGATCGAGATCATTAAAATTAATAAAATCATCTTTTCCATAAGCCATGTTGAAGAATTTACCTAAAATAACTGTTGAAAAAGGTATCGTTCAATAAAATTTACGAGAATAACATGAGAAATACCAGCGATTTCGAACAAAAGTGAAATGAAAATTACATAAATATTCGATAAATAATGTTTGCATAATTATTATTTGCAAACTGTAGAAAGATCAAAGTGACATTATTTTAAGAAGACCCGCATCGAAATCAGTTTATTTTACACGTGAAAAACTTTATCATTTAAAAGAATTATAAAAAGTATTCGTTCATTGAAAGCATTTCATTATTTTAATAGTTATCGTAATTATTTTCGAGTACTTTAAAATGTACAAGTCTCTCAAAATCTCTATCCTAATCGCCATTTCTTTCCACAGTATCTGTATTGGAACAATACCATGGTTTTGGAGAACAAATAGTAAATCTAATTATGATTTTCTGTCTTTAAAAATTATCATAAATAAAATCATTGACATCGAGTAGGATTAATTATAAACTTTCATAGCTGTAAACATTGTTTTCAGTAAAATGCTGGTAAAATTCCCGTCTTTAGGGCTCATTTTTTTTGACATTATTTACATTTTTTGTCTCACAAAACGAAAACAAATGGAAACAAATCTATATCTATACAAATGTAAATGTATTTCACCAAATATTGAAATTTTAAACTTTCGTTATAGCAATGCTAGAGTGAAATAGGCAAAAAATATGATATTGGATATGGCTCGCCAATGACGCGTGCTATCAGTGGACGGCAACATAAAATCGATACTACATAATTAGGTACTTGTAGATTTATAAGCGAGTTTCATATCCCGGTTATAGAGTATTCCTGGACAACAATATTAAATATTGTTTATAAAAATGGTATCACTTAAAGTATGAATTTGTGTCAAAACAACTATCACTTACATTTGTCTTTTACACGTTATTAAGTGTGATGCAAACTGTATTAATAGCTAGTGATTAGCTGTTTGCTGACCCTTGATTGAGTGTTTACACCTTAATTGTGATGCTATTAACTTCTGATAAGTAGTCACTAAAATAGCAATTAAAGATGTTCTAGATTGTAATTAATTCATTGTCTTTGACTTTGAGGCTAAGTCAGCATTACTTAAAGTATTCCCTGGTGTCCAACTCAGTGGATGTGCATGCCACTGGACACAGTCAGTGTGTTGCAAAGTTCAGGTATGTACATTTTGCAAAATCTTTTAATTTTATGTCCTTAAAAATTTATTACATTGAAAATATTGTTAAAACTATCAATGGTATAAGCTTGTGACCATAAAAGAAAAACTGTATTACATTAAAAATACTGTAAACTTAGAACAGTTTAAGTTGGCATTTGATTAAAATACTGAATATAAATTTTAAACTGTCAACAAATTGCACTACGTACCATTCATGGACTATGTACAGTTCACTTGGATAAATGAACACTGGTCACCAGCAGATTGGTCTGTCTATGACTGCAGCGAAGGTATTTTTAAATTTTGAGACACTGCATTTCTGTTTAGATATACATATACATGTATTCATTTATTGGTTTGAATAAACATATATTCCTATAAGGACTTCATTATTAAGCAAATTACTTTCTTTGGTAAATGATTAATATTCAATGTAAGCAAATTAATATGTATTTTCATAATCATGACATTTTTCTTTTGTCCATTTTCAGACTGGCATAGATGTCTCTGACAACTTCAGAGCAAATGGACGAATTACGGAAACTTCGGACCACAACATTTTGGACCAGACACTTCGGACCAGATTTATAGACACTTTGTACTATATTTGTAGGCACTTCGGACCAGATGTATTGACACTTCGGACCATCTTTGTAATCATTATAAACCATAGAAATTAACGAAATTATAATCATATTAATATATATATTTATTTAAAATATTATAATTTTGAAGTTTGTAACTCCTAGCACTTTTCACTAGCGGTATGATATGTTAAAAGTCATTAAATGCTTTGTGTCTGTTGGTGTTTTGATAGCAAAGTGTTACTGGAGAAAATTGTGGCCATAATTTGCAAAACAGTTTAATAAGTTGTTGTTTTAACAATTGACATGTTCGGTCAATGTCTCGCACCTTTAAGAGCGTTGTGTATAGTGTCAAATTGGACAAGACAATTATGAATAGATTATGTAAAATGATAGTATTTTTAGTTTTTTTTTAAAACTTTCTATGGACGTATTCTGTTAAATGGGAATAAAAAAAGTATTCCTGTGCTATCTCTGTATAAAAAAAGTGAGCCTGGTTAGCTCAATCGGTAGAGCACGAGACTTGTCATCTCGAGGTAGCGGGTTCGATTCCCGAGGCTGACCAACTAAAATTACTAACAGTCTTTCGGATGAGACTTAAGCCGAGGTCCCATGTATGGGTGCTATACACCTAGCATGTTAAAGAACCAGGGGTGTCTCTGGAATTGGGACGCTCTCTGTATCTTGCACTATCCTCTGAAAACCTAAAATAGCTAACCTCTTCTGGGGGGGCGTTGGTCATATGGGAAACCGGTACCAACAATAAAACCCAAATATACGATACGATACTCTGTATAAAGTTTTAAAGTACTTAAGCAGAACTGTTATATGAGACAATTAAATGTCCTGTGCTGATCCTGATATTGCTTTGATGTATAGATATATTTCTTTATTTACCTTGAATCAAAATATTTGGAAAGCAACAATTATGAAGTTTTGTATCTGCAATCAGCGAAATTTGTACAGACAACATACTTATCTTAACACGAAAGGAAAGTAAGTTGCCCATGTATGTACACAGACTACAAGTATGTACTCATTATTTAAGTCTTAGCACAGATGAGTAACAAACTTGACGAAAGGCGAAAATTCAAGTGTGTATTGTTGTGCTTGGCATTTATAATTAAACAGCAATAGTTGCAATCTTGAAGTAGTAAATAATTGTCACTTTATGAAGCACTCAATGATAAGTCTTACATAGTTACCATCGAGATTAGCTTTGGTTAAGTAAAGTGTGAATGTAAGAACAAACTTTTCGAATGTAAATATTACAACTTTCATAACTCAATGCAAACTCTGTTAAACTGATAACAAGCATTTTATGAATGTTTCAGAGTTCCGATTTGGATTAACAAGATATTCATATAGATCTTGGTCAATGTTTAGCCGTATATAATCCAGTAAGTCACATCGCTGTAGTTCAAACACAGGACATACCGTTATAACATGTGTTTGTATGTCATTAGTCAATGCATTGCAATTAAAACAGGTAGTATACTCTATTGCGCGAGTGCAAACTCAAAATTTCACAACTGTGGTAGCGTGTAAATTGTCCAATTTTGAGACAGCTGCTGACCAAAGAATCGATGGTTCTCTCACCGAATGAATGCACTTAAAGCGGCTGAACTCTGGGTCATCGTTAATTCGTGATTGCCATTTGTCTCTATAGTTCAGTGCTATTTCTTTTTGTACTGTCCGTTTCCATGCTGATTTAGGGGGGAGAGACAAATTGTTTTTATATTGCTCAATGTATCCCTGTAAATTGTACTTTTTAGCTCGACTATTCGAAGAATAAGGAGAGCAATCCTAGTCACCCGAGCGTCAGCGTCGGCGTAACCACTTATGTTAAGTTTGCGTACCACCTCAAATATTTTCAAAGTCCATTGACATATGGCTTTGAAACTTTGCACACTTGTTCACCATCATGCCCCCAACCTGTACACAGGAGGAGGTAATTCTATCAAGCATTTTGACAAAATTATGCCCCTTTTTCTACTTAGAATTTACGTTAAAGTTTGCGTACCACCTCAAATATTTTCCAATTCAATTGTCATCTGGCTTTGAAACTTTGCACACTTTTCCGCAGCATAACTTGAAAACTACTGTTTGGTATTCAATTTAACTTCATACAATGGTCAAGTACATTGAGAGGAAGTGCAGTGCACAGGAACCATAACTCTGTCGTGACTCATTACAGAGTTATTGCCCATTTTTAGCTCGACTTTTCTATGAAAAGGGGAGCTATCCTACTCGCCCCGGCGTGAGCGTCACACCAATGTTAAAGTTTGCGTACCACCCCAAATATTTTCAAAGTCCATTGAGATATTGCTTTGAAACTTTGCACACTTGTTCACCATCATGAACCCAACCTGTGCACAGCAGGAGGTAACTCTATCAAGCATTGTGACAGAATTATGCCCCTTTTTACACTTAGAATTTATGTTAAAGTTTGCGTACCACCTCAAATATTTTCAAAGTGCATTGACATATGGCCTTGAAACTTTGCATACTTGTTCACCATCATGTCCCCAATCTCTACACAAGAGGAGGTAACTCTATCAAGCATTTTGACAGAATTATGCCCCTTTTTCAACTTAGAATTTATGTTAAAGTTTGCGTACCACCTCAAATATTTTCAAAGTGCATTGACATATGGCTTTGAAACTTTGCATACTTGTTCACCATCATGTCCCCAATCTCTACACAATAGGAGGTAACTTTATCAAGCATTGTGACATAATTATTCCCCCTTTTGGACTTAGAATTTATGTTTAAGTTGGCGTGCCACCCCAAATATTTTCAAAGTCCATTGAGAAATTGCTTTGAAACTTTGCACCCGTGTTCACAATCATGACCCCAACTTGCACACAGGAGGGATAACTCTATCAAGCTTTGTGACAGAATTATGCCCCTTTTTCAACTTAGAATTTATGTTTAAATTATGGTCTTCTTTTTCATTTGGTTTAGAATTGGGCTTTTTACTTATAGCTTATATTATACAATCAAGCACTGAGAATAGTCGGGCGCGCTGTCAACTGACAGCTCTTGTTTAAGATGTTGTATATATCAGGTATGAAGCCTTCCTGCTGTTTGAATTTTCTAATGAAGAACAACTGTAGTTGATAATCGAACAGTTTTCTGGCTAGAAATCTGTTCATATCGTGCAAAGTTTATGAAAAAAACATGAGTTTACGCTTGTCTATTTGCACTATTATGGGTAGCCACCCAAGAAGGCTTAAAGACATGTCCGTGCATGTGCGATAAGGTAAATTTTGGCAACATTTAGCAGCTAATCTAAGGAAACGCTCTATTTTGAGAGTGTCAGTGATTGTCAAGTTGTGCCATAATTCAGCACCATATAAGGCTACTGGTATTGAAATTTTCTGAATAAGACTTGATAGTACTAACAGATTAACATCATAGTCTGAGTCTCTGATAGTCATAACCGAAAAGAGAGATGCATGAGCTTTTCTAACTCTGGTTTCTACAGCGCTAGCCGTTTCCTAGATCGATGAAACTGTATACCGACATGAGTTGCACATTCACAGGATTTTA
Source organism: Saxidomus purpurata (assembly GCA_022818135.1). Taxonomy (NCBI): domain Eukaryota; kingdom Metazoa; phylum Mollusca; class Bivalvia; order Venerida; family Veneridae; genus Saxidomus; species Saxidomus purpurata. The sequence goes on from JAFMSR010000016.1 coordinate 14,740,399, forward strand.
GTTCAATGTCGTTTATTTTCACCGAAAACTGTTGATTTTTACGGCTTCCAAAGACGATTAAGCTGCATTTGTTTTCATTTAATCGGTAGCCCCACTTATATGCATAATCTGTCACTATATTAATTTGAGACTGTAAGGAATGTTTGTTGGGGAAACTAGTGCTAGGTCATCAGCGAGGGTAGGATTTCCGGTTTTCAGTTGTCCGACTGTAGAGCCGTAGGGCGATGCTTCTAGATCACACAGGAGCTTGTCGATGAAGAGGAGGTAGAGCCAAGTAGATAAAATTCCCCCTTGTCTTAGGCCCTGTAGGACCGGAAATGTATCTGATTTAACGCCATTTGCGAGAACTACACCCTTTATATCTGTGTAACAACTTGTCCGGAGCATTTTACCATGAATTCCGTACTCAAGTAGTTTGTAGAATATTGCGGGATGGGACACGTTATCAAATGCTCCAGCAGTATCTAACATGGCTACAAATGTCATTGAATTAAGTTGATGGTTTGAAGTAATAGTTTCCTGTAAATTAAACGATACAGTAAATGAGCCTAAGTTTCTCTGATAAGCGTTCTGTTGGCGATTTGGGAATGATTTATTATTCGCGTCTGGTCACTTTAATAGACGCAAATGTACAATCTTTTCATATGCTTTATAAACAACTGGAAGTAGTGTTATTGGGCGATAGCTACTTGTTAAGTTCTTTGGTTTACCGTTTTTGTATACGGGTACTATAATACCTATTTTGCAGTTCGTTGGAGTGTATGATACTGTTATCATAAGAGAAAACAGCTTTTGTAAGTACACGCGGATAAGGTGGCCTCCATGAATTAAATGTTCATTGACTACGTTGTCATGCCCGGGAGCTTTTTTTCGTTTTAGGCCATTGATAACTGCGTTTATTTCGTCGTATGTGGTGTCAGTAGTGAGTATTATGGTCTTCACTATAGTAATCAGAATTGATGAATTTTTGCATTTCCTTCTTTATTTTCAAAAGGAATTCCCTTCAGAGTTTTCTATCGTTTTTGGTGTGAAGACTTCAGTGAAGTGCGCTTTAAACACGTTTGCGATTTTCTGCGGATCACTGAATAACACATCATTGTATGAAATTTCGTTTACGATATCTCGGTCGTTGTTATTTCTTGAACGAATCATTCTTCAAAAAAGTCACATATCACATGTAGCTGCAGCGTTCAATTCTTCATAAAATTTATCAGTGCACATATTTATTGCTTGCTTTTGTATGTTGACAAAGGTTCGTTTTGCGCGTTTATACTTATAGTATAAATCGCTTCGTTGTCTAACGGCACCATGCTGTAGCCACTCAATATGTGCTGCACGCTGTTCAGCATGAGCCAGTTTCACAGAATTATTCCAGTATGGTTTAGCATGTATGTTGAATTTACTATGAGGAAAAGCCTGATTTGCGCGTTGTATTGACTTTATGATGTGTGTGTACAAAACTTCAATACCGGAATCACTTGCATTTATAGTTTCTAAGTCTAAGCATTTAAGATATGCATGTAAGAGCTGTTAATAATTTTCAATATTAGAGTGTGTACACTTGTTCCACGCTACAAACGGTTCTCTATCTATTTTGTATTTTGACAGAGATACATTCAGTGTGGTTACAATGGGTAAATGGTCAGATACACTGCAACAGTTATCATTAATCACCGTATTTTGAGTAATAAGTCAGTTTGCCCTCAACATGTGATCACATAGTCTAACGTTTTTTCAGTTGGCTTAAATGTATATTTTTGTCCATCACTAGGTACGCATGTCAGGTTGTTTTGAATCAAGAAATTCGAAATTGCCATGGCCCGGAAGTCATTTTTTGATGCCTGAGACTTCAGCATTTACATCACCACAAAATATAACTATGCCTTCAGGAAGGTATCGATCTAATATTCCTTGTAGGTTGTCTTTACACTCGATATAGTATTGAAGGGAGATAAATAGCGAAAAGGAAAATCGGCATCATACCTTTGGATGAAATCTTCATGCCACATACTCTGTTTAGTTCAGAAATAGTTATAGTTTTGATGCTGAACGACAATGAGTTTTTATACAGAATGCTTACACCTCCTTTACTGCATCGCGCTAAATTTGTAGGATCATTTTCACAAACTGTGAGCAGGGGCGTACCTGCCCATACGCCTATACGCCCGTGCGTATAAATAGAATAACGGCTTGAAAAAATGAAAATGATTTAAAGGCAAGAACTCCAATAAAAATCGAACCCTTACCCGGGTAAGGGGAAATCTTTACACCCCTGACGAAATTATAACACATTTTATATTCTCTACACTTCCTAAAACATTCTAAGCAATTTTTCAATGTCCAGTTCTTTTATTTTTTCTAAAGTATATGTAAATTTTGCATAATCTCGCTGTTTATCTACGGTATCCGATTGATGTTTGTAAACAAATTCTCCTGAGCGGGAATTTTCGAAATTTCGTTTCTACCCTATCCTGATGTTTTTTAAAAACATATCCGGGGAGCACCATGGGAACTGAGCGCCTGAGGGTTCTACAAAACTATAAAGCCTGAACAAAAAGCAATCACCATCACTATATAATATATAAACATCCGTTTAGATGCAACGTGCCTTATTTCAGGTTGGGTTCACCGTGGTGGTCGGTCGGTGTGGGGTCGTTGCATTTTCCTTTCGCATAACTAAAACCTGTTGGAATTCATCAACTCTCAGTGGCAACACTTGAGAGGAAGGCAGTACAAGAACTAAACCCATCTGACTAATACAGAGTATGCCCTTTGTTACTTTTCCTTGTCCGGCGCATAACTGAACACAAGTTGATTCAAACAACTCATACAATGGTCAACACATTTCGAAAGTGCATCACTGAACCATAACCCATCTTCATACAGAGTATGCCCTTTGTTACTTTTCCTTTCCGACATAACTTGAAAACTCTAGTGGAATAATACAAGTTCATACAAGATCAAGCACACTCAGAGGAATGCAGGTACAAGAACTAAACTCTATCTGGATTTGGATTGCCCTTTGTTCTTTTACTTGTCGGACAACTGAAAACTACTGGTGGAATAATACAACTACAATGGTCAGTCATTGGAGAAGTGCAGGCACAAGAACTAAACTCCACTTGACTAATACAGAGTATTGCCCTTTTTACTTTTCCTTGTCCAGCATAACTTAAAACTACTAGTTGGAATTCAGTACAACCTCATACAATGGTCATACATTTAGAGGAAGTGCAGTGCACAGGAACTAAACCCATCTGACTCTTACAGGTATTACCCTTTACTTTTCCTTTCCTAACTTAAACTTCTGGTGATAATACAACCATACAATGGTCAAGCACAGTGAAGGTCATGCACGGACCATAACTCATCTTGACTATTACAGTGTTGCCCTTTTACTTTTCCCTGTCTGGGCATTTTTGAAAACTACAAGTTGGAATCAGTTTACTCATACAATGGTCAAGCACAAGAGAGGAACTGCTAAGAACAATACTCTTTTAGTTGTTGCAAGGATTATGTTACTACGAACTTCTTCAGTTTATAAAGCACCTTTTGGGGTATTAATCACATTTAGTGATAGCTCTAGTTTGTTTTTGTATTAATTATGCCTGGGTCCTAATATAATATTCAGGACCCAGATGGAAACAAAATGTTGGCAAATTCTTATTTTAATAACATGCAATAAATGACTGGATTTGAACCTTTTATTTAAGAACGTTTACGACACCTGTCCATATAAATACGTTTTATTTATTCCTAAGCTCGCAGCATTGTTGGTCCGTTTCGACACCATATTGTGTTATGAAACCTCTTTTACAAGGGCTTTTTGTGACTTTTTGTGCATTATCTGGGTCCTAAATATTATATTAGGACCCAGGCATAAATGGACTTCAAAACTCACAGGTATTTCTTTAATTAATGCTTTTTTATTTTGATGTTTGTCGTCAAAGTACTTATTTCATATAGTCAGACATCTATTCTAGCAGGAGCGAGAAATCAATGTAGTTTAAGTGGTTGACATCTTTGCAAATAGAAAAAGTCGCAGGCTTGCACCTGTGTTCAAAGTCTAGAGAGAAAATGACAATGAACATATATCTCTATGTGCCATCTATCATGTCATTTGTTATTTTACGAACTGATGATCACATTTCGTTATGTGATTTGGTTTCTTTTTTGCAAAAAAAACCCCACTAATATTAGCTCTCCTAGCACCCCTAAAAGCAAAATTTTCGCGGGGGAGGCCCCCCCGTACCCCCACCTCCAACCTCCCCCACGCCGTATTCTTCAACATGGTCCAGGTACACCCCTGGTGAGTGCCCTGTAGTTTCCGTGAATAGTATTTAGGAAGCACTTTGATCTTTCAAGCGATTTGTGTTCTGTAATGACTGCAAAGTCAATTTCATATTTGTCAAGCAAATAACTTATACTGCCTGCAGAAGACTTTGCGCCTCTGACATTCCATGTTAATATATTACAAGTGTTATTCATTGGAGAGTGGTTTGATATCAAGCAGCTGAGAAATACTAAAAACAAATGAATTGTGTCCATGATTTAGTCGACTTGTGTGCTGATACCCTCATTCTCCGCAGATGTGTAGAACTTTGATTCCCATTCCATTTCCGAGTACCATCGTCTGCAGTACATTTTCTTTGGCCAGAATGATTTTTGTTCAACGCGATCCCAGTCATTTTCATATAAAGATATTTTTGCAGCTAGTGTGCCTCTTTTAGTATCGATTAGTTTTACGCGTTCTGGGGAGATATCATTATCAGACAAAAATGTAATCAAACCAGCCCTGTTTGAATACGATGCTATTCCACCGACATAGTATCTGCGCGTTTTTCTCGAACGGATACTTTCAAACACGGGTTCATTGGCAGATATTTCCATTTGATGGTTTTGCTGTTTGCTTGCAGTAACCGCACTCCCGAAAACTGGTGATTTGCTTGTTTTACTTCTTGACATTGTGGCATGTTTCGCGTAGCTGTTCGTTGTTTTACTGCGGTCAGTGACATGCACTTTAATTCTGTTTTGAAGTGTTGTACTCCTCGGTTCTTTTAGAATATCTGCATATCTTTTCTGTCTCAGTTCAATATTTTCTTCATTTGAGCAGACTGCACTATCAGCAGATTGTGTGCTATTTTGGTTTTCACTATAATCATTTTCAGTTTGTATTTTTGTTGCTGTAAAGAGCGGTGACGGTATTTCACTATGTTTTTCTAATGATGTATGTTCATCTGAAGGTTTAAGAATTGTTTCATTGGAACGGCTGTTATCATATGTCCTGTCATATGTTTGTTCCTTCTGGAGAATTTCCGACGCTGATGCTTCGTTCCTTACCTTTTGTGGTTTTCCTCCGTTATTTCCTTTGTCCGTATGTGTCTCGTAGGACAACTGTGTCCTACTATCTGTATATATATTTTTCTTGATGGTGTTCAGTTCCTGTTTCAAGTACTCAATGAGATGCATATGATGGTTCAGCGTTCTGTTTGTTGCTTGAACTAGATTTGCGCAATAAGACTTCATATCTTGGACTTCTTTAATTAGCTTTTTGGTTAATTCTTTGTCATTTTCATGTGCCATTCTTACAGAGCTAACTTCTTGAGTTAATATACTCGTTTTTGACATTATTTCTGCAATTTCACTTTGAGCACTCGCCGAGAGCATTTCATGAGAGTCTCGATTAGTAACTTTTGTCTTTACTGAAGTATTTTGTTTCGAGAAGATATCATATAACACTTTAGGGTCTTCGTTGTTCAAAAATTGTTGTAAGGCGTAGCAGTCTTTTGCATAATTTAGTGTAACTTTCTTTATTGTCTGTTGTTCGATGATGTATCAAAGTGCCTGAGGGACAGCGTTGTGATTGGTGTGCTCTTTTGTGCAGTATATTTCTGTAGAAACATATGTCTACTTCTTTTTTATTTGTTAACTGGATAAGTTTAGTGATATATAAAGTCTTTGGTAGGTTGAACAGCACTTCATCTAGCACATTGAATAACTGCTTGTTACATATAGGTTGGCTATCTTCTGGTTGAAAGCTGCCGTCATGCTTAACGTTGTCATAAGTAGAGAGACAGTTTTCCATCGAGAATGTGTCATCGAAGCAATTATCATTGTAGCGAGGTGAGCAGGTGACCATACTTGGTAGTAGTGGAGCCGCATACATTTCTATGTATTCATTTTGCGAAAGATCACATAATTGACCACTTTCGTCATCGTCGATAACAATAGTAGCCGACGGTGCCTTGGGCTGTGAAGGACTTAGTAGCTGATCAATTAAGTAGCCTGCCATTTTTCTTCTTCATATGTGACAGTAATTGCGTCGTCTTGAGCGATAATCTATCCTTACGATATCACCCAAGTGATCAACCAAGCGTGACAAGCTTTTTGTTTGGTTTGGTGGGAAAGTAAAATGTTTGAAAAATATCTGTCAAAAAAAATATGCATAACCATGATCGAACGTTTGTCACATCACACGTTTATCTTTATAAATAAGTTTAATTGGTGCAATTAATCAATCTGCTAAACTCACGTTTTCGATAACTTTCTTTAATCTTCATCGGCAATTTAGAAACAATTCTTTTTAATATACATTAAATTACTTTTTCACAATTTCATATATCAAAGCAGCGGATGTTGAAACAAATACCATCGCGGGCTTCTTTGTAGAGTTCACATCCATTATCAAAAAAAGTCTAAAACTGCTAATTAGTTAAATAAAAGTATCGCAATATCGTCTTTTTTTATGAGAAGGTAAAAAGATCATCAGCTCAGGTTTAGGCTTTTTTATAATTGATTGTCTTACATCAGCATATGGAGATTTATCGTCAATTGCGGTGGCAATATGAGAAAGTTATAATTAATGATTTAATCATGACGATATTCTGCAAAAGTATTTCATGGTCCGAAGTGTCACATTATACATGTATTTTGCTATACTATTTTGATTGTCCAAAGTGTCATTTAAGAATTTGGGACAATATATTTTCATGGTCCGAAGTGTCTATTAAAAGTATTAATGTGGTCCGAAGTGTCTATTAATGTGGTCCGAAGTGTCTATTAATGTGGTCCGAAGTGTCTATAAAATGTGGTCCGAAGTGATGGTCCAAAGTGTCAATGGTCCGAAGTAGGTCGGCACCAAATGGACCACCTCTTTTTACTGCCTGATTCCTAATGCATGAGATCAAAGAATTCAATTCAATTTGAATGTATATGTTTGTAAATATTATTATAATGAGATTTGTGTATGTGCCATTTCAGTTATTCTAATTCATAAAGGATCATATTTTGGCTATAACTATTGTTATTTTTACATGTATGGTGTTGGGCCCAGTATTCGTGGTAGGTCCAGAATTCGTGGTATTTAGGCAGTTTGTTCTGTCCCCATTGCTCTCATTAAATAAAACAACTGAAGTAAACCAAACTGTACATACGTTCCAGTTGATGATGTCCGTTGATATCCGTTACAAAAATTTGGTGTTCTTATACCTTAAGTGTTGCTTCAGGTACTCCCAAAGTGAGTCTGAACATTTTTTATGCCCGAGGGTGGTGCCGCTCCGCTGTCCGTCCGTCCCGTCCGCTTCCGTCCGTCCGTGGCCCCCTTACAAAGTCGACTAACTTTCTCATTAAATTTTAAAATAACTTGGCACACTGTCTAGCACATCAAGACGACTTCGCTGCAAACCCACATCCCTACCTCAAAGGTGAAGGCACACTTGGGATGAAGGTATGGAATCCTCTAATGCACACATTGTGTCCGCACTTTGTCTGCTTGAAATTTTAAAATAACTAGGCACACGTCTAGCACATCAAGCGACGTGTCGCTGCAAGACCCCGCCCTAGCTCAAAGGTCAAGGCATCTTAGGTTTGAAGGATGGATTCCTCCATAAAGCATATAGCACACATTGGTCCGGACTGACTTTGTCGCATTGAAGGATTTTAAAATAACTTGGCACAAATGTCTAGCACATCAAGACGACTGTCGCTGCAAGACCCCGCCCTAGCTCAAAGGTCAAGGTCATACTTAGAGTTGAAGGAAGGATTCCTCTATATAAGCATATATGCACACATTCGTGTCCGGACTACTTGTCTGCCTTGAAGGATTTTAAAAAATTGGCAATGTCTGCACATCAAGACGACGTTCCATCATACCCACATCCCTACCACAAAGGTCAAGGCACACTTAGAGTTTATAGGTATGGAATCCTGTATATACATACATTTGTGTCCGACTATAACTTTATTTGCTTTGAAGATTTTAAAAAACTGTGCACAAAGTCTAGCACATCAAGAGGAGTGTCGCAGCAAGACCCAAGTCCCTACCTCAAAGGTCAAGGTCACCTTAGTATTTAAAGTAATGGAATACGTATGCATGATTACTCTGTCATGCATGGAAGGATTTAAATTTACATAGCACTTTATTGAGCACATGGAGAGGACACAGACGTGAGGCACCCTTCGGGGCATTCCCTTGAGGACAGCCTGTTTTATTATTGAAATGATTGCTTTTTTAAAACTGGTACTGGAAGAATACACTGCGACCTCGTTATAACGCGGATCGTTATAACGCGGATCCCGGTATAACGCGGTTGGGTCTTGGCTCCCAAAAATTTCGGGATCGACCAAAATCATATCTGTCAAAAAAAGCATTGTCCCTATACAAAACAAATGTTCGAAAACGTAAATAAACAACATGGCAGAATTGATCTTTGTCACTTGCGCGGTATCAAACGTCTATAAACAAAGAAGTGTTAAAACAATTAGGCCTACGGCTTACTGGTATTTTTTCACGGCTCCGTTATTCACAAGCTGACCTCTTTGTTTGTTAAACAATAACTTCTAAATCGTGTGAATTAATATTTGTTTGCGCATCTTTGATTGCAGGCTTACCTGAACTTAAATAAATCAATTACAAAACTGTTATTGTTTGTTTTAACAAAAAAGTACTTTCACTTTAGCCATCATTTTCGGAAAATGGATGTACTTTCGTTTTCAATAGCAAATATTTATGTAAGAATTTCTCTTTTATACATTTAATTTCGTGCTTAATTAACTAATTTATTTTACATAGAATCATTATTTTCTACAATTTAACCTCTCGATTTCATAAAAACATGATGCGTGCTAAACATCAATATGCTTTAATTTGGTTAGGTGGGTGGGGTACTCGCGTTATGTACGCGTTATGCAAGAAACCAGCGGCCGATGATCAGACCGCGTTATAAAAAGAGTCTCACTTATAACGCGGTCTGACCAGTTGGACCCCGACTACCGCGTTATAACGGGGTTGCAGTGTAGTTGACTGTTTGTTTACATATAATCAACTGATTTTGATTCACAAGACATAAAAATATAATTCCATACAAGATTCTGAAATATCATATGGGACACTTCTGTTGCAATGTAACTTTTTGGTTGACCCACGAATTCTGGTGCACATATTACTGTGACGTCAAAGGTCAACACACTTTATATTTTGGAAGCTGTGTAAACAATGTTACAATCGGCATAAATAAAGTAAATCGTATGTTAAATGTTAGATGTTCTTGGTTATATTTTGACCTTGTTTGTTTCTCTTTTTATTGTTTAGTACTCCGTAGTGTTATAAAGGGTTCTAATTACCACGAAAACTGGGCCAACCAGCATATTATATCTTTTGTGTATTGTTAATTATTTATTAATCAAATGATCATATTTAAATATGGCAATTATTTGGTTTTATACTTTCTTTGAGACTGTGTAAATGACCAACAAATGTTTGATTTGACCATTTATGTATACATGTAACTATAATGAATAAATCTGAAATATTTGAAATATCAACAATGTGTTTTGTGTTTTACTTCAATGTAAGGTGATAAACATATTTGGTACATTTTCAGTCTTGTTTTTTGACTAACATCAGGGATTTTATATTATATGAAGGTATTTATAAAAGCTATTTTTAATAGATGTTTGACTACATTTATTAAAACTTTGTGGTTAACTATGACTTCAGTCAGAATTTCTCATTTATTGTAAGTACAAATATTAAGATAATGTTATAAAATTATCAATAAGAATTCTCTAAATACTGTAGCTGTGGACAAGTAAAGTTACTTACATTTTTCAAGTATGTTTTCAATTATGATATCTATGGAGCCACTTTCATTTATCTTAATGTCTACTGATGTAACATCCTGAAAAAAGTTGTAGCAAAAAATCATTTCAGACTGTAATACTCAGTATTTAAAACATGTAATATCTGAGGGCCGGTCTAAAACGCGGATGACTTAAGCGGACAATATAGACATAGAGTGAAAAAGCAGGCAATATAGAACATATAGGGAAAATGCGGATGAAAGGATAAACGTTGTTTTGAAGTAGATATACTGTGATACATTAATAATTTTGTCAATTAATTGACATGCATTGACTATGTTATGATTATTTACCGGAAAATTATTTTATTAAAATTATTTGAAGAGTAGTACTATTTGTAATTCAGTTAAAGAATACTAGTAAGGTCTATTATGCGTGATATAGAAGGAAAATGTAAGCCTTTGATAATTTATTAAAGAAATTATGAATAATCGTAATAATATAGGTATCAAAACTGTTTTTAATAAGGAGTCAAGTGACTCCTTGTTTTAATAGCCAATTTTGAAAACGACTCAGCGGAGGGCCTATTCGTTTGACGCAGGATGCGGCGTAAACCGGGATAAGCCAGTATATCCAAACCTTATTGCTCAAAATGCGCCGAGTTCATCCTGGCTTTTAAAAATAAATAGAGCGGCGTACGCCGGCATGCGTCAAACGAATATCCCCCACAAACCCTGACAATTTGAACAGCCATAGGTTTCTCCTTTCGCCTGCAAAGTAGATCGATTTTAGCTGAAACGCGCGGGGATCGGGTTTGTGATCTCTACTTAAAAAATAATTAAAAACCATTTCCATTTCCAAATATACATGAAATGCTTTAAATCATTGTAACACTAATGTAGGCAAAATTCAGAATATTTAAATTACTACACCATCAGGTGATCCGACACTGCATACGGTTAACGTTTACATGTTATCGACTGTGTAAACTCATTCTGCAATACAGCAACTAGCAATACAAACTAGTATCAGCCAGTACTAACAAGAAATATCTCCTTTTAAAAAGATAAACAGCGTAAATATGTTTACATTAACAATATGCAGTCTATCTTTAGATCGGCATTCACGTGATCAAAACGATTGTACATGTATTTCATTCACAGCGCTTCCATTCATAAAATTTGAATGGTGCAAACCGATGAAAAATGGTAAGAGAACACTAAATATTTTGTGTAGCCTACTTATATATATATATATTTATTACAATTAAGTTTCAAAGTATTATAGGCTCTAAGAATAAGCCTTGGTTTAATATCTAGCTTTTCAAAAGATTTCTTAAAGTAAATTAAAGTGTAAGGCTAATAGACTACTTACAATGAATGTTATCTCCTCTTACCAACACAAAATGTGATGAAATGAAACTGCAGATGTAATTCTGTAAAAAATATTTATGAAATACTTTGAAAAATCCGCTGAACTTTTTAGGTTAAGATATAATACATGTACTTCTACAGATTCTGTTTATTATTTTTTGGAGGTTATTTCGTTTGGCATCAGTTATAGGACATGTCACTTTCAGAAAAAATGAGTTTGAATTTTTTTAATGAAATACTTTCAAAAATCCGCTGAAACTTTTAGATTAAGTTATAATGCATCTACTTCTACAAATTCTATTTATTATTTTTGGTGGTTATTTCGTTTTGGCATGAGTTATAGGGTGTGTCACTTTTAGAAAAAATGCCGCATTTGCTTTCTTTTATGATTTCTGATCGGATAGTGTTGTTGTAGGAGTTAAACGACCATTTCAAAAGTACATGTATTTGGTATGTTTAATAGGCAGCTAGTTTCCCTAACATCGTAATAGAAAGTTCCAGTACTAAGTTGGAGGTTACAGTGATTTCAAGTCAGCTTCTTTAACCACTAAACCATGGGAGTGGATCTGGTCGGATATCATTATGAAAATAATGACATGTATAATATGTTTTATGATGTCAGCATATGTCCCTTACGGAGACATAATGCATATAACCACTTAGATTTTAGGTTTCATGAAAATTTCGTGAAAAAATAGACGATTTCATATAAAGCTGCTCGCTCTCAGTTGCCGTTGGAGAAAATTAAATTCTAAACAATGACATACTCATACATAAACATATCAAAGCGCTGTGAGCGCTGAAGGCCTGGCGGCTATAGGTTAACTCCCCGAAAAACAACTTTTCACCTACGTGTTCTGCGTTGAATCTTACATAAAGCACAGGTCGAAATGTGCAGAGGACGAAATTCAATATATGACACAGATTGAATGATTCACAAATATATGGGTGACAGGGAAGTTTGTTTTATTATGAAATGTACGTTAAATGAAAAATAATCACATAGTCAACATTATAAAATGTTTAAGCCAGTACAAATAATTCGATCTGCGCTTTGTACAACTTCAAGCGATATGATCTGATGATGTGGATCGAAAATTATTGTGTACCAATGACAAGACCTTGAAACAGAAATAAACAAAGCAATACCAGCAATGAAATATAAATACAGTACTGTACAATGTGTATAACAGAGAAAACCAAAAATGATTCTGGGTTACCTTGTAGTTGTAATCAGTGAAACCGTTCACTGGGCCTCGACATGCAGCGTCCTCGATATATGGCGGGTGAATTTGATCACGTTAGTTCCTTCTCGGGAATGTACGTAAATTATATCTTTTTTTAGAGACATTTATTTTTAGGTAAATATATATGTAATCGTTAGTAAATAACAAAGTTGTCAATGAAATAACATCGGAAATTTGAAAATCAAACTACAAACTCTTATATCGAAGCCTAGAGCGTTTTCGTAAATTTCCGTAAATATCCGTACTTTTCCGTGATATGCATATGATTATCTTCCGTAATCAGCTAACACCGCATTAATTTCTAAAACAGAAAAAAATGTGTAATGCAGCCGTAAGCTATATACCTTCCTGCAGTCGTTTGAAGTTTTATGTACTATTTTTATTTGTAACATGTTCTTATCATATGCGGCATTCAAACAGAAGATTGATCTGGTCTGTCTTGCACTACTTTCGCATAGCGCATGTTTACAGTTGTTATTCGCACATAGCACGGCTAAAATTCTTGCAGGGTTTGAAATGTGGTATACTAACTTAGGCCTTGGGGACTTTCAGTCCCCAGGCCAAAAACTAAAGGCTAAACTCAACAATAGAGTAAAAATCTAGGTAGGAATTAGCCAAAATTAAAAGAAAATCCTGGTATTACTTTACGCTTTATCAGTTGGTAGCGTATTATTTCTAATCTACAGATATAATTGACTGGAATGTATACTGGAACCTTTTTATATGACTATATGCTCTTAACTATGTTATTTTTTATACAGTTTGAAAGACAGTATTTTTTTAACAAAATCTGACAGCGAGCAGCTTTTATATGCTGTGTAGGTTGTGTCATGTATTTCTGAAGGATTTCTCATAAACAAAGCTGGTTGTATATAATTTAAAAGCACTGTATTTTACTTTGTCGAAAAGTCTTAAGCAAAACCATGTTTTTGAAAAAAAATAAAACAACAGCAACATGATGTGTTGTCAATGAACTACAGGTTCCTTGATTAAAATAAATGGACAGTAACCAAAATCAAGTAATTTTACAAAGTATTGACACAAATGGTCACTCATTGTCTGTAAGAAAACTCCCTTGTGCCCAATTTTGCAGAGGACTCCTTGTTGTCAGCACTTTCAGTGCTTTGATTGTTTTATGCTGTGTATGACTTAATGGCTGTTAGTATAAATGACCTTATTTCTCAAATTGAAACATACAAGAGCCATGTGGGCGTGCAGTTGTATCATTTAATTAAAACTTACAACATTCAGTTATAATAATTACATGTTGCATGTCACAGAAGCAACACTAGCACAATGAATTATATATATTACAATACAGAATCAAGAAACGTCACTTGGATATACAAAATAATAGTTTATTTCAGTGTATTCAATATACATACATGATGAAAATATAACAAACATAAACGTCCAGTATCGGAGACATTAACAATTACATAGCAGTAAAGTTAATGTATTTACAAATATACAGGGTAAAAGCACTATTCCTCAATAACTAAACAGTTACCCTGTATATTCCAACATATAGGTAGTTGGCTTTTTAACGTAAGCCACATACAAAGTCCTGATCAGTTGTTGATATATCTATAGGTGCGTCTATACAAGACTTTTGATAACAAGTGGCACATTCAAGGGCGTAACTAGGCGTACTCCTGTATGCCCGTGCGTACAAATAGATTCCGAAATTGAAAAAAAAGGCAGGGCTTAAACTTCGAAAACAGTAATAAAAATCGGATGATATTATAACAGTGAAAAAAAACAAGGACACTTCATTCAACTATATAAAATACAGACATAGCAAATTTTAAACAGTATAGAAAACATTTACGCTTCTATAAAATACAGATCCGGCATAAAACAGCCTGCGGGTACAAATCACTTTCTTTAATCAGCGAATTGATAATCCATATTATTATACCTCACATGCTTTTCCCTATATAATATTCCCATACCGCATCGGTGAACAAAAAATGATGTTACCCATGTAACATCATGATGTTACACCCCTGTAAGTCCAAAAATAGATGATTGGGTTCCCAATAAATTTTCCTATCAGGCGCTTATTAAATTAATAGCATCTGGATCAATGAACATTTTCAAATGTGTCAGACGACCAAAATGGCTGAATTTTAACAACATCAGCGTTTTGCTGCAGTGTCGGAGTCTGATTTGAATAATTTAGATGAGAGCAAAGACTTAATTTGTAGTTTTTCGGTATAATAAGATAAATATCACATGCACTTGAGGGAGATATCAGATATTGTGAACCCTTGAAAAGTAATGTCAACCTTTGGCTCAGTTGACATTACTTTTCTCGGTTTCACAATATCTGCTATCACCCTCAAGTGCATGTGATATTTATATAAAGTGTCAACGCCATGCTAATTGTGTATATACACTCAATGTGACAGACACTTAATTGCGACACATCGTAAAACATCGGGAAAATGCAACATTTCATTTTCACACATATATATACTAGTCTATTTTACTAACGGCAGGTAGCCTGCTTTTGATTCAAGCTTTTAATTTTTTTATTAATCTACATGTGCTTTCATTAATACTAATATTTAATAGGCGAAGTGTACGAGAACGTGGTGATTTACACTTAACATTGATCTGAAATTTTTCACAAATTAAAGAAAAAACATTATTTTTATATAAATTTAAACTTCTTGTTATCAATTGTTTGATCTTCAAATTTTGTTAAGATATATTATAAACTTTGTAAAATGTTTTATGTGTAATAAAATATTTGTATATATCTAATGTTAACAGACACTTATGACTTTGATGATTCTCAACCAAAAACTATTTACTGAGAAAAAGGGAGTCACATCAAACAATATATCCTGCAGAAATCAGCGTGCGGTATCCAGGATGTGAAAACACTGAATAATGTTCACTGCTAAGACAGTCTGAAAGATTCTTAGTCTGACTTTGACCTACAACAAGAGCCATTCTTGACACTAGTACAAAAACACTGAACAATACAAATAAACTCACAATTTCTAAAAAAAATAAATTAATTATGTCCAATTTGCATATATGTAATAATATAATGTTGTTTTGTTTTTAAAGTGAACGTTAGAGGATATACAGTAAAACTTCGTTAACTCGAGCATCGATAACTCGAGAACCCCGGATAACTCGAGGACTCCTGTCGGTCCCGGCAATTTTGCCTATATGTTTAACCAGAAAATACTATCGATAACTCGAGCATCGATAACTCGAGAACCCCGGATAACTCGAGGAACACCTGTGGTCCCGACAGGTAGATTTCTTGCTAAATTACCTGCGGCAACTCGAGGTCACTGATTATCAGATTTTTCTCACCTCCGATGGTGCATCATTATTTTGACACGTCATGGGAAAAACTTTTAGTGTTAATTGATTGTTCTTGTTAATTATCAATTAATCGGCCGTCCAGTGGCTAAAATGTATAAAATGTTATTCGCACATTTAAATCGTCTTAAATCATGTGTAATTACAGCCACTTGTTACTTTTATTGAATAAGAAGAAAATAAAGAAAATTATGTTTGCGAGTTTTTAATTATGTGAACTTAATGATGAGATGAAAAATCTGAGTAGATTTTTGACGATAAAGTTTGAGAGAAAATCCCAAACTGCATGTTCTTTCTAGAATTAGAGAAATAAACATGAATAGATAATAGAAATAAACATCTAGCGAAGAACCCGATCTCGGGGGGATACAGTAGCTAGATCGGACAAGCAGAAAACCAAAACAGGAACAAAATGCAAGTTGGAGACGAAGACCATTGAGTTTAAATACAAGGCCATCATGGAAGTTAAAAAAGGTCATGACTGAAAGAAATGTGCCTTTTCATTTGTTTCAAAGCTGTTTCATAGCTATCTTTTGCCTATGCAGAAAAACTTGTAAAATTTCCATGGTTCGGATAACTCGAGAACCCGGATAACTCGAGCATTTTACTCGTCCCCGTGCGACCTCGAGTTATCGAGGTTTTACTGTATATTTACAATTTTTACTCATTTTATAGCCAATCGGAGCGAATGAACAATTATGTCTGTTTCATCAGGTTTAAAATGTACAAACAAATCAATTGCTTTCATTTTGCAAACATACACTACGGACAATAGATTAATGGACAATAAATTAGGTAATTAACATGCTTCAATGTTGCCGATGTTACTGTTCAATTATATTTCATTAAATATAAATTACTTAATCGTAGTTTGTCACAAGCATTTGGAAACGTATGATTATTATTTCAAGTGAAAAAACTTACTGATGTATAATTAAATGATTAAAGCTACCGACATGGAATTGATTAAACAATTTAAATCTTCCATACAAAGGTATATTTACTGTATTGATGTAAAGATGTTCTTCTTTATTCACATGCAAACAGTATTAGTAAAAATAACCGATCAAAGACGGTGTCTGCTTTTTCCCTATATGTTCTATATTGCCCGCTTTTTCACTCTTTGTCTATATTGTCCGCTTAAGTCATCCGCGTTTTAGACCGTTCCAATATCTGACAACATTTCAAGTTCATTTTCCTTTTCTTTATTATTAATTTACAATAGTTAACATCATGACATGGCCATAATAGTCAGTTATGACGGTTAGCCATTATCGAAGATGATCATCCACTTCTATGAATTACTTACAAATATGAGTACATCTTGACTTCCATGTGGGTACATCTTGACCGATGCATAGAATGTCCGAAAAAAGACTGAAAAACCGAAAAAGACCTAAAAACAGTTTATGCAGACCGAAAACAACTTTTTTTTAAAAAGAGTATATATAACTTACAGTTTAAATGAAGAAATTTGTAAATATTGTATTACAAATCAAGTAAAAAGAGCGAAAAAAAATATTGCAGACCAAAAACTTTCTGAATTAGCTTTCCAGATTTTGTAATGGATGCGGCATCTTGACCAAGTCCCGGGGAAGAGTATACTAGAGTGACCAGTTTCGACGCCCTTAAGCAATATTTTGCCTGTGTACAATTGTAATAAGTAGTTTCAATGAAAAGATAGTTTCACTGAATAAAATACTCTCATATCTGAATAAAAGTACTCCATTTTTACTAGAGGTGTAATGATTCATCGCGGTTCACGATGCACCTCGGTTCACGATACACCGCGGTTTCTTTTACTTTCGCGATTCACGGTAGGCCATTACCAAAATTCGGTTTCGGTACGGTACGGCCCAGCATTTACTGTTGGTATTCAGTGTAAAGGGATGTAACCCCTTTGAAGAGCTTAAATAAACTATTTTGTTATGTCGATTTTCATTGGCTTAGAAATATTGATTAACCAATGGCGGCACATGATTGAATTATAGTTTGGCAAGCTTACTAAAATGTCTGCCGATTCATGTTGAATTGAAAAATGCGTTAAAAATGTTTTGGTTGCCAGTTTAGCAATACTAGATTTTGATTTTGAATCGGTGGGAATGAAAAAATAGTATGAAAACCTTAAGCAAATTGCAGCCAACTACTTTTATCTTAATAAATATTTCCGTCAGTTTATTCAAACTTTATCCATTCAACGTCTTGGAACAGTAGATGTATCGCATCAAACTGTTACGTATGGTATCGCAACTGTGTATCATGATACTATCGTATTGTGAGAAAAGTGTATCGTTACACCTCAAATTTTTACTGATTATTAGCGTGGTCTGACCAGTTTCGCCATAATAACGCATGTCACCATAATAACGCACGAAGTCCATACAGCTGTAGTAATAGAAGGATGATGCAATAACATATGCATTTATTCTATCAAACTACCAATTTCTTAACTATAGAACCAACAGAAGTTTGACAAAAATGCTGATGCTTACATGTGTTTACTTTTAACAGAAACAAACAATGGAAGCTGTCATGTTGAAAGACAGGTGCAATTTGGTGCTTCTAGAATCAGAATATCGTGATAGAACTGATTCTGAATCGAACAGTTCTTGTTTTGGAATGAGCTTATCTCTTTAGAAAGGAGATAACCAAAAAGGTCAAAACCATTTTTAAAGATTACAGCACTAATGATAAAATGTCTCAATCTAATAATATGAAAATATGCACCCAATTTCATTTCCACATGCCTACACGTGACTACAGAAATTCTGCTTGAAATCCGCAATGAAAGGAATTAATTCTGAGATGTAAAAACTACCAAATCGCATCCGTCTTATAATTGCGTCCTTAAATTCTGAGATGGAAAAAGGCTTAATCGAATGCATCAGAAGTGCTTCTAGGAATCAATTCTCAATTAAAAACTACCAAATCGCACCCGTCTTATAATTGCGTCCTTAAAGTCCTCACGTGGTACACAAACTACAGTAGATTCATTCCAAGTATTCCAAAAAATCTTTTTTAACTATGTTTAAACTGTACGAATAAATAACTAAGTTACATATTTACATGTTTGTTTATGTCTACATTTCTGTTTATTTACTTTTCATTGTGGGAAGGACAAATATTAAATAAATCAGATCAGCAAAAATACAAAACACATGGTTGAGCTATACTGTATTTCTAAGGAGAACTTTTAATTTTAGATACCAGTTAAATTATACACAGTACTGTTTATTAAGACAAGAAGCTATGACGTCATAGTGTGCTCGGAGGGTAAGTATTTCAGGA
This sequence comes from Saxidomus purpurata, assembly GCA_022818135.1. Classification (NCBI taxonomy): domain Eukaryota; kingdom Metazoa; phylum Mollusca; class Bivalvia; order Venerida; family Veneridae; genus Saxidomus; species Saxidomus purpurata. The sequence goes on from JAFMSR010000016.1 coordinate 14,759,735, forward strand.
AACAGTAATATGGCGAAAACAGGACAATGGCGAATTCACGACGATACAACAAATCAACACATGAAAAGTGTTTTTAAACTTTTTATTTCCATAATAACTGGTGCATAGAATGACAGAAAAAAAACGAAAACTTTAAAAAAAAAGAGTATATTTAAATGAAGAAATTTGTAAATATTGTATTACAAATCAAGTAAAAAGATTGAGAAACAAATATTGCAGACTTTCTGAATTAACAGTCCAGATTTTGTAATGGATGCGGCACGGGTACTTATCAAAACAGACAAAAAAATATTCACTACATACAAATTCCTTCTTTTATTTAATACTTAAGTTATAAATCGTACATTATCTTTTGAAAAAAAAAGTTGTTTTCGGTAAATATAAACTGTTTTTCGGTTCTTTTTCGGTCATTCTAGGCACCCATATGTGACAAAATGACATAAACCTCTATAATAATAATAATAATAATAATAATCTCTTTATTTAAAGAAGCTAGCTCATTAAGCATATGTACATAAAGCAACATATTTCTTATCTACCATGAGGCCTTCTATTAACAATAATAATACACAATTGAGAAAAACTAACACAACACATGCACGCACGCACGCACGCACGCACACACACACGCACACACACACACGTACACTCACATACACACTAAAAATATTGAGCAGAACTTCATTATTATATTATACAATCAATCATTTACTGAGTAGTATATATTATTTTTTAATTCATTTATAGTAATGACTCATGCACTGTCAACGATGGGATATCATCGTATAAATTTGACAAAAGTAAGTTATGTAGGGCAAGTTTGAATTGCTTAAGTGTTTTTTGCTCTTTTATTTGCAGTGGTAATGCATTCCATACAGCCATTCCTAAGTAACCAAATGTTTTTTTAAGATACTGAGTTTGTGGTTTCCTACAGGTTAACTGTTTTTGATCATGTGATCGCAAGGGATATCTTTTATTTTCAGAAACCGTGATAAGTTTGCAGTAATATTCAGGAACTAGCCTATTAATGGCCTTGTAAACTTGAATAGCAATGTGATATGTAAATCTCACCCAGATTGGCAACCAAGATAATTGTTTAAACATATGGTATGAAGGTGTTTTATATGGTACGCATAGTATTAGTCGTGCGGCTCTTTTCTGGAGTTTAGCAAGTTTATATTTGCTTGACTGGTTGCAAGTTGACCATAAAGTGCAACAGTAGTCAAAAATTGGCATAATGTATGCGTTGTAAAATAACTTCTTCATGTCCAATGTCAGATATTTAGATATTCGTTTAAATAAACTAATTTTAGCGCTAACTTTACTATACACTGCGTTTACGTGTGTTTTCCATTCTAATGACTGATCTATGTGTAAACCCAAAACCTTTTGTTCAGTTACCGTTTTAAGACAAATGTTATTTACATACAGTGATAAGGGTCTAGTACTTTTAATTTTTTGTTTACAACAAAGAAGCATAGATGTTGTTTTATTTGGATTTAAAGCCATATTATTCAAGGAACACCATTTTTCAATACTTTTTAGGTCTTTTTGTAAGTTTGATTCAATATCTTGAATGTTTTCTGAACAGTAGTAAATTGTTGAGTCATCGGCATACATATCAGCTTCAGAGTTCAAAACATGTAATGGAAGATCATTAAGGTAAATGAGAAAAAGCAAAGGTCCTAAAATCGAACCCTGGGGAACTCCGGTTATTACAGTTGAATTATGAGATTTTTTATCACCGATTTTGACGGCTTGTTGTCTGTTCAGCAGATATGATTTAAACCAGCATAATGATTTATCAGAAAAGTGGTAAAGCTTCAATTTATGCAGAAGTATTTCGTGATCGACTAAATCAAAAGCCTTTCTAAAATCAAGAAATATACTGCCTACAAGTTTTCCATTATCTAAAGATTTCAGCCATTGTTCAACCATGGACGTCAAAGAAGTTTGACATGAATGTTTCCTGCGGAAACCAGACTGAGTTGCATGCAGAATATTTGTATTGTCAAGAAAATCGTTTAGTTGGTTTGCAACATGTCTTTCAAATATCTTTGATATTGTATTAAGAATTGAAATGGGTCTATAATTGTTTGGATCCTCTTTTGGTCCAGATTTATATATAGGTATGACTGTGGCATACTTTAATGTGTTTGGAAATATTCCTAAGTCAATGCTATTATTGATTACACTTGAAATCGGTATGGTTATGTAGTCTGCACACATTTTTAAAACTCTCTGTGTTCTGCAAAATTTTTTTTCTTAATGATGGGAGCCCCTGTCTGTCCAATCTTCTTCATTGCAATATTCATAAGAGTAATTAATTGCGTGGCACCTCTGTGGAACCTAAAATAAACGAATAACATTACAAATTATACAGTATACATTCCACACCTTTTAGACAACTCTACGGATTAAGTATCAAATAAAATTTCAATTAACATCAACTTTCACCTTATTATATGCCGGAAGGGGACGTATTATGTTATCGCCTCGGTGTCCGTCTGTCTGTCCGTCCGTCCGTTAGCAATTTCCCTTCTGCTCTGTAACTCTTGAACCCCTTGAAGGATTTCGAAGAAACCTGACACAAATGTTAACCAGACTGAGACGACGTGCAGAAGCAATGTTCCAGATGGCTGGATTCAAGGTCAAGGTCAGACTTAGGGGTCAAAGGTCATATGATTTTGTTTCCCTTCCGCTCTGTAACTCTTGAACCCCGTGAAGGATTTCGAAGAAACCTGACACAAATGTTAACCAGACTGAGATGACGTGCAGAAGCAATGTTCCGGATGGCTGGATTCAAGGTCAAGGTCATACTCAGGGGTCAAAGGTCATATGACTTTTTTTCCCTTCCGCTCTGTAACTCTTGAACCCCGTGAATGATTTTGAAGAAACCTGACACAAATGTTTACCACATTGAGACGATGTGCAGAAGCCATGTTCCGGATGGCTCGCTTCAAGGTCAAGGTCAAACTTAGGGGTTCAAAGGTCATATGACTTTTTTTCCCTTCCGCTCTGTAACTCTTGAACCCCGTGAAGGATTTCGGACTTTTTTTCCCTTCCGCTCTGTAACTCTTGAACCCCGTGAAGGATTTCAAGAAACCTGACACAATTGTTTACCACATTGAGACGATGTGCAGAAGCCATGTTCCGGATGGCTCACTTCAAGGTCAAGGTCACACTTAGGGTTCAAGCATCATATAACTGTGTGGATATTGCTCTGCATTTGCTCTTGATTACAGTGCTCTTGTTGCCCTTGAATTATCGAAAATTATGAAATTAGCCTTCTCAGCTCATAGTTCAAACAGGTGAATTAGCCTTGTCTGCTCTATAGTTCTAGCAGGTTTTACAAAACAAATGAACTGCCAGATACTGAGTTATGCCTCCTTGACGGGCGTATTTTGTGACAGTTTGGCACTCTTGTTGCATAATTTATAATGTGTACTTCCTACTCTATGGTGAAAAAATAACAGACTTCCATTTCCAGTTTCACTGGAGACACACACAGTGACACAAATTGTACACAAAGATAATATACGTTTACAAGGCACATACAACATTACTTAGCTTCACGGCGGCATATATTTACTTTACATTATCGACGCCCAGCATCGTGTTACTCGCTACCTACGCCCGGCTTCGATGAACCCCGTTATCGACGCCCAGCTTCAGTTATCACCCCACCCACCTGTCACCAACAGCTTTCGCCTTTGATACCTCCGCTATTTATTCAAAATTGTCCCATTATTTGATATTACATTGAATAAATATTTACCCTGGCCAGTTTATGCTTAAATACATTCTAATAAATTTATTTTTGATAAAGGTCTGCTCTGGCTGGGTTGTGTTGTTTATCTGGGGAAGTGCTTTCATAAAAAGTTTGTAATTATACAATGTACAGCTGGTCCGTCACGTCTATTGCATTGTATCAATTCATTATATCATAGATAAACTATTTGTATTGATTATGTAATGAAACATGGTGTAAATTGTCAATAATACTAAATTTAAAGTGATTGTACTTTCACTCGTTACAATATAAAGTAGGGCTAACGCTACGGCACTGGTAATTTAAAAATATTTCCGATAATTACGTGCGGGTAATAGCAAAGTTATACAGTACCATAAACTAGGACAGAATTAAATAGTGTGACTACATTTACGTAAACGTACAAGTATAGACAATAGATAAACAAAGTTGTAATTTAACAAATAAGATATTTCATATAAATATAAGATAAGTATAGTTATGATAAGTACAAGTATAAGTATAAGCAAATTACCAAATAACACACATGAGTAAATTAAATCCAAGACTAGGCATGTCGGCTAAGTTGAACCTTAGGAGGCATCCTCTAGATTTGTCCAGGATTTTGGGACAACCACTTGATAGTCGTCATTCCCACAGACTTAAGTGTAACACGGCAGCATACACATGAGTGCTCCATGCTAAGTCACGAAATTCAAATAAGCAAATGGGACTCAAACGAATGTCGAGGGAAATTTCGTCACAAATAGAACATGTGACAAAAATCACACCACTGGCTTCCGGCGCATGCTTCTCGAGTTTGACCGCGCTCAAATATAGAAGTTACTCCATGGGAGGTTTGGAAGTGTTGACGGCAGTGCCGTCAACAATCCAAAACTACGATGTCGTTATTCATGGAGCACTGGTAGGGGAGGATATCAATATGTTCACAAATTAGCTAACCTAACAAAACGAGAAAGGCGCATGCCTTATCAACGCCACTAGACTAAATAATATAAAACATAAAAAAAGTGGTGAGGTCAAACTCATAAAAGAGACCAATATAGCTTTCAAAACAGAAACCTACATACAACCCTTGCTTAGATGTTACAAATGTCAGGGGTTTAGCCATATTGCTAATAAATGTAAGCAAGGGGTAACATGTGGCAAATGTGCTAGGCACCACCCACTTAAAGAATGTAGATTCACAAAAATACAATGTTGTAATTGTGGACTGGGGCACATTGCCACATACAGGGGTTGCATGGAGTATTTCCACACAACTTGCATTCAGGCCGTGTACAAAAAAAGAGAGGGTACCATAGGAGAGGGCTGCAGCCATGGTCCAAAAAGAAATTGATAAACAAAAAGAAATCAATTTAGAAGAACAAGAGGGGGAGGAAGCTACTGAGTACTTTCAAAGGGCAACTAAACAAAATAGTGCCACTTACAGATGAAACAGTAGGTTTATACAGAGTGAGAGCGAGAGTGGGAGTGAAATGAGTGCCCCCATAAAAGTGGGGCATGAGAGTATGAGTACTTCTATTTCACCTAAAAAGCTACCGCTTTCTCACAAGGGCCTTAACTCCAACCACCAGAACTCCAGAAGCAATACTCTGTGTTTAGAGGTGGTTGAACAGAAAGCTGACCTAAATAGCTCAACAAGTTGCAAGAGCCATAACTCACCAGAAAATATTGCTAAGTCAGCTTCTACCCCTATCAGCCATGGCTGTATTGGTAGTCCTCTATGGGGTGAAATTTCAGTCTCAGAGGATTCAAATCAACTCACTGAGACTGATGATGGAACCTGTAACATTACAGATCAGGACTCCATAATATCCATTCATCCCTCTCTTTATGGTTCCGGTCTACTCATAGGTACAAGTTGCGATAAGCAAACCAATCGTACAGAAAGCATTTGATTACAAAGTAATAGCTACAACAATTTATCTCTGTCGGGATTGGTGGCTATACCAAGTATACCTGTTGTCAGTACATTACCTTTCAGTGGGGAGGGGGCCCTTGGTGAGCGCCGTGTTCAATTCCCTGCTATGCACAAGATAAGTGAGCCCAAACGAAGACCAATAGAGATTACCTTATCAGACCTTACAATTTTAGTAAATAAATTTGTCTTAGTTAGGCCAAACCATCCAAACACAGATTACTGGGGTACATTAAAACCCACTTAAGCAGGGGATAAGGCATGGACGTCAGCCCGGGTGAAGGTTCCAATCTCACTGACAAACCAAAAAAAAAGGGTGGTGCCCAGAGGAGTTACACCAATGGTGGGTGGGGGTTATAACCCCTAGATGATAACTAAAAAAAAACTTATCTTAACAAAATTTTACAATCGGGGCTTGCTACAAGAAAACTTTATTAAAACCTATTAATCAGGGAATAGACCTAATTGTATATATTAAACTCATAATTGATACACCCCTAAACATCATCTCTTTCAATGTACAAGGGCTTAGCTCAGCAAAACACACAGAGCTAAAACTATTTATATCTAATAATCCGTCTGTAAACATTTTATGTTTACAAGAGGTCAAATGGTCTGAGTCATGTAATAAAAGCATTCCCTTTGAACATAAAGCCTATAAAAAGAACACCACTCGCTGGTGGGCAATAACAGTGGTGTTTACAATGTTTATGTATCGGAAAGGAATTTTTGAATTTCCATAACTTTTTTGCTATGTGAAGGATTTTTAAAATTCAAAAAGTTAAGAAATGCTCTTGTTACTCATATTTTCACATCAAAATATCTCTTTTGAAAAAAATACTGTTTTCAATGACACGCGATTTTTCAAAACAGCTTGTTGCTGCTGTAACCATTTTCGAAAACAGTGTAAGTTAAGAGCTTGTTCCTTGTTCATTTTGAATCTTAACAAAAATTAACGAAAATAATGAATAAAGTGTATGTTTTATTAGCTTTCCAGTGATATAAAACATTTTAAAATATCATTAGTTTTAAAAAAGTTACGGCCGTTAAAAAACACCCCTAGCAATACAAAAACACAGACTTCCGGCTGCTGCCCACCGCATTGATCTCTTTTCAGAAGAAAATATTGCGTAATATAGGGTTTTGTTTGCAAACAGATCTCTCCTATTTGAGGTACAATTGGTCAAGATATATACTGCCAAACTTCACTATAATAGTTAATGTCTATGCCAGGGATTTTGATCAATCATCACTAGAAAAGAATTAGGTCAATTAATCACAAAGGATGACAATTTGCAGCATTGTTTGGTCACAGATGACCTCAATGCACATCATACTAACTGGGGCTCACAATATACAAATAAGAATGGGTCAGAGTTATGGTATTGGGCAGAAAATTTAGGACTCATTCTGTTTAATGATGATACCCCAACAAGATTAAACAAATATAGAGGTATCTTGACCAATATAGACCTCACTTGTAGTCACCCCAAGATTGCCACTCAGGCTACATGGGGGGTCCTGGATGATAACATGGGCTCAAACCATTTTCCCTGATATGTCACCATAAATGGAAAATACATAACAAATTGTGGTGACAGACTGGCTCCTTTTCAAGTAATTATGTTCTAACAGTACATATGATGATGTTTTTGACCCTAGCGTTGACTCTCATTGTGAAAATTTAACCCTCCTAACTTTGAATATCGCTAACAAATCTATCCAAGTCACTGGGGGAGGGCAGGCACAGTGGAAGTTGGTTCCCTGGTGGTCTGATGAGTGTGAGTCAGCAGTAAAAGCAAGGGAAAAGGCCCTGAAAACTTTCAGAAAAAATCCTAGAAATCAATCTTGAAACTCTTATACAAGCTGAAAACAACATCAAATTGGTTATATTGGAGGCCAAAAAGCATAAGTGTGAACCATTTTTGATAAAAATGAGGGAGATTTGTCCTAAAAATGAGGGAAATTGGTAATTTTTGCGGGAGATTTTATCAACAGTTCTCTAGCCACGCAAATTTGCATGCCGATACTCTGAAATACCAAGCTGATTTTTGAATCTCAAAATCAACACATAGTTTTGCCAGTAAAAGATAATATTGGTGATACACCTTTAAACTTGGCCTTCAGCTTACAACAATTAAAAACAAATACAAGACGAATTTTGATGCAAGGCATCAAAGACGCCGCGCATGTTTTTGAAGCATGGCTGGGAGATGGGCACTGGGGCAGGTTTCTATATAAAATGTGCGCGGTAACATCGCGATTTTATACATATGATATTACTCTGTCAAGGAACTCAATCCCATTACTTTTAAAGATTTATATCATCCGTAAATAATATTATGCAAATAAAAAGATTTTAAATTACTTTCTTTTATTTTATACTCATGGGAATTTTCGTAATGGAAACAGAAAGTGTAAGTCAAAGAACTTGCAAAAAATAACGCTAAAATTTATCGAACTATTTAAGTACCAAAAAGAAAAGTAATACTTTTTTCTTAATAAAGACTCACCACGGGACCTATGAACATGTGTATATATCATTGCTTTTAAGGATGAAAAATATTATTTAATCAACGATGAAAATAAATACAATATCATACATAATTTATGAATAAATATTCAAGAAATACAATAATTTTTATCATTTAGAAAAAAGTGTAATTAGCAAAAAACTATTAATTAGACTTGTTTCCGGTAATCCATGTGGTGTTGAAAAAGTTGTTTGGAAATCAGTAATGCGGCGCGTGCCTCGTGTATTTAGCTGTCCAGAAAACGGTCCTTTTGTTTATGAAACTGATTTATAAAAACCTCAAAGTTTTAGCAATTAACATAATACTAAACCCTTATCGGTGTTTTTGATGCTTTGTCTCACAACATTAATTATTCGGAGTAATTTGGTAGAACCTGTATTTTTAGAAAGAACTGAAAAGAAGTTTAAGCATGGCAAATGTTGACACATGTTGATAGGAAGCGAAGTAAGTGTGCACATATAAGTTACCCGGGTCTAAAAGTGGAAAACAATTTTTAAAACAGATATACCCCCTCCCTCCCTAGCTAGTAATGGGTTTTCTTTCTTCTTTCGACACATGTCAAACACACTCGATCTACAAGTCAATTATGTTACGTATTCATTTTTTACGGAACTTCCAATGGCTGATTATTGTTTTGTTTCATGATGGAATGGATTCTTATACCCAAGAGTTGGTGATTACACAAGATTTAGTCAATTGTAGTAATTAAAATGGGTTCTGATTTCACGTAGGCGATGTATACAATTATAGTGTCTTAGATAGCAAAACATCTTCTGTCTTTTTTTCTGAGGTTTGATAATTGGATTGTAAGGTCGAAAAAAAACATATAAAAACCGTGCCGAGTTTTAAAGTTATTAAATACTCATTAAATTAATTTTGTTATAAGGGAAGAAAATGTGTCTGATTTGTATTGTGTTTTTTAATGACTTAATACAATTAATGGTTCTAAAGTCATTTTTAATACATGGACCATTACGGTATTGGTGATACACCTTTAAACTTGGCCTTCAGCTTACAACAATTAAAAACAAATATCAAAAATAAAAAGAATTCTGCTCCAGGCACAAATTAGCTATGAATTATTTAAACATAAATTATGCCCGACTCCCTACTAGAGCTATGGCTGGCACTTTTCAACAGGGTATGGGTTGAGGATGTGTACCCGGGGGTATGGAAGGAAGTTTGTGTGATACCGCTGCATAAAGCTGGTAAGAATCCAGCTGAGCCTAAATCATATAGGCCCATAAGTCTCACCTCCCATGCTGGTAAAATTATGGAAAGCATGGTGAAGGCCAGACTCGAGCATCTCTTAGAGTCTAATAACATCATAAACCCATATCAATCAGGGTTCCGCAAGGAGAGAAGTACCCTTGATCAGTTGGTGAGACTTCAACATGACATAATTGCAGCAAAAAATAGATCCAGGACTGTTTTGGCCATATTCCTGGACCTCACGTCAGCTTTTGACCTAACGTGGCCTTTTGGGGTTTTATACAAATTAAGGCAGTATCGTATCACTGGGCACTGTTTCCAGTACCTCAGGTCATTCCTGGAGGGCAGAAAGATTCATGTTAAAGTTCCGAATTCTGAACTTTCAGATGAGGTCGAGCTTGATAGAGGTATTCCTCAGGGCGCAGTCCTTTCCCCATTGTTATTCTTTGTAATAATTAATGGGCTCCCTGAAACTCTCATTGGCAGGGATGGTCATAAGCCAGTTTGCAAACTAGCAAAAGATACACAGGCTGGGTTGGACATTTTAGCGGGTTGGGCTAAAAATTGGGGATTCAAAATTTCAGAAACAAAAACAGTAGATATTAGTTGGGAACCAAAAGAAGCACACTTTGAACATAACATTAGGCGGCACACCTATTAGTTTTGTAAAAGTTGCCAAATTTTGAGGAATGACTTTGGATAAAAAAACTTACATTTGAGCAACACATTAAAGATTTGGTTACCAGGTGCCATAGAGACTTGCAGGTTATGAAAAAACTTAGATACACAGACTTTAGCTCTGATAAAAATGTTTCATTCTATTATACAAGTCTCTAACACGTTCAAAAATAGATTATGGTGCACAAATCTGTACTAGTGCAAGTTTGTGTCTTCTTAAAAAGCTTGATGTTATCCAAGACATGGCCCTTCGGTTGGCCCTAGGTGCATTGCCTTCCACTCCTGCCTACCTGCTTGAACTGGAGGCTGGGGTACCACCCCTTAGACTGAGGTGCCAAGAGCAAATTCTGAAGTACTGGGCAAGAGTCAAGGCTAGGGCCAATAACCCCGTAAATCAAATCGTGAGGCAGGGATATTTTATCAAGTCTTGTTTTAAAAACCCCATGTTACCCTTTGGGGCCATGGTCCAAGAGGGGTGTGGTATTCACAATATGATTGTAGCTGAACACACCCCCTGTGGCACTGCACCTTGGACTCTCTCACTGCCAGATATTGACATCACATTACAAAATAAAGTGAATAAATCTGACTTGCCACACGTCGCCATGTTAGAAACTCAGATTCATACAGATGCAAAATATTCAGGTCATCGACATAATTATTATATTCACTGATGGATAAAAAAATCCAGATTCTGGACTATGTGCCTCTGCAGTTGTTATTCCAATCCTAAAAGGTTACCATTGCAAATAAGTTACTCAACCATTGTTCTATATACACAGCAGAAATGGTTGCTAAAGATACTGCTTTGAGCTGGGTTTTAAATCATAAACCTTAAAAAGTAGCCATATTTTCAGATATCTTCTCTCATTTCCATTGAGTCTAATTATAGCAAATTTAGACTAGAGTTATTGTCCAAAATATTAGATCCATATAATCAATGCCTAAATTTAGGTCTAATAGTTACCATAGCTTGGTGCCCAGCTCATATAGGAATAGCTGGTAATGAGAGTGCTGAAATTGTTGCCAAAATGGGCTTGGGTTTGGCTGCAGTCACCTTAAATATCCCATACTCCCCTACTGAAGTCTATGCCTGGATTCGAACCACCGTCCTGGGCAGATGGCGGGAAGAACTGAAGTACAAATCATTCAGAAACACTTTCCACAGAAGCACAGTGGGGCTCAGCCGTCCAATAGAGTACTCTACTAAATACAGAGTAGACAAATCAATTACACTGGACATAAAAATCAAATTTATTATATCTGGTAGAAATGTGTCTACATGTGAAATGTTTTTGAGTTGTATGCATATTACATTCAAAAATATTTGCCAACCAACGTACATTTGTATAGCGTGTTCAATATATTTTATCACCAAAAATAAAAAACTTACTCATATCATTATCTATTCCAAACTATTATTTCTATAATCCAAAATGATCATACTATTGTCTGGAGCTACTATTACATGTCTCAAACTGTCAAATATCTCGCTCTGTTTGATGCCACGTGCTTCACTAAGATCAAACAAAACTCACATGTACAATGTGCGTCGGCGTTTGTTCTTTGATCTCGTGACACCTGCGGCTAAAGAGGTTGAAGTAAAAATAAATATTTCGGCAAAGGTTATTCATTAAAATAAATAGTAGAAAATTGTTACTGGAAAAACGAAGGAACCAATTACAGCAGAATTTTAACAGAAATAAATATTTGAAATCAACATAAAGGTGATATATATTTTAGGTTCTGACAAAAAAATAACATAATACTTTTTTTAACAATAAAAAAACAACATAACGCTGTGATAGTATACAGAAGCGGCGATTCTCAAACGAAAAACTTCGGCGGCGATGTTTGATTTGATCTTTGTGACTCAATGGATCTAAATTCAACAGGTGGCTTTTGCAGGTGTTTTTTAACAATATTTTAACTAATAAATATTTTCACACAAAGTCACTCTAAAATACTCAGAGAAACGTGAAGTCCTGCGATCGAAATTTTCACTCCAAACGGCCGTTTTTTTCGCCGAGTTATGCAAAGTCACATTATTTCCACTCACTCCACACATCACGTTTTTAGCTCACCTGGTACAAAGTGCTGAGCTATTAGGATCGCTTTCTGTCTAGGGTCCGTCGCATGACGTCCGTCCGTCCATCCGTCCACCATTTATTCAAACGACATCTCCTCTGAAATCACTGGGCCAATTTTGATGAAACTTTGCAGGGATGTTCCTTGCATGAGGCTCTATCAAAGTTGTTCAAAGAATTCCATTCCATGCAGAACTCTGGTGCTATGCAACAAATAGGAAAAACTTTAAAAATCTTCTTCTCTGAAACCAAAAGGCCTAGAGCTTAGATATTTGGCATGTAGCATTGTCTATGACCCTTCCAAGAGTGTTCAAATTGAGCCCGGTCAAAATTGACCCCGCCAGTGGTACTTAGTTTTGATAGGCATATAGGAAAAACTTAAAAACTTCTTCTCTTAAACAACAAGGCCTAGAGCTTAGATATTTGGCAGCAGCATTGTCTATGGACCTTTACCAAATTGTTCAAATTATGACCCCGGGTCAAAATTGACCCGTGCGGGTGGTCCTTAGTTTTGCATAGGCTTACATAGGAAAAACTTTAAAAATCTTCTTCTCTGAAACCACAAGGCCTAGAGCTTAGATATTTAGCATGTGGCATTGTCTAGTGGACTCGTACCAACATTGTTCAAATTATGAGCCCCAGGTCAAAATTGTCACTTAGTTTTACAAAGGCTTATATAGGAAAAACTTTAAAAATCTTCTTCTCTGAAACCACAAAGCCTAGAGCTTAGATATTTAGCATGTGGCATTGTCTAGTGGACCTCTACGAATATTTTTCAAATGATGAGCCCTGGGTCAAAATTGACCCAGCCTAGGGAGTCACTTGGTTTTTACATAGGCTTATATAGGAAAAACTTTAAAAAATCTTCTCTGAAACCACAAGGCCTAGAGCTGAGATATTTAGCATTGTCTAGTGGACCTTTACCAAGATTGTTAAAATCATGACCCCCTGGTCAAAATTAACCCTTCGCGGGAGGGGGGAAAGCACTTGATTTCACATAGGCTTATATAGGGAAAACTTTTTATAAAAAAAACACAAGGCCGACAGGCAGATAATAGATATTTGAAATGTTACTTAGCATTGTGTAGTGGACCTCTACGAATTATGTTAGAATCATGACCCCTTTTATTATAGCAAATGGTAGTCAGGTGAGCGATATAGGGCCATCATGGCCCTCTTGTTTGCATAATCCTCCAGGCCTGTACTTTACATTCATATATACGTTGTTATCTACTCGAAATGAGTGAATGTATTACAAAATTGTTTTACAGGAGTTGCATATTGTTCATGATCATTTAAAATTTTAACACAAGTCACTAGGAAAAGATCAACATACTAGCTATTATCCCGTTGCAGTTTTTACTACTTTTATTAATAAAATCTAGCTTTATATCAAAAAGGGCCTGGAGCGCCGTACTTAAATATTGCAAAAGCCAAATAAAATTCAAATTCGTGATTTTTGGGCATTGTGGCAAATTTCTTCTATGCACATAGTAAATTATCAAAGCTTCAAAGCCTCCAAGCCTCCAGGTGCTTATTATTATTACTATTATGTATTTTTTAGAACTTTGCAATAAATTGTAGGCAAGTTTTATTTGAATAACTCACATTGTACAATACTAGTTATGGCCTAAATACACTCTCAGATATTCCTTTTAATACCGTACTTTATCACATATGAATCAATTAACAGCATGGTTGTATTGAATCCAGTTAATTGTGCCCCTGTATGGGGGATGTCAGTTTGGTGAATTTGCTTGTTTAACTTAATTTGTTTTTGTTATAAAGTGGATATCAAACCAATTGCAAATGTTTGGTTATTTTAAGAGTGAAACATGTCATCGGACTTAGTGGCAACATGGTCCCTCAAACTACCTGATGGGAATCATAAAGTGGAGTTTGAACATGGAACCACCTCAGGGAAGCGGGTGATTAGAGTTGATGACAAAGTAAGTTCTCAGTTTAGTGTCTTACATGCATTAATATGTTTCACCTTTCCGGATCTCAGACCCGTACTCCCCATACATTTTTAATTGGTGAAAAATGATGCATAAAATGTAATAATTTTGAAAACTTAATTTTATTACAATGTAACAGTTATTTAGTAATCTCAGAGATTTTAATGTGATTTTAGTAAACGAAAGGTAAATTCTGTGAGCTCTGTGACCAAGTCATTGACAGGGGTAAAATTACAACTGCTGAAATTTATGCAGAAATTTTGGAATATTTTGGCAAAAGTGATTAACTTGGTACTTTATAACAATTGAAGTAATTGTGATTGCCTGGTGGCCATCGTCTGTCTGTCCACACTTACCCTTGTGTATGCAATAGAGACTGCATTTTCACATGATCTTCATGAAACTTATTCAGAATTACCCATGTGTATGCAATAGAGACTGCATTTTCGCATGATCTTCATGAAACTTTTGCAGAATGACAACCTTTATGAAATCTAGGTCGAGTTCAAATATGGGTCATCTGGGGTTAAAAAAGAGGTTGCTGGGTCCAATCATAGAAAAACCTTGTGTATGCAATAGAGGTTGCATTTTTCATTGGTTCTTCATGATACTTGGTCAGAATGACTGCCTTAATGAAATCAAGGCAGAGTTTAAATATGGTTCATCTAGGGTAAAAAATTAGGTCACAGGGTCAAATGATAGAAAACCCTGTGTATGCAATGGAGGTTGTATTTTTAGCTTACCTGGCACAAAGTGCCAGAGTGAGCTATTAGGATCACTCTCCGTCTGGGGTCCGTCGTATGTCATCCGTCGTCCGTCTGTCCACCATTTCCTTCAAACGACATCTCTGAAACCACTGGGCCAATGTTGATGAGACTTTGCAGGGATGTTCCTTGCATGAAGCTCTATCAAAGTTGTTCAAAAAATTCCATTCAATGCAGAACTCTGGTTGCTATGGCAACAAATAGAAAAAAATTTAAAAATCTTCTTCTCTGAAACCACAAGGCCTAGAACTTAGATATTTAGCATGTGGCATTGTCAAGTGGACCTCTTCCAAGATTTTTCAAATTATGAGCCCCGGGTCAAAACTGACCCTGCCCGGGGGGGTCACTTAGTTTTACATAGGCTTATATAGGAAAAACTTTAAAAATCTTCTTCTCTGAAACCACAAGGCCTAGAGCTTAGATATTTAGCATGTGGCATTGTCTATTGGACCTCTACGAAGATTGTTCAAATTATGAGCCCCGGGTAAAGGTTGACCCCGCCCAGGGGGTCACTTGGTTTTACATAGGCTTATATTGGAAAAACTTTAAAAATCTTCTTCTCTGAAACCACTAGGCCTAGAGCTTAGACATTTGGCATGTAGCATTGTCTAGTGGACCTCTACGAAGATTGTTCAAATTATGACCCCCGGGTCAAAATTAACACCGCCCGGGGGGTCACTTGGTTTTACATAGGCTTATATAGGAAAAACTTTAAAAATCTTCTTCGCTGAAATCACAAGGCCTAGAGCTTAGATATTTGGCATGAAGCATTGCCTAATAGACCTCTTCAAAGTTTGTTCACATTATGCCCCTGGGGTCAGAATTGACCTTTCCCGGGGAGGGGAGGGGTCACTTGTTTTACAAAGACGTATATGTATACGTAATGTGTTTATTGAACACCTCATTTGCTCATTATTTTCAATAGGCCTTGGCCTTCAATATATATAATAATAGCATGTTATCCTTTCGACCGTAACATCATCGCTACTCTTTACAGGTGAAAATACCTGTATAATCACGTGACCTAGCCATATAAAGCAGTCACATTGCCCGTGCAAAATCATAGTTATTCTAGCGACAAGACTGTTCAGTCGACGTTGGTAAGTTTTTTCTGTCTACTGCCACGTGTTGTATTTTGTACCACGTTTTCACTCTAACGTTGTTAGAGTTGAATGTTTGAATTTCTTTTCATTTATTTTGCGTTCTTTTGCACCTTGTTCTATTTATTTTATGCAGAAGTTCTTTTGAGTTTTCTTTTTATTTTTAGTTTTGCACACTCTGTCCGCCCGTTTGAAAACTTCTGTGGTTTTTTGCTTGGTACTGCCGCTACTGTATTCAATGTCTGAACGGAAAAAGGGAAAGGACGATGTCCTTTCGTTGTTCGGAGACAGCTCCGAAGAGGATAAATCTTTTTCTGGCTTCGAGTCGGAAGATGCCTTTTCTCACAAAACTAAACCTTAGCCCAAAAGTGTGGTTAAATTAGTCTCGAAGAAAGATAAATCTAAAAATAACTCTAAGTCGGGAAAACCCCATACAGAGTCATGTGCAAATGCTTCTTCCGGGAATACTTCCGGTGCTAAAACGGGCAAGAAACAGGTTCAGGTAAATAACATTGTTGATTTAGATAATTTATCGCAAAACGATGTTTTTAAATTAAGACACGTGTAAGGCGTTGCCTCACATCAATATGGGAACGAAAATTGTAATACTGCTTCCCAAAACGTTGACACAGACCCATTTTCCGGGCTGTATGATGATGAAAATGACGAGCCAAACACTTTGTTTACTGCACGTAAGGTTGACGAACAATTTGCTGATGCATTATTTGAACGTGATTCAAATTTTGATTCCTCTCAAAATTTACCTGGTTCAAATGACTCTGATATTTTCTCTCAAGATGACTGGGATATGCCGAAATTAAAAGCCCCAGAAAGGGGAGCAAATATAAGTGAATCCCTTGCCGGTTTGATTAACACGGCATGCACAAATCAATGCCAGGTCAATGAAATCATTGAGAAGTACAAGGTCCCAGCTAACTGTGACCAATTGTGTCCTCCAAAGGTTAATGAAGAAATTTGGAATGAACTAGCCAAACAAAAAAGAGTTCAAATTACAGACAAATCCTTAAGGGATATTCAAAATTTGGTTATGACTGGTATTTTGCCAATTTTACAATTGGCTAAGGCATGTAAGCCTTTTATTGCAAAGGCCCCAGAGGTTAAGTCTTGCTTAGCGGATGCGTTGACAATTTTTGGGCAAGTACAATTTAATCTTAGTGCTAGAAGACGATATTTGCTCAGGCCTTTTTTGAAGCCAAGATATGCAGGTATTTGCAATATAAACACTCCCATCACCTGTTTTCTCTTCGGAGATGACGTTTCTAAAGAAATAAAGAGATGTGATACAGGTATCAGAATTGGGAAATACTATCCTCAGAGTAAAAATAATTTTAGGGGATACAGTTTCAATCGAGGTTATGTACCAGGCAATTACCGAGGTTTTGGACCTATGCGTTCTAGAGGCAGATCAGCCATGTTCAGATCTCGACCATATGGGGTTGCACAGAATGATAGATACGGTCAGTTTGGCTATCAACATCAGTTGCAGACCAGATCAAGGAGAGGCACTCCTACAGCAACAGTGACATCCCCAAACTAGCCGATTACACCTTTAAAACAAAGGTGAGTAATTCTCAAAAACTGATCAATTCCTTTAGAGAATGGAAAGCATTAACAAGAGACTTATGGGTCTTAGAGGCTGTACAAGGTTATAAGATTGTATTTGATGAAATACCCATGCAAACATCATATCCTAATCAAATTAATTTCAATAAAGATAAATAAAAAAAAAAATAAGAAAATTTAGTAGACCAAGAAGTCAAATCTTTAATCAAAGAAGGTGCAATTTTTCCATGTAAGAAACAAAATGATGATTTTATATCAAATATTTTTCTAGTTCCTAAGCCAAATGGAAAATTTAGACCAGTTATTAATTTAAAGCATCTTAACAAATACGTACATTACGAGCATTTCAAACAAGAAACATTTCCATTTGTTTTGGATTTAATACAGAAAAATGATTTTTTCACATCCTTAGACTTAAAATCTGCTTATTTCTCAATTCCGATCCATCCAGAAAGTCAGAAATACTTGAAATTCATATGGAAAGGGAGCTTACTTTGCTTTAGTTGTCTCCCTTTTGGACTTTCTTCGGCACCTTTTGTGTTTACCAAAATTCTTAAGCCAGTCTATGCCTTTTTCAGACAACTGGGAATAAGGTGTTCTTATTATATTGATGACTCTATCAATATGAATCAAGATAGACACAAATGTCAACAAGACTGTGATGCAATGTATGATAAATTGCAGTGTTTAGGATTTGTTGTTAATGATGAAAAATCAGTTGTCATACCAACACAAAAAATCAAGTTCTTTGGATATTTGCTCGATTCAGTTTTATTTATGGTTTTTTTACCAGATGATAAAGTTGAGAAGATTTCCAAGCTAGCTTCAAATTTATTAATACAAGATATTGTTAAAATCAGAGATCTAGCCTCTTTCATAGGCCTTTTGATTAATGCTTTTCATGCCATCCTTGAGGCTCCATTACATTACAGAAGCCTTGAACGTTTGAAAGTAGAGGGTTTAGATCAGTATGGTGATTACAAAGCTTTGGTAAAACTTTCCGAAGAAGCGTTCATTGAAATAAAATGGTGGCTTAATAATGTTAGAATAAAAAATGGTAAGAAAATTAGACAAGAGCCTATTTCGTCATGGATACAATGTGATGCGTCCAACTGTGGTTGGGGAGCATATCAAGTTAAATCTTCACAAAGCATTGGTAGCAGATGGAATTCATCTGAATCAGCCAATCATATCAATTACCTTGAGCTACTGGCTATTTTCTTTGCCTTAAAGTCTTTTTATTCTAAGGTAAGGGACATTCATGTAGGGGTTCAGTCGGACAATACAACTGCAATTGCCTACATCAATAAAATGGGCGGCATGTGCTCAATTCCAATGGATATCTTAGCTAGGAAGATTTGGCAATGGTGCTTAGAAAGAAACATTATTGTCACAGCTTTTCATCTGCCAGGTTCATCTAATATTCAAGCAGATTTTGCCTCTCGCCATTTTTCTGATACAACTGAATGGATGTTGAAAAAAGATATCTTTATTAGACTAACAAAACATTTCTTACAACGGAATGTAGATTTGTTTGCTTCCAGACTAAATACACGATTACATTGTTATGTGTCATGGATGCCTGATCCAGAGGCATGGGCAGTGAATGCTTTTTCCTTAAACTGGAAAGAATTTACTCCATACATTTTTCCGCCTTTCAAGCTATTGAGCAAGGTTCTGAATAAAATAAAAGATGACAGAGTAGATAGAGCACTTCTTGTTTGTCCCTTTTGGACAAATCAGACTTGGTTCCCATTGTTTTTACATATCTAATTTCTTTCCCAGTTAGATTGCCCAGACATACAGACTTACTGAGCCTACCACACGATGCGAGCCTCCATCCACTTGGAAAACAACTCCAGATGATTGGAGCAGTTGTATCAGGAAACCACTCGAGAATCGAGGAATTCCACAAGGAGCTATTGACATTATCTTCATCAGTTGGCGTGCAGGGACAAGAAAGCAATATCAGTCAGCTTGGAAAAAGTGGAGTTTGTGGTCTATTTTAGGAACTGTAATCCGGTTTCACCAGCTGAAACAGATATAGTGTCTTACTTATTTTTTCTTAAGAATTTAAATAAATCATATAGTGTGATTTCCACTCACAAAGCTGTGTTATTTGAAACATTTAAACTTATTCATCAGGACTGGAATTTTACTTCTCACATTGTTACGCATTTGATGAAAGGATTGTTTGTAAACAATCCTCCAAAACCAAGGTATAACTTTACTTGGGATGTTTCCAAAGTGCTAAATCTCATCTCTCAGTGGATGCCATTGAAGTCTTTATCTTTAAAGATTCTAACTTTTAAATTAGTAACTCTGTTAGCATTGTGTACAGCAGCTCGTGCTCAGACTTTGAAGGCGCTGCGAGAAGACAATCTTTGTTTTAAAGGTGACAAGGTGGTTTGTTTTTGTGGGGATAGACTCAAATGCTCTAAAGCTGGAACCCCATTTACAATTGAACTGAAGTGTTTTGAAAAAGTTGAATTGTGTCCAGTAAGGACATTGACTTATTATTTGAAACGTACAAAATCCTTAAGAAAGGATAATCAGCTACTTATATCTTTTGTCACTTTTAAGGCTGTTACTACAAGTACTATTGCTAGGTGGCTGAAAGTTGTACTTAGTCAAGCAGGGATTGATGTAAATGTATACAAAGCTCATTCTTTCAGAGCTGCATCTTCCTCTGCTGCTTTAAGAGCAGGGTGTAAGCTGTCTGATGTATTAAAAACTGCTGACTGGTCTTCGGCAAAGAATTTTCATAAGTTTTACTTCAGGGAAGTATTTTTGTTTTTTACTTCAGGGAAGTTGAACAAGATAGTACAAATTTTGGAAGTTCTGTCTTAAACTGTGGAAATGATGTGTAATTTGATTGTGTATTTCTACATTCTAGATGATGAGCTTCTTGCATCTATGACATGAATTATTGATCAGTAACAGTATATGTTATGGCTATTATGTATTAAATTCTGATTGAATTTCATTCTGTTCATGTTGTCTCTTTAAAGATGCTATTATTATATATACACTGCAACCCCGTTATAACGCGGTAGTCGGGGTCCAACTGGTCTGACCGCGTTATAAGTGAGACTCTTTTTTATAACGCGGTCTGATCATCGGCCGCTGGTTTCATGCATAACGCGTACATAACGCGAGTACCCCACCCACCTAACCAAATTAAAGCATATTGATGTTTAGCACGCATCATGTTTTTATGAAATCGAGAGGTTAAATTGTAGAAAATAATGATTCTATGTAAAATAAATTAGTTAATTAAGCACGAAATTAAATGTATAAAAGAGAAATTCTTACGTAAATATTTGCTATTGAAAACGAAAGTACATCCATTTTCCGAAAATGATGGCTAAAGTGAAAGTACTTTTTTGTTAAAACAAACAATAACAGTTTTGTAATTGATTTATTTAAGTTCAGGTAAGCCTGCAATCAAAGATGCGCAAACAAATATTAATTCACACGATTTAGAAGTTATTGTTTAACAAACAAAGAGGTCAGCTTGTGAATAACGGAGCCGTGAAAAAATACCAGTAAGCCGTAATTGTTTTAACACTTCTTTGTTTATAGACGCTTGATACCGCGCAAGTGACAAAGATCAATTAACTACCTGCCATGTTGTTTATTTACGTTTTCGAACATTTGTTTTGTATAGGGACAATGCTTTTTTTGACAGATATGATTTTGGTCGATCCCGAAATTTTTGGGAGCCAAGACCCAACCGCGTTATACCGGGATCCGCGTTATAACGATCCACGTTATAACGAGGTCGCAGTGTATTGAAGGCCAAGGCCTATTGAAAATAATGGAGACCCCATCCAAGCACTTGTTGTGAAGGATGGGGGTCATTATTGGAAATAGGCCGGAGGCCGAAATATATATCAACCCTCCCACTTTTATTGAATTTTACTTTTCTTGGAATATTGTACACCCTTCCCTGATTCCTTGATAGCCAACATGAACCTTTAAAACTATGATTTTGCACGGGCAATGTGACTGCTTTATATGGCTAGGTCACGTGATTATACAGGTATTTTCACCTGTAAAGAGTAGCGATGATGTTACGGTCGAAAGGATAACATGCTATTATTATATATATTTCGGCCTCCGGCCTATTTCCAATAATGACCCCCATCCTTCACAACAAGTGCTTGGATGGGGTCTCCATTTTATTGCAGTATTTAAACACCATAAGATTGATAAACAAAAAAAATTGTGATACTATGTATCACAGCGGGCAACAAACAAAACTGACATGTAAATATTTTGGAAATTGGTGATGGTTGATGTTGAGGCATGGCCCCAAAAGAATTCAAGGAGACCCATTCTAATTATACCCTGAAACGAAGTTTGGGGGGGTATATAGGAGTCACCTGGTGGTTGGTTGGTCGGTCGGTCGGTCGGTCGGTCGGTCAGGCAGTCTGTTGCATTTTCCTTAGTTGGAATTCAATACAACTTCATACAATGGTCAAGCACATTGAGAGGAAGTGCAGTGCACAAGAACCATAACTCCATCTCAACTCATTATACCCCAAAAACAAAGTTTAGGGGGGTATATAGGAGTCACCCGGTGGTTGGTCGGTCAGTCGGTCGGTCGGTCGGTCGGGCGGGCAGTCGGTCGGGCGGTCTGTTGCATTTTCCTTGTCCGGAGCATAACTTGAAAACTACTAGTTGGAATTCAATACAACTTCATACAGTGGTCAAGCACATTGAGAGGAAGTGCAGTGCACAAGAACTATAACTCCATCTTGACTAATTACAGAGTTATTGCCCTTTGTTACTTTTCCTTGTCCGGAGCATAACTTGAAAACTACTAGATGGAATTCATTACAACTTCATACAATGGTCAAGCACATTGAGAGGAAGTGCAGTGCACAAGAACCATAACTCCATCTTGACTAATTACAGAGTTATTGCCCTTTGTTACTTTTCCTTGTCCGGAGCATAACTTGAAAACTACTATTTGGAATTCAATACAACTTCATACAATGATCAAGCACACTCAGAGGAAGTGCAGTGTACAAGAACAATAACTCTATCTTGAGTATTTACTGAGTTATTGCCCTTTATTAGTTTTCCTTGTCCAAAGCATAACTTGAAAACTACTAGTTGGAATTCAATACAACTTCATACAATGGTCAAGCACATTGAGAGGAAGTGCAGTGCACAAGAACTATAACTCTATCTTGAGTATTTACTGAGTTATTGCCCTTTGTTACTTTTCCTTGTATTGAGCATAACTTGAAAACTACTTGTTGGAATTCAGTACAACTTCATACAATGGTCAAGCACATTGAGAGGAAGTGCAGTGCACAAGAACCATAACTCCATCTTGACTAATGACAGAGTTATTGCCCTTTGTTACTTTTCCTTGTCCGGAGCATAACTTGAAAACTACTAGTTGGAATTCAATACAATTTCATACAATGATCAAGCACACTCAGAGGAAGTGCAGTGTACAAGAACTATAACTCTATCTTGAGTATTTACTGAGTTATTGCCCTTTGTTAGTTTTCCTTGTCTGAAGCATAACTTGAAAACTACTAGTTGGAATTCAGTACAACCTCATACAATGGTCAAGTACATTGAGAGGAAGTGCAGTGCACAGGAACCATAACTCTATCTTGACTAATTACAGAGTTATTACCCTTTGTTACTTTTCCTTGTCTGGAGCATAACTTGAAAACTTCTGGTTGGAATTCAATACAATTTCATACAATGGTCAAGCACAATGAGAGGAAGTGTAGTGCACAGGAACCATAACTCCATCTTGACTAATTACAGGGTTATTGCCCTTTGTTACTTTTCCTTGTCTGGAGCATTTTTCAAAAACTACAAGTTGGAATTCAATACAACTTCATACAATGGTCAAGCACAATGAGAGGAACTGCTAAGAACAATATCTCTTTTTAGTTTGTTTGCAAGGTATTATGTTACTACGAACTTCTTCAGTTTATAAAGCAGTCTTTTGGGGGTATTAATCACATTTAGTGATAGCTCTAGTTAAAGAGTTATTGCCCTTTGTTACTTTTCCTTGTCCGGAGCATAACTTGAAAACTACTTGTTGGAATTCAAAACAACTTCATACAATGATCAAGCACAATAAGAGGAATAGTTGGAATTCAATACAACTTCATAAAATGGTCTAACACAATGAGAGGAAGTGCAGTGTACAAGAACCATAACTCTATCTTGAGTATTTACAGAGTTATTGCCCTTTGTTACTTTTCCTTGTATGGAGCATAACTTGAAAACTACTTGTTGGAATTCAATACAACTTCATACAATGGTCAAGTATATTGAGAGGAAGTGCAGTGCACAAGAACCATAACTCTTTCTTGACTCAATACAGAGTTATTGCCCTTTGTTACTTTTCCTTGTCCGGAGCATTACTTGAAAACTACTGGTTGGAGTTCAATTATACAACTTCATAAAATGGTCCAGCACAATGAGAGGAAGTGCAGTGTACAAGAACCATAACTCTATCTTGACTAATTACAGAGTTATTGCCAAGAACAATATCTCTTTTTTAGTTTTTTTTTTAAGGTATTCTGTTACTACGAACTTCTTCAGTTTATAAAGCAGTCTTTCGGGGGCAGGGATTTCCCGGACGCAGATTTCTTGCGTCCCTGACGCAATTTTTGGACAGAGGACCCGCATTTGATACGATAAGTGCGTTCTCGGGACCCGCAATAACCTGTCGTGACAGTTTTAACACTTCACGCGATTTAACTCTTCTTTTCCGTAATTAATGAGAGATCACTGCAAATTGTTTCATTCCGGCGCTTGCTGAATCAAAATACATAGAATTTTAAAGCCCCCCAGCGTTTAATTAAACATGGCTGACAGCGGTACGAAAAAACAAAAAACTTTGACTGATTTTTTTGGTGGAAGTAGGGAAATGGAGAATAACTCACCAGTTCTTTTAGACCAAAACAATAATCTAGACAAAAACGAAGCAACTGATTCGGCTAGCACTCTGGATATAGCAGAAACCAAAAGCAAAAAAAAGAACATTTATTGAGGATTGGAATTCATCATTTGTGTGGTTCTCCGAGCCTGGTTGATGGCTTATAGGTAAATGTACTAAACCTTCACTATACAGCTATGTTACAAGCAGATTAGCATGCTGCAGATGTTGAATAAAAGCCAAAAGGTACATAAAGTTTGATATAAAATTGAAGGCACTAGCCTTTTAATTAAAAAAAAAAACTTGTGTAAAAAATACAATTTACAAAACATTGTAATTTCTAGTGAAACTGACTTCAGCACAATAAAATATATTTAAGGGTAAAATACTCCTTTTAGTATTGGGGACTCGCAAATATTACCAGGGACCCCCAAAATTGAATGGTAGGGTGTCCTGGGACCCCTATTTAAAAAACCTGAGGGAAAACCCTGGGGGGTATTAATCACATTTAGTGATAGCTCTAGTTTGAATTGTTTGACTAATGCATTTGTTTTATCGCCGCATTTAACTAACCCGGCGGATGGTCACTTAGTTTTGCATAGGCTTATATAGGAAAAACCTTAAAAATCTTCTCCTCTGAAACCACAAGGCCTAGGGCTTAGATATTTGGCATGTAGCATTGGCTAGAAGACCTCTACCAAGATTGTTCAAATTATGACCCCCAGATCAAAATTGACCTCGCACGCGGGATCACTTAGTTTTACAAAGGCTAATTTAAGAAAAACTTTTAAAATCTTCTTCTTTGAAACCACAAGGCCTAGAGCTTAGATATTTGGCATGTAGCATTGTCTAGTGGACCTCTACTAAGTTTGTTCAAATTATGCCCCTGGGATCAAAATTGACTTTGCCCGGGGGTCACTTAGTTTTACATAGGCTTATATAGGAAAAACTTTAAAAATCTTCTTCTCTGAAACCACAAGGCCTAGAGCTAAGATATTTGGCATGTAGCATTGCCTAGTAGAAGTTTGTTCAAATTATGCCCGTAGTGTCAAAATTGGCCTTTCCCGGGGGAGGGGGTCACTTGTTTTACAAAGACGTATATAGGAAAACCTATTTGGTATATAACATTGTCTAGTGATCTTCCACCATGCAAGTGGACTTGTACAAAGGTGAGCGATATAGAGCGATCTTGGCCCTCTTGTTTAGTTATATTTTGAGAAAAGAGCACCTTCACCACTGTGTTCACATGAAGGAAATGCTTACTTTTGGTGCAAATTAGTCTATAAACACCTATCTAGACATGCATATAGATAAACACCTTTAATTACATATCAGTCAGTCCCATTTGTTCCTGGATAAAACTGAAGTTTTGAAATAGAAGATACGATTTGACTGCAAAGGGTATGAGTTGACTTTTTAATTGGTATGAGTTGACCAATTGACAAGATGACTAAGGTACAAGTTAACTTCTGGTTGACCAAGCAGAAACTGACACAATTCCACATCTACTGACTGACTTGTAGTATAAAAACATTACACTGACGTGTAGTATAAAAACTACTGTTATAGAAAGATATGAATCGATTAATTTAAGTCACTGTCTAAATTCGGAGGTAGGACAGTATATGAAATATTGTTACCATTTTTAGAACACAAACAATTACTAACGACAACTCTATAGAAAATAGACTGTGTTTATAATATTCATCTCAGAAGTACCTTATTTTTTCAATGATGAGAGACACATCTAAGTGACGAACGACAACTTGTGTGTTCAAGAAAAAAATAGACTGTGTCTACAGTATTCATCTCAGAAGTACCGGAATTTTTCAATGAAGAGAGACACATATTTTCGATCTAGTGCTTAAGTCTCCATGCACCATTTACTCACCCCGTATTAAATATGGCGGGCTGGCCTGCAATGACATTTGTCTTGCATTCAATACACATCTTGGATCTCTCTATGGTAAGGCCAGAGTTTTTATATCTCTTGATTTATGCGACTGCCGGTATTATTTTTTGAAAAAGTAGAATAAAAATGACATTATGAACTGACATTTTATTTGTATTATTACCACTGGTCTGACTTCGCAGACTAGTTGATAAAGTGTCAGAATAGTAGGGATATGTAATTGAAAGTAATTATTTAAAGTGTTTATTTTGTTCGAAAATGATGATTATTGACTGGTGCAGTAGACTAATGGGCATGTTCAATATGTGCTCTGTTCAATACAGTAGGAAAAGTCCTTCATACTCGATATTTTAGAAAAATTTCCCATAAACCAAGAGATATAAAAACTCTGGCCTAAAATTGGCACTGATATAAAGCTTTAAATAGAAATTATGCAATTCACTTCTTGACCCCTAGTTGACCTTCCATGTTAAAGATTTTTCCTAGATAAAGTTGGTAACAATAAATGTAGTTGTAATTTTTACATTCACATCACAAGAAAGTTCATATATAAAATTAAATCAATATTTTATATATACAAAACATATAAGAAGATATCAGATTTATCAATGGCAAATATGCCTATGCATGTTTTTGCCCCGAAGGGTGGCATAAAATGCACCGCCGTCCGCGTCCGTCCGTCCGTCTGTCCGCTGTCCGTCCGTCCGTGCGTCCCCACTTACAAATTCGTGTCCGGACGTAACTTTGTCAGCATTGAAGGATTTTAAAATAACTTGGCAAACATGTCTAGCACATCAAGACGGCGTGTCGCGGCAAGACCCACATCCCTACCTCAAAGGTGAAGGTCACACTTGGAGTATGAAGGTTATGGAATCCTCTATATATGCACACATTCGTGTCCGGACGTAACTTTGTCAGCATTGAAGGATTTTAAAATAACTAGGCACACAGTCTAGCACATCAAGACGACGTGTCGCGTGCAAGACCCACATCCCTAGCTCAAAGGTCAAGGTCATACTTAGAGTTTGAAGGTAATGGATTCCTCCATATAAGCATATATGCACACATTCGTGTCTGGACGTAACTTTGTCATGCATTGAAGGATTTTAAAATAACTTGGCACAAATGTCTAGCACATCAAGGCGACGTGTCGCGTGCAAGACCCATGTCCCTAGCTCAAAGGTCAAGGTCACACTTAGAGTTTGAAGGTAATGGATTCCTCTATATAAGCATATATGCACACATTCTTGTCCGGACTGTAACTTTGTCATGCCTTGAAGGATTTTGAAATAATTTGGCACAAATGTCTAGCACATCAAGACGACGTGTCGCGTGCATGACCCACATCCCTACCACAAAGGTCAAGGTCACACTTAGAGTTTATAGGTAATGGAATCCTGTATATATGCATACATTTGTGTCCGGACTATAACTTTATTATGCTTTGAAGGATTTTAAAATAACTGTGCACAAATGTCTAGCACATCAAGCAGATGTGTCGCAGCAAGACCCAAGTCCCTACCTCAAAGGTCAAGGTCACACTTAGTGTTTAAAGTAATGGAATACTGTATGCATGATTACTCTGTCATGCATGGAAGGATTTTAAAATTACATAGCACATTTATTGAGCACATGGAGAGGACACAGACTGTGAGGCACCTCTTTCGGGGGCATTCGTCACTTGGGAGGGACAGCTCTTGTTCTTTCATAAAAGAATAAGCTCCTGCCCTGTTCATTTGTAAAATGTACTCTTCCATCTATCAATTTGGACAGTATCATAAATTGTTAAAATAATGCATAGCAAACAGTGCAGATCATGATCAGACAGCAAAAAAATAATAGCTGACAGTGCAGAGCATGACCAGACAGCATAAAATGTATAGCTTATAGTGCAGATCATGATCAGACAGCAAAATAATGAGGCTTAGACCTTAGATATTCAGCATGTGGCATGACTCTCTACCAAGATTGTTCAAATCATGACCTCAGGGTCAAAATTAACCCTGTCCAGGGGTCTCTTGATTTTACATAGGATTATTAAGAGGAAAATCATGAGCCACTTACGTTAAAAATTGACCCTTTTTTGCTATTAATAACCTTCTATTATAGCCAATGGTAGACAGGTGAGCGATATTGGGCCACCATGGCCCTCTTGTTTTTAATATCGTGACCTTGGCGTGAAGGGCAATGGTACTCAGTTGAGCGACATAGGGCCATCTTTGCCCTCTTGTTTGAATAACAGTTTCGTCATTAACTTTGAGATGGGTTTTTTTTTTCAGGAAGTTCACAGACAAGACTGGCTGTTTAAGTTGGTAGGAAAAGAACATTTTACAGTAGGCAAAGCGAAATGTACAATATCTATAGATGCTTGTTCAGGGTTTGCATATGAATATACACTAGAAGTGAACGGAAAGTCTTTGGAAAAGTTCAGTGACAACCAGAGCAAGATCATGAGATGTTGGCGATTTTCACTAGGATCATGTAGTAGCACACCTTTCAGGGTTGTGTTAGGTAAACATCTTACATTTCACATTTATAAGCTCTCCTGAGCATGATGTGCTCAAGATGAGCTCACTTGATGTAAGTCATCTGTCTGCCATGTCTCTGTTCACACTTAACCATGTGTATGCAATAGATGCTACATTTTTCACTGGATCTTCATGAAACTTTGTCAGAATAAGTGTCCTTGTGAAATCTAGGTCAAGTTCAAGTATGGGTCATCTCCGGTCAAAAAAGTTCATCAGGTCAAATCATAGGAAAACCTTGAGTATCGGTATGCAATACAGGCTTTTATTTTTCATTGGATCTTTGTGAAACTGTGTCAGAATCAGCATCTTGCTTAATTCTAGGTTGAGTTCATAATTATGGGTCTTCTCAGATCAAACACTAGGTTATCATGTCTAATCATAGAAAAACCTTGTTTATGCAATAGCGACTGCATTTTTCATTTTAATCTTTGTGAAGGTTTGTCAGACTAAGTGCTAGCAAAGCCTTTTGTATGCAATAGAGCTTCATATTTAGCTCAAATTTTCTTAGAAAAGGGGAGCTGTCCTACTCATGACGGCATTGGTTAAGTTTACGATAGCATCCCACTTTGTAGCTCACCTGGCACAAAGTTCCAGGGTGAACTATTAGGACCACTTTCTATCAGGTTTATGTCGTCCGTCCGTCCATATGTCCATCATTTCCTTCAAACAACATCTCCTCTGAAACAACTGGGCCAGTGTTGATGAAACTTGGCAGGGATGTTCCTTGCATGAAGCTCTATCAAAATTGTTCAAAGAATTCCATTCCATGCAAAACTATGGTTGCTATGGCAGCAAATAGGAAAAAATATAAAATTCTTCTCTGAAACCACAAGTTCTAGAGTTTAGATATGTTGTGCATGTGTAATATTGTCTACTGGGCCTCTTCAAGGTTTGTTGAAATCTTGCCCCTGGGTTCAAAGTGACCCCACCTAGAGGGTCACTTATATAGGAAATACTATCATTGGCTAGTGGACCTCTACCAAGTTTATTCAAATCGTTCCCCCGGGTCTCTTAATTTAACATAGGCTTATATAGAGGAAATTCATGAGCCCAAAGTGAAAATTGACCATTTCTGCTATTGATGATCTTCTATTATAGCCAATGGTAGGCAGGTGAGCGATGTGGCATAACCTGGTGACCTTCTACCAAGATTGTTCAAATCATGACCCCTGGACGGGTCTGTCCGTCTACCAACTGGTTTCCGGATGATAACTCAAGAATGCTTTGGCCTGGGATCTTGAAATTGTATGTAGAGGTTGGTCATGACCAGCAGAGGACCCCTATTGTTTTTTAGGTCAGTATGTCAAAGGTCAAGGTCACAGTTACCCTGAATAGTAAAACGGTTTCCAGATGATAACTTGAAAGCGCTATAGCCTAGCATCTTCAAACTTGATGTAGAGGTTTGTCATGACCAGCAGATGACCCCTATAGATTTTGAGGTCAGTAGGTAAAACTAAGGTCAAGCTGACCCGAAATTGTAAAACAGTTTCTGGAGGATAACTCAAGAATGCTTGGGCCTAGCATCTTGAAACTTGATGTGGAGGTTGGTCATAACCGGTAGAGGAATCCTATTGAGAATGTTAATATGCTCAAGTAATTAATCGCTTCCCATGGTGTGGCCTGAATGCATTTTTAATTTATAAAGAATCCTTCTAACTGTATTTATTTCTTTGTAAATTAAAAGTGCAACTGAACACTTCTTCTAACTGTAAAATAAGCCAAAACTAAATTTCTTTTATGTATCAAGTGTAACATCTAATCTTAGTGATAATTGGTTTGTTGTAAAAGTAATTACTTGAGTATCTAAACATTACTCAATCTAATTTTGAAATCCAGTATCATAGAACCCGGCATGGTTTGCGCTAATATTATATCACATTACACGGGTTCTGCAATGGTTAGTTCTATTCCATCCTCGTATCTATCATTCAAACCGCGCCGGAACAAAAGCCAACGTTTAAAAAACATGCTTCGGTATTTTTACTCTATTTTTAGCTCACCTGGCTATGCCAGGGTGAGCTTTTCTGATCGATGATTGTCCGTTGTCCGTCGTCCGTCAACATTTTGATTCAAATGACATCTCCTCTGAAACCTCTAGGCCAATGTTGATAAAACTATGCAGGAATGTTCCTTGCATGAAGCTTTACCAAAATTGTTCAAAGAGTTCCATTCCATGCAGAACTCTGGTTGCTATGGCAACAAATAGGAAAAACTTTAAAAATCTTCTCTGAAACCACAAGGCCTAGAGCTTAGATATTTGGCATGTAGCATTGTCTAGTGGACCTCTACCAAGATTGTTCAAATTATGACCCCGGGTCAAAATTGACCCAGCTGGGTGGGCACTTAGTTTTTGTATAGGCATATATAGGAAAAACTTTAAAAATCTTCTTTTCTGAAACCACAAGGCCTAGAGCTAAGATATTTGGCATGTAGCATTGTCTAGTGGACCTCTACCAAGATTGTTCAAATTATGACCCCCGGGTCAAAATGATCCCGCGGGGGTGGTCACTTAGTTTTGCATAGGAATATATAGGAAAAACTTTAAAAATCTTCTTCTCTGAAACCACAAGGCCTAGAGCTTAGATATTTGGCATGTAGCATTGGCTAGTGGACCTCTACCAAGATTGTTCAAATTATGAGCCCCGGATCAAAATTGACCCCGCACGGGGGGTCACTTAGTTTTACATAGGCTTATGTAGGAAAAACTTAAAAAATCTTCTTCTCTGAAACCACAAGGCCTAGAGCTTAGATATTTGGCATGTAGCATTAGCTAGTGGACCTCTACCAAGATTGTTCAAATTATGACCCCTGGGTCAAAATTGACCCCGCACGGGGGTCACTTAGTTTTACATAGGCTTATATAGTAAAAACTTTAAAAATCTTCTTCTCTGAAACCACAAGGCCTAGAGCTTAGATATTTGGCATGTAACATTGGCTAGTGGACTTCTACCAAGATTGTTCAAATTATGAGCCCTTGGTCAAAATTGACCCCGCACCGGGGGTCACTTAGTTTTACAAAGGCTTATATAGGGAAAACTTTAAAAATCTTTTTCTCTGAAACCACAAGGCCTAGAGCTTAGATTTTTAGCATGTAGCATTGCCTAGTAGACCTCTTCAAAGTTTGTTCAAATTATGCCCCTGGGGTCAAAATTGACCATGCCCGAGGGGGCGGGGGGGGGGGGAATCATTTGTTCTACAAAGGCGTATATAGGAAAACTTATTTGGTATATAACATTATCTAGTGATCTTCCACCAGGCAGGTGGACTTGTACCAAGGTTAGCGATATAGGGCCATCTTGGCCCTCTTGTCTTAATATTTCCAGGGTATATGAAATATTTTTAAAATATATTAGGTTTCCTATATACAGGGTGCACACTTTATTACGAATTTAGGGAGGGTAGAAACGCCACGGTATCTGCTCTGATAAGACTCCACATTTAATATCAATTGTACATATTATATCATCAAATGTATATATTTACTATGCAGCTGGCTGCATAAGTATGGGCTCTTGTAATAGTGGAGCACAAGTTATTCTGAGCCCATACTTAGGTGAAATACTCTTGTATATATTAACAAAGAGTGTTTCACCACTTAGCAGGTACTGAAAATTAAAGAGCGGAAACTGGGACAATCTTATTAAACTTTCAGCTTTAAACTGAAAGTAAGTAGAAGTGAGATAAATCCTAGATCTCACTTCATACTTATGGCTACCCTGTACAGTGTATTTTAATTTAGGACGATTATTAAATTTTTATAATATTACTATTAATAACATATAATTCATTTTTGTATAAATATGCTACTTTGCATACTTATCTATTTTATAATACTATATTTTAATCATATAATTAATTTTAGGACACCTAGCTGACTTGCCATACCGCAACTCTACATAATACTGGACTGGCGTGCGAAAACGGATTGACCTACTTTACAAAATCTGCTCAATTTTATATCGACCAATGGCGCAGCGGGCACCTGTTCCGCTGCGACCAATTGAAATTCATTA
Organism: Saxidomus purpurata; assembly: GCA_022818135.1. NCBI lineage: Eukaryota > Metazoa > Mollusca > Bivalvia > Venerida > Veneridae > Saxidomus > Saxidomus purpurata. The sequence goes on from JAFMSR010000016.1 coordinate 14,792,723, forward strand.
TCAGATACAGGTCTACGTTTTCGCATGCCAGTTCCTGCATTTACATCAATCAACATAAGATACTTTTTATTAAAAATTTGAATAGGTCTTTACAAGACCAAAAAAACCAGTGGTTACACTTCTAAGTTATATAATAAAATAAAAAAGTTATTCAAATATTAAGGAAATAATGAAAATTAATAAATTTCAATAAGACACAATTTTAAGCATATACTTTTTAGCTCGACTTTTCTATGAAAAGGGGAGCTATCCTACTCACCCTGACGTCGGTGTCAGCGTTGGCGTTGGTGTCACACCTTGGTTAAGTTTTTCGTACCACCCCACTTTATTTCAAAAGTATTAGAGGTATGGCTTTGAAACTTACCATACTTGTTTACCATCATAACCTCCATCTACAGACAAGAGTACATAACTCTGTCAAGGTTTTTGACAGAATTATGGCCCTTTTTTGACTTAGAAAGTGTATTGAGCTTGGTTAAGTTTTTCGTACCACCTCTTTTTATTTCAAAACCATTGGAGGTATTGCTTTGAAACTAACCATACTTGTTTACCATCATGACCTACATCAACAGACAAGAGTACATAACTCTGTCAAGGTTTTGAACAGAATTATGCCCCTTTTTACTTAGAAAATACATTGAATATGGGTAAAATCCACTTAACCCTTTGAGATATTGCCTTAACCCTTTGAGATATTGCTTTGAAACTTCGAATGCTTGTTTACATCATTACCCCCATCTGTAGACAAGAGAAGGTAACTCTGTCAGGGATTTGTTTTAAAAATTAAGGCCCTTTATCGACTTAGAATCTTGGTTAAGTTTTTCGTACCAGTCCACTTTTTGACTAAACTGTTGGAGATATTACTTTGAAAGTTGGAATACTTGTTAACCATCATGATCCCAAAACATGGGCAGGAGAAGGTAATTCTGTCAAGGATTTTATATGAATTATGGCCCTTTTTGACTTAGAAACTTAGTTAAAATTTTCATTCTTGTCCACTTGTTGACTTAACCATTTGAGATATTACTTTGAAAGTTGGAGTACTTATGTACCATCATGAGACCTATCTGTAAGCAAGAGAAGATAACTCTGTGAAAATGTTTCTTGATTTGTACTTAGAAATTCCTAGTTAAAGTCTTGTGTGCCCTTAACTGTCAAAGTTTTGTTTTATTGGCAAGCACTAAAAAAGTCGAGCGCGCTGTCCTACTGACAGCTCTTGTTTAAGTTATACCAGTGGTAAAACACTGGTTTATAGGGCTCATATATCACTGAGCGGGCAACTATAGCAAGCTCGGTAAGATATGAGCATTATTAAGCACCTCCACATGTGGCAAATGATAACATCGTATGTAAAATTTACGTTAAATTCATAATATGTGTAAGCCACGCTCGGTCATATGGCTATTGCCAAGTACCGAGGGTAAACAACTCCACTCAGTCAGTCAGACTTTGAAATCACAGTTATTCTGCAGTAATTTAAAGTAAAGATTTTTTTTATGTTTCTGTCTATTAGAAAATTATTTTGATATAATAACTGTAAGTGTTGATTTGTTTATAATCTAATTTGATTGGGAAATTACATACCCAAAAGGTAACTGATAAAATAAAATAATAACATCTTATAAAGGTCTTAAAATTTATGTATAACTATCATCCCTTTCCCACATTATCTGTACATATTAAATGTAAGGGAGTTATAGTGACACAGTACCTGATTATGATAAACAGAAGCTAGTCTACCAGTGACCAGTCATGTTAATTGACCCCTGCTGTGAATCCGCTGTGAATTTGCATGGTTGACTGGACCCCTGTGGTGCATTCCCCACATTCTGTCTTTAAGCAAAAAGAATATTTCAGGTCAAGGTCACAGTTAGGCCACACCAAATTAATAAGTTGGTCATCGGGATTTCTTGAAAGAAACTGAGGTGGCGAGCGAAAATATAATTTTAATATTTTGTTTTGTTTTGAAGATATTTTGAAGTGAGCGAAGAGCGAAGAAATAAATATATCTTTTCTGTTCACATTTAATAGCAAATGTCAAACTTTATGCTTCATATTAGCTTGTTAGACAACATATTTTCAAATTTTCTTATATGGGATGAACAATACAAGTAAATTTATTATTTCAGCTAAGATAAATGATTTTTTTTTGTCATACACATAGAGTGTTTCAGTCTGTCAAAGCCGGTTTTTTCCAGTAACAATTTTCTTCTATTTATTTTAATGAATAAACCTTGTCCCAGGGGTTGAGCTAGAGCCAAATTTTAGGGAGAAGTCATTTCTCCCCGAGCTGAAAATAGGGAGAAGGTTGGAGCCTACAGGGAGAAGTGACAGGGTACTGATACATTTGTCTTTAGTTTGTTTCAAAATGAAGTAGATCTAATATTACGTAATGAATGATGAGTGATAAGTCAGGAGATTGACCATTATTATGAGACTTCTTCAGATACCGGAGATTTTTATAGACTGATTTTCATGCGTTATATCTCCCCTATAAAATATATATTGTTTTTGCCATGGATGTCCGTCCGTCTGTCCGGCAAATCGTGTCCGCTCCATATCTCCTAAACCCCTCGAAGGATTTTCATGAAACTTGGGTCAGATGCTCAAAGTCAAGGTCACAGCTCAAGGTCAAAGGTTTTAGCCTTGCATTTTGTGTCCGCTCTGTATCTCCTTAACCCCTCAAAGGATTTTCATTAAACTTGGGTCAGATGTTCACCTCAACTACGCGATATGCAGAACCCATGAACAAACCACGCCGGCTCAAGGTCTAGGTCACAGTCAGAGGTCAAAGGCCATATGACTATATTTCGTGTCCGCTCCATATCTCTTGAACCCCTTGTAGGATTTAAGAATAACTCAACACAAATGTTCACCAAAGTGACACGATGTGCAGAGTGCACATATCAACCACTTTGGTTCAAGGTCAAGGTCACTGTTACTAAAAATAGAAAAATGGTTTCTGCTCAATAACTCCAGTTAGGAGTGACCAAATGCAATGAAACTTGGTGTGTAAGTAGCTTGCATGGAGAGGAAGCTTGAGGTTGCATTGGGGGTCACTAGGGTCAAGGTCACTGTTACTAAAAATAGATTTAAAAAAAAACTTTTTTGGTTTTTAGCTTAAAGGTCCGATACTAAGGAAAGTGAAAATTCAAATATACTTTAAAAAGCACAGAAATATGTTATTTTTAATAAAAAATGAAAGTTGGTATGAAGAAATTGTAAATAAATCACAGTACATGTGCAATTATTTTTCTATGCATTATGAAGAAAGTTAAAAAGACCTAGGTAGTCATTTTGTCGATTCACTGAGATTTCAACATAATACACATACTTTTCTTTGTGTTCCAAACACTTTCTGTAAATTTTAACCTGCCAATCTTCATTATTTAGTGTCTTGCATAAGGTAATGTACTTGCCATTGAAATAACTGTCACTTAATTTTCGCTTAGTAGTGGACCTTTAAGCAAAACAAAATAAAAAAATTTTAAGGTCAAGGTCACTGTAACTTAAAATACATTTTTACAATTTTTAAAAAAAATTGTTTTAAGCAAAAATTTAAGGTCAAGGTCACTGTTACTAAAAATATTTTTTTGTGTTATTTTAATATCCTGTTTCAGTATGATTATTGACAAACTGCCATGGGGGAGACATATGTTTTTGTGACAAAAACAGCCATCTAGTTTTTATTGCTTGAACACAAAATGTACAACACACATGTAATTTGGTTGCAATCATGCACAGTTACAGCCCAACCCCACTTACCCTAATTTCCATAGTTGGCCCAGTTTGAATGCCATATCAATAGCCAACATACAATATGATAGGTGTTCTACAATTAGTAAGATGACAACAATATGTACTGGTAGTCAGCATGGTATTAAAGCTGCTCGCTCTCAGATTTTGGTAAAAAAATATAGTTCTTCAAACTGTATGAAAATAACATATTATAGAACATCTAGTCATATAAAAAGGTTCCTGTATAAATTCCTGTCACATATATCTGTAGATTTTAATTATACGCTACCAAATAATCAAGCATTGCAAACGCTTTTGAAATTCCAATATAAACATATAGTGTAGCGGTGCCGTAAAACCAGCATTTTCAATCTATTTTTGCAAATTGCTACCTAGATTTTTCCTTCTATTGTTGATTTTAGCCTTTAGTTTTTAGCTCACCTGGCACAAAGTGCCAGAGTGAGCTATTAGGATCACTCACGGTGTACGTCGTACGTCCGTCCACCATTTCCTTCAAACGACATCTCCTCTGAAACCACTGGGCCAATGTTGATGAAACTTTGCAGGGATGTTCCTTGCATGAAGCTCTATCAAAGTTGTTCAAAGAATTCCATTTTATGCAGAGCTCTGGTTGCTATGGCAATGAATAGGAAAAATTTAAAAAATCTTCTTCTCTGAAACCACAAGGCCTAGAGCTTAGATCTTTATCATGAGGCATTGTCTAGTGGACCTCTACCAGGATTGTTCAAATTATGAACCCCGGGTCAAAATTGACCTTGCCCAGGGGGGTCACTTGGTTTTACATAGGCTTGTATAGGAAAAACTTTAAAAATCTTCTTCTCTGAAACCACAAGGCCTAGAGCTTAGATATTTAGCATGTAGTATTGCCTAGTAGACTTCTTAAAAGTTTGTTTAAAACATACCTCTGGGGTCAATATTGGCCCCGCCAAGGGGGTCACTTGTTTTACAAAGAAGTATATAGGAAAACCTATTTGGTATGTAACATTGTCTTGTGGTCTTCCACCTACTTTGTTCAAATCATGCCTCTTATGTCAAAATTGACCACACCCATTAGGCAAGTGGACTTGTATTCAGGTGAGCGATATAGGGCCATCATTGCTAATTTGTATATTTATGTATTAGTATGTCATTTTTGAAAATTTTAATTTTTTCAACGGCAACTGAGAGCGAGCAGCTTTAAAGGCCTAAAAATCAAAGGTAACTTGCATTCTGTTGGCAAAATATTTTGTTAACACTAACAGAATGGTATTAAAATCTACTCTTCAACAAGTTAAACTGGAGAGTCTAAGGTATGAAACTCATTTTTGTTGGCTAAAAATACAGCTGATACAAAAAGTGAACCTATTTTCAGACAGACACTTACGTGGATACGCAGATTTCAAAGCATTTTTCCAACACAAAAGCAATGAAAGCTCCAAACTTTTTTAATCATAGAGGTAAAGCCGCAGGATTAGTGAAGCATGTGTCATTAAAAAGAGAGAAATATTTTAACAGTTTGAAACATGTACACGTAGCTTTTGACAATAAACTGATCATTTCGGATTATAAAATTCTTACAATGAAGTTTGCAATAATGTTTTGAGTAAGCGTAGGATTCTTTTCCTTTTGATGATAAAACATATTTGTCTCTATTAATAGATTGATTGTGTGTTGCCGGGGTTGTTTATTTAGATCCGACAGCATGCTAAGTTGTTGATTGTGGAGTCTTTGAAGTCGGGAATTTTCAAAATGAATCAACATATTTCTTTTTTGTATCAATAAATAAAAGTAAATTAGTCAAAGAATATAACCAAAATTCAAGACATGACCCAAATGTGGACATCCCAAAACACCGTGTCCAGTCCCCACAATTTACACTGAGCGGACATCCTAAGTACGGATGTTCCGAGGTGTTCTTTGGGTGACTATTATATTGTTTCCGGACGGAGTAAAAACCGTTAAAATGCGTGACTTTGCTCTTTGTCAATAGCGACCCCAAAAGTAATAACTGATTATTTCTTTATAGTGTGGGCGTGAGCCAATAATAATAAAAATATTTTTTTGTGATTTAGAAAATAAATAGGCAATCCCGATGACCAACTTATTAATTTGGTGTGGCCTTAGGCCAGAGTTTTTTTATTTTTTGTTTTACGGGAATTTTTTCAAAAATAAGCGCCAGGAGGAGGGAATAAAAATAAGAAAAAGATGTCGAAAAATGAGCGTCGAGAAAAAAGAATAAAAATAAGATGGATTTTCCACATTTTTTTCTCTTTTTTTGGAAACCTTTATAGAATGTATGTTTTGAAGTTCAAACAGTGCACACTTGTTTTGTACTTACTGCCTGTTGTATAATAGTTCTGTATTATAAAGGCAAAACAAGCTGTCATTTTCACAAGATGATTATTAGTGACATGGTTGAGTGTGAGCTTGTCATGCCAAAGGTACTGGGTTCAATTCTCGGTTTGGCCTAAAGGTTGTTCTCCTCTCGGTTACTTCAATGGCGACGAGGATAAGTTCTGATAACTCGGTGACTGGGAATAGGCCACCAGGGGAGCAATAATGGGCTAGAAACTGCAAGGATGTACAGTTGATGTCCGGCGCCATAACATAAAGAGGGGAAGAATGTAGTGATTATAGGCCACTTCAAACAGCCTCGCTGTTGGGATACCTCTTTAGCGACATGACTGTGTGTGCACCTTTCATGCCAAAGATACTGGGTTTCGATTCCCGGTTGGGTCTAAAGATTTAACTCTGTCATGCATTGAAGGATCTTAAAGTGAATACTTTTAGCAACATTTTATGATAATTTTACCTTTTGTTTATTCTGTTGGAGATGATTTAACGAACAAAAAGACCTATTACATTGAGTTAGATCCCTATCAGAAATTTACATTTTATTAACTTTTGAAATTTTATTATTACTCCCTTTAATATGAAAGTATTTAAAACGTTGAGTATTTCTGTTTTATTTCAATATAATTTCTACTTTTACATTTGAATTGGATAGATTTACAAATATCTTAACATTCGAACCAAAATGCAAGTTTAAACCTACGTGTAGCTTCGAATGATTTATTCCAACCTATCTTGTCACACCCAAGATAGGTAAAGGGAGGTAATTATATCTTTTCAAGCTTGAATTTCTAATGAATTCCATCTAAATATATAATATTTAATGCAAATAAAGTTTGAAGGTAATGGAATCCTGTATATATGCACACATTCGTGTCCGGACTGTAACTTTGTCATGCATTGAAGGATTTTAAAATAACTTGGCACAAATGTCTAGCACATCAAGCCGATGTGTCGCATGGATTTTAAAATTACATACCACAATTATTGAGCACATGGAGAGGACAAAGACTGTGAGACACCTCTTTCGGGGGCATTCGTCACTTGTGAGGGACAGCTCTTGTTTTTCTCTTGGTTACTTTAGACATATTATTTTCGACCAAAAAGTGTAAAGGCTAAAAAAAAAATATGTGTGGTTCAGGTAACATTGGTCAAAGAAATAGGGTAGATAGGTCGGTCTTTTTTTCCAGACGCAAGTTGTTACAGACGTACAGTACAGGCCTGGAGGATTATGCAAAAAACGCGAACTCCACACTTCGCGAGAGTAACTCGGAGACAAATAACGTGACTTCGAGTGAGCTTGGGAGTGCATGAAGTGACTTCGCGTACGGAGAAATATCGCGTCACTTCGCGGGAGTAAAATCGCATCACTTCGCGTGATTTTACAGGTAAATAAATGGGTTTACAGGACATAAAAATCAAATTTATTATAGCCGGTAGAAATGTGTCTACACGTGAAATGTTTTTGAGTTGTATGCATGTAACATTCAAAAATATTTGCCGACCGACGTACATTTGTATAGCGTGTTCAATATATTTTATCAACAAAAATAAAACTTACTCATAACATTATATATTCCAAACTATTATTTCTATAATCCAAAATTATCAGACTATTGTCAAGAATTACTTTTTCATGTCTCAAACTGTCAAATATCTCGATCTGTTTGATGCCACGTGCTTCACTAAGATCAAACAAACTCACATGTACAATGTACGTCGGCGTTTGTTCTTTGATCTCGTTGACACCTGCGGCTTTATCTTTATGAATAAAAGAGGTTGCAGTAAAAATAAATATTTCGGCAAAAGTTATTCATTAAAATAAATAGCAGAAAATTGTTACTGGAAAAGCGTTGGCTTTGACAGTTGATGAAACAATTAATGACAAAAAAAACGGACACGCTGGAACGCCACGATTTTCTTTAAAACAGAACGTTTTGATTTAAATACAGAACAATTGGAAATGTTAATTGATAAATACTTTTTGCATTCACAACTCAGTCAGCGGTGTCACACAGCTTGGATTTGCCAACAATTTCATAATTGACTGGATTAGTACGACAGGCCATATTCTTCACACCTATCGCGAGTGACAATGCTAAGGGACAGCGGATTTTTAACGGAAATAAATATTTAAATCAACATAAAGGTGATAAATATTTTAGGTTCTGACAAAGAAATAACTCAATACTTTTTGAAACAATAAAAAAAACAACATAACGCTGTGATAGTATACAGTAGCGGCGATTCTCAACGAAAAACGTCAACGGCGATGTCTGATTCGATCTTTGTGATTCAATGGATCTAAAATCAACAGGTTGCTTTTACAGGTGTGTTTTACCAATATTTTAATTAATAAATACTCGCGCGAAGTCACTCCAAAATACTCGGAGAAACGCCGTTGTGAAATTAGCGTTAGGTTAGATAACACTAAATTTTATTTTCTTTCGGAGATAGAATCAACGGGCGGCGGAAAAAATAAAAATAAAGTTAAGAATTCGAATCTTTTTCTTATTTGGGTTTTGCAGTATTTAGGTACGGCGCTCCCGTAAAACGAAAAATAAAAAAACTCTGGCCTTACTAAAAAAAAAGAAATTTCAAATTTTTTTTTTTGAGTTTTCAGTTGTTTTATAAAGAAAGAAAAATATTTAGGAGGTGAAAGGGACATACCCTATAACTGATGCCAAACTAAATAACCTCGAAAACATAAATAATAGAATCTTTGGAAGTATTATAACTTAACCTAAAAGTTTCAGCTATGCATTCCCAGTCATTATTGATAAAATCAGCGGATTAAAATATACTGCAGTACCATAAACCATTTAATAATCTATGTACAGTTGTTGTACAATTAATGGGTGGATGTGATTTATTACAGAAAGCCTCTCTATTGATTAATTGTGGTAAAAAGAGGCATTTTTCGCCATAGGTTCTTCTTTGAAATTGTATTTATTTATCATTTTACTTTCATTGAACAAATAATATATGTTTCAAGAGTATATAATATGCTAGATGTATGGAGTGCCTCTTTAAGGTGACTTATTAAAAAGTTTTTTTTTCAATTTCTTTTTCAATTTCTTTTTCAATTTTTAGCTCACCTGAGCTATTGTGATCGCCTGGTGTCCGTCGTCTGTCTGTCATCTGTCCCTCCACACTAAATCTGTGTATACAATAGGGGCTGCATTTTTAGCTCACCTGGCACAAAGTGCGAGAGTGAGCTATTAGGATCACTCACCGTCTGGGGTCCGTCGTACGTAGTACGTCATACGTTGTCCGTCCGTCCACCATTTCCTTCAAACGACATCTCCTCTGAAACCACTGGGCCAATGTTAATGAGACTTTGCAGGGATGTTCCTTGCATGAAGCTCTATCAAAGTTGTTCAAAGAATTCCATTCCATGCAGAACTCTGGTTGCTATGGCAACAAATAGGAAAAACTTTAAAAATCTTCTTCTCTGAAACCACAAGGCTTAAGAGCTTAGATATTTAGCATGTGGCATTGTCTAGTGGACCTTTACCAAGATTGTTCAAATTATGACCCCTGAGTCAGAATTGACCCCGCCTGGGGGGTCACATGGTTTTACATAGGTTTATATAGGAAAACTTGAAAATCTTCTCTGAAACCACAAGGCCTAGAGATTAGATATTTGGTATGTAGGAATGCTTAGTGGACCTCTACTAAGATGATCAAATCATTACCCCCTGGTCAAAATTAACCCCCCCTGGGAGTGGGGGTGGTCACTTGATTTCACATATGCTTATATAGGGAAAACTTTGCACAACCCAAGGCGGACAGGCAGAGAATAGATATTTGGAATGTTACTTAGCATTGTGTTGTGGACCTCCTTGAATTATGTTAGAATCATAACCCCTTGTATTATAGCCAAAGTAGTCAGGTGAGCGATATAGGGCCATTATGGCCCTCTTGTTCCGTATATCTTCATGAAACTTGGTCAGAATGACAACCTTGATAAAATTTAGGTCAAGTTTGAACATGGATCATCTGGGGTCAAAAACTAGGTCACGGGGTCAAATCATAGAAAAACATTGTGTATGCTATAGAGGTTGCATTTTTCATTGGATCTTCATGAAACTTGGTCAGTATGATTGCCTTAATAATATCTAGATCAAGTTCGAATATGAGTCATATGGGGTCAAAAACTAAGTCACCCAGGTAATTCATAGAAAAACCTTGTGTATGCTATAGAGATTGCATTATTAATTGGATCTTCATGAAACTTGGTCAGTATGATTGCCTTGATAATATCTAGGTTGAGTTCGAACAAAGGTCATCTAGGATTAAAAACGAGGTCACAGGGTCAAATGATAGAAAAACCTTGTGTGTGCTATAGAGGTTGCATTTTTCATTAGATCTGTATGATACTTTGTCAGTATGATTGTCTTGATGAAATCTAGGTCGAGATTGAACAATGGGTCATCTGGGGTCAAAAACTACGTCACGGGGTCAAATCATAGAAAACCTTGTGTATGCAATAGAGGTTGCATTTTTCATTGGATCTTAATGAAACTTAGTCAGTATGATTGTCTTGATGAAATCTAGGTCAAGATCGAACATGGGTCATCTTGGGTCAAAAACGAGGTCAACCGGACAAATGATAGAAAAACTTTGTGTATGCAATAGAGGTTGCATTTTTCATTTGATTTTTAGCTCACCTGAGCTGGCTCAGGGTGAGCTATTAGGTCGTGATGCCGTCGTCCGTCGTCCGTCGTCTGTCGTCCGTCGTCCGTCGTCCGTCCACATTTAGTTCGTTAACACTCTAGTGGTCACATCTTTCCTCAATTGTCACGAAACTTGGTCAGGATGTTTGCCCCAGTAATTACTCGGACGAGTTCGAATATGGGTCATCTCGGATGAAAACTAGGTCACATGACCCAAAAATAGAAAAATCTTGTTAAGGCTCTAGAGGCTCTGTTTCAGTCCAAATACCTGGCAATTTGTCAGAAAGGTTGTTTGGTTGATTTCTAGCTTAAGTTTTAATATGGGTCACCTGGGGTCAAAAACTAGGTCACACAGCCCAAATATGGAAAAACCTTGTTAACACTCTAGAGGTAACATTTTCAGCCCAAATATCCTGGAAATTTGTCAGAAAGGTTGTTAACATGATTTCTAGCTCAAGTTCCAATATGGGTCATCTGGGGTCAAAAACTAGGTCACAGAGCCCAAATATGGAAAAACCTTGTTTACACTCTAAATGTTACATTTTCAGCCATTGGAATTTGTCAGAAAGGTTGTTTTGATGGTTTCTGGTTTTAATAATGTGTTGTTTATTGAACACCTCATTTGCTAATTTTATTGCAGTATTTTAACACCAAAAGATTGATAAATGACATTTGTCTTGTAATCAGTACACATCTTGGATCTCTATGGTAAGGCCAGAGTTTTATATCTCTTGGTTTATGCGACTGCTTGTACTATTTTTTGAAAAGGTAGAATAACAATGACATTATGAACGACATTTTATTTTTATTATTTCCGCTGTTCCACTGCATATACTAGTTAATGAAGTGTCAGAACAGTAGGGATATATAATTGAAAGTAATTATTTTAAAGTGTTTATTTTGTTCGAAAATGACAATTATTGACAGGTGCAGTAGACTGATGTTCAATATGTGCTCTGTTCAATACAGTAGGAAAAGTCCTTCATACTCAATATTTAAGAAAACTTCCCATAAACCAAGCAATATAAAAACTCTGGCCTAAAATGGCACTTGTTAAAGTTTTAAATAGCGATGATGCAAACATGTTCTTGACCCCTAGTTGAACTTCCATGTTAAAGATTTTGGTAGTAATTTTACATTCACATCACAAGAAAGTTCATATATAAAATTAAATCAATATTTGCAAATAATGAATAGCTTACAGTGCAGATCATGATCAGACAACAAAATAATGAATTGCTTCAGTGCAGATCATGGTCAGACAGCAAAATAAGAATAGCTTACAAGCAGATCATGATCAGACAGCAAAATAATGAAAGTGCAGATCATGATCAGACAGCTAAACAATGAAAGGGCAGATCATGACCAGACAGCTAAATAATGCATAGCAAACAGTGCAGATCAGATCAGACAGCAAAAAAAAAAAAGCTCACAGTGCAGATCATGACCACCCAACATACAATGAATAGCTTACAGTGCAGATCATGATCAGACAGCAAAAAATGAATAGCCAACAGTGCAGATCATGATCAGACAGCAAAATAATGAGGCCTAGAGCTTAGATATTCAGCATGTGGCAATAATTGACTCTCTACCAAGATTGTTCAAATCATGACCTCAGGGTCAAAATTAACCCTGCCTGGGGGGGGTCTTTTGATTTTACATAGGCTTATTAAGAGGATATCATGAGCCAAAGGTAAAAATTGATCCTTTCTGCTATTAATAACCTTTTATTTTTGCCAATGGTAGACAGGTGAGCGATACAGGGCCATCATGGCCCTCTTGTTTTGTACCACCCCACTTTATTTCAAAACCATTAGAGGTATTGCTTTGAAACTTACCATACTTGTTAACCATCATAACCTCCATCAACAGACAAGAGTACATAACTCTGTCAATGCTTTTGTCAGAAGTATGGCCCTTTTTCAACTTAGAAAGTGCATTGAGCTTGGTTAAGTTTTTCGTACCACCCCACTTTACTTCAAAACCATGACAGATATATATTGATTTGAAACTTACCATACATATTTACCATCAATACTTCCGTCCACAGACAGGAGAAAATAACTCTGCAAAGGTTTTTGTCAGAATTATGCCCCTTTTTAGCTCACCTGGCACAAAGTGCCAGAGTGAGCTATTAGGATCGTATTCCATCCGTCGTACGTCCGTCCACCATTTCCTTCAAACAACATCTCCTCTGAAACCACTGGGCCAATGTTGATGAAACTTTGCAGGGATGTTCCTTGCATGAAGCTCTACCAAAGTTGTTCAAAGAATTCTATTCCATGCAGAACTCTGGTTGCTATGGCAACAAATAGGAAAACTTATTATTTGGCATGTAAAAATGTCTATTGAACTTCTACCAAGATTGTTCAGATTATGACCCCCAGGTCAAAATTAACACTTCCCAGGAGGGGGTGGGTGAGAGGAAGGTGACTTGATTTCACATAGGCTTATATAGGGAAAACTTAAAAAAGCAAGAAGGCCGACGGGCAGAGAATAGTTATATGGAATGTTACTTAGCATTGTGTAATGGACCTCTACAAATTATGTTAGAATCTTGACCCCTTGTATTATAGCCAATGGTAGTCAGGTGAGCGATATAGGGCCATCATGGCCCTCTTGTTATGAAACTTGGTCAGTATGATTGTCTTGATTATATCTAGGTCGAGCTTGAACATTGGTCATCTAGGGTCAAAAACTAGGTCACGGGGCCAAATCATAGAAAAACCTTGTGTATGCTTTAAGAGGTTGCATTTTAAGCTCGACTTTTCATAAAAAAGGCGAGCTATCCTACTTGCCTCCGCATTGGCGTTGGTGTCACACCTTGATTAAGTTTTTCATACCACCTCACTTTTCAAAACCATTAAAGGTATTGCTTTGAAACTTACCATACCTGTTAACCATCATAATCTCCATCTACAGACAAGAGTACATAACTCTGTCAAGGTTTTTGTCAGAATTATGGTCCTTTTTAGCTCACCTGGCACAAAGTGCCAGAGTGAGCTATTAGGATCACTCTCCGTCCGGGGTCCGTCGTATGTCGTCCGTCCGTCCACCATTTCCTTCAAACGACATCTTGTCTGAAACCACTGGGCCAATGTTGACGAAACTTTGCAGGGATGTTCCTTGCATGAAGCTCTATCAAAGTTGTTCAAAGAATTCCATTCCATGCAGAACTCTGCTATGGCAACAAATAGAAAAAACTTTAAAAATCTTCTCTGAAACCACAAGGCCTAGAGCTTAGATATTTGGCATGTAGCATTGTCTAGTGGACCTCTACCAAGATTGTTCAAATTATGATCCCTGAGTCAAAATTGACCCCGCGCGGATGGTCACTTAGTTTTGCATAGGCTTATATAGGAAAAACTTTAAAAATCTTCTCTGAAACCACAAGTCATAGAGCTTAGATATTTGGCATGTAGCATTGTCTAGTGGACCTTTACCAAAATTGTTCAAATTATGACCTCCGGGTCAAAATTGACCCCATACGGGTGGTCACTTAGTTTTGCATAGGCTTATATAGGAAAAACTTTAAAAATCTTCTTCTCTGAAACCACAAGGCCTAGCTAGAGCTTAGATATTTAGCATGTGGCATTGTCTAGTGCACCTCTACCAAGATTGTTCAAATTACGAGCCCCGGGTCAAAATTGACCCTGCCCGGGGGGTCGCTTGGTTTTACATAGGCTTATATAGGAAAAACTTTAAAAATCTTCTCTGAAACCACAAGGCCTAGAGCTGAGATATTTAGCATGTAGCATTGTCTAGTGGACCTTTACCAAGATTGTTCAAATCTTAGGGAAAATTTTAAAAAAAACCCACAAGGCCGACTGGCAGATAATAGATATTTGAAATGTTACTTAGCGTTGTGTAGTGGACCTCTACGAATTATGTTAGAATCATGACCCCTTTTATTTTAGCAAATTGTAGTCAGGTGAGCGATATAGGGCCATCATGGCCCTCTTGTTTGACTTAGAAAGTGTATTGAGCTTGGTTAAGTTTTTCGTACCACCCCTGCTTTATTTCAAAACCATTAGAGGTATTGCTTTGAAACTTACCATACTTATTAATCATCATTACATCCATCAACAGACAAGAGTACATAACTCTGTCAAGGTGTTTGACAGAATTATGCCCCTTTTTGACTTAGAAAATACATTGAATATGGTTAAAATCCACTTATAGACTTAACCCTTTGAGCTATTGCTTTGAAACTTTGAATGCTTGTTTATGTCATTACCTCCATCTGTAGGCAAGAGAAGGTTACTCTGTCAAGGATTTAAAAAGAAAATTAAGGCCCTTTATCGACTTAGAATCTTGGTTAAGTTTTTCGTACTAGTCCACTTTTTGACTAAACTGTTTGAGATATTACTTTGAAAGTGGGAATACTTGTTTACCATCATGATCCCCAAACATAGGCAGTAGAAGGTAACTCTGTCAAGGATTTCATTTGAATTATGGCCAATACTCATCCTTGGTTGTTTTTACTGACAAAGTTTTGTTTTATTGGCAAGCACTGAAAAAAGTCAAGCGCGCTGTCCTCGTAACTGACAGCTCTTGTATATTGGATCTTCATGAAACTTTGTCAGTATATTTGCCTTGATAAAGTCTAGGGCAAGTTTGAACTTGGGTCATCCAGGGTCAAAACCTAGGTCACAGGTAAAATTGTAGAAAAATCATGTGTATCAATAGAGGTTGCATTTTTCATTCTACCTTCGTGAAACTTTTTAAGATTTTCTTGATGAAATTCAGGTCAAGTATGAATATGGATAATCTGAGGTCAAAACTAAGTCACCCCGTTAAAACCTTGTGTATTCCATACAAGTGACATTTACAACCCAATCATAATGTAAATTGGTCTAAAGGTTTGCCTTGTCGTGGTCAAACAGAATTTTTGTGTTTATGATATATAGTTAAGAGTTGAAGTTTGGTCACATATTGTCATAAGTCGCAGGTGAGCCATATAGGGCCATCTTAGCTGTCTTGTTTGTTAGATTGATTTCAAATTTTCACAAACAATTTATTGATAATGTACTTAAACATATCAAATGCGTTTTGTAAGTCATACATTGGGGGTAGGGGAAATATTTTATTATTTTTGGACTTAGTCATTTTTAGCTAGTCTCATTTTTTTTAGCTCACCTGAGCTGGCTCACATTTAGTTCGTTAACACTCTAGTGGTCACATCTTTTCCTCAATTGTCACGAAACTTGGTCAGGATGTTTGCCCCAGTAATTACTCGGACGAGTTCGAATATGGGTCATCTCGGATGAAAAACTAGGTCACATGACCCAAAAATAGAAAAATCTTGTTAAGGCTCTAGAGGCTACTGTTTCAGTCCAAATATCCTGGCAATTTGTTAGAAAGGTTGTTTGGTTGATTTCTAGCTTAAGTTTTAATATGGGTCACCTGGGGTCAAAAACTAGGTCACACAGCCCAAATATGGAAAAACCTTGTTAACACTCTAGAGGTAACATTTTCAGCCCAAATATCCTGGAAATTTGTCAGAAAGGTTGTTAAGATGATTTCTAGCTCAAGTTCCAATATGGGTCATCTGGGGTCAAAAACTAGGTCACAGAGCCCAAATATGGAAAAACCTTGTTTACACTCTAAATGTTACATTTTCAGCCATTGGAATTTGTCAGAAAGGTTGTTTTGATGGTTTCTGGTTTTAATAATGTGTTGTTTATTGAACACCTCATTTGCTAATTTTATTGCAGTATTTTAACACCAAAAGATTGATAAATGACATTTGTCTTGTAATCAGTACACATCTTGGATCTCTCTATGGTAAGGCCAGAGTTTTTATATCTCTTGGTTTATGCGACTGCTTGTACTATTTTTTGAAAAGGTAGAATAACAATGACATTATGAACTGACATTTTATTATACCCCCAAAACGAAGTTTAGGGGGGTATATAGGAGTCACCCGGTGGTTGGTCGGTCGGTCGGTCGGTCGGTCGGGCGGTCTGTTGCATTTTCCTTGTCCGGAGCATAACTTGAAAACTACTTGTTGGAATTCAATACAACTTCATACAATGATCAAGCACATTGAGAGGAAGTGCAGTGCACAAGAACTATAACTCCATCTTGACTAATAACAGAGTTATTGCCCTTTGTTAGTTTTCCTTGTCCGGAGCATAACTTGAAAACTACTGGTTGGAATTCAATACAACTTCATACAATGGTCAAGCACATTGAGAGGAAGTGCAGCGCACAAGAACTATAACTCCATCTTGACTAATTACAGAGTTATTGCCCTTTGTTACTTTTCCTTGTCCGGAGCATAACTTGAAAACTACTGGTTGGAATTCAATAAAACTTCATACAATGGTCAAGCACATTGAGAGGAAGTGCAGTGCAGAAGAACCATAACTCCATCTTGACTAATTACAGAGTTATTGCCCTTTGTTGCTTTTCCTTGTCCGGAGCATAACTTGAAAACTACTGGTTGGAATTCAATACAATTTCATACAATGATCAAGCACAATGAGAGGAAGTGCAGTGTACAAGAACCATAACTCTATCTAGAGTATTTTCAGAGTTATTGCCCTTTGTTATTTTTTCTTCTCCAGAGCATTACTTGAAAACTACTGGTTGGAATTCAATATAACCTCATACAATGGTCAAGTACATTGAGAGGAAGTGCAGTGCACAAGAACCATAACTCCATCTTGACTCATTACAGAGTTATTGCCCTTTGTTACTTTTCCTTGTCCGCAGCATAATTCGAAAAGTACTAGTTGGAATTCAAAACAACTTCATACAATGGTCAAGCACAATGAGAGGAAGTGCAGTGCACAGGAACCATAACTCAATCTTGACTCATTACAGAGTTATTGCCCTTTGTTACTTTTCCTTGTCGGGAGCATTATTCGAAAACTTCTGGTTGGAATTCAATACAACTTCATAAAATGGTCAAGCACATTGAGAAGAAGTGCAGTGCGAAAGAACAATAACTCTATCATGACTCATTTCAGAGTTATTGCCCTTTGTTACTTTTACTTGTCCGGAGCATTATTCGAAAACTATTGGTTGGAATTCAATACAACTTCATACAATGGTCTAGCACAATGAGAGGAAGTGCAGTGTACAAGAACCATAACTCCATCTTGACAAATTACAGAGTTATTGCCAAGAACAATATCTCTTTTTAGTTTGTTTGCAAGGTATTCTGTTACTACGAACTTACTCAGTTTATAAAGCAGTCTTTTGGGGGTATTAATCACATTTAGTGATAGCTCTAGTTTTTATTATTTCCGCTGTTCCGACTCCATATCCTTTGAACACCTGTAACGTAATAAAACGTATACGCGGGTTAAGACAGGTTTGGCCTTCCATAGAAGTGACAGTGACCGTATGGAACACGTTTTGTCTGTATGAATTTAAAGGCTATGCCGACAGCTCCTGACTGTTGAAAACTCAGACGTCCGAGGCAAATGCTGACACTTTTAGACGACCTTGAAAATGACCTTGGACACAATTTTACCAGCTTTGAAAATTTTCATTTTACCAACGTTCGCGTACAGGCCCCT
This sequence comes from Saxidomus purpurata, assembly GCA_022818135.1. Lineage (NCBI taxonomy): Eukaryota > Metazoa > Mollusca > Bivalvia > Venerida > Veneridae > Saxidomus > Saxidomus purpurata. The sequence continues at coordinate 14,811,027 of JAFMSR010000016.1, forward strand.
GTGGGATAGTGTTTTGAGCGCGTGCAAATATTTTTTCACAGACATAAAGCAGACATGTCGTACTCAAACCTAGGTATATTGACATCTTATGAGAACGCTTGAAATTGACCTCCCGTTAGCAAAAACAAAAAAAAAAAAACAAAAAAAGAAGTCCATGCGCAGGTTAGCAGGCAGGGTGACCCCTGCGCGTGACCTCTGTAGGTGGGCCAATGGAAATTTTACTTTCATGTTACAGCTCAATCTATTTGCTGACATACAACACGCGCAGTAAACCGAAAGTAGCCAAAACGTGATGTACAGTGTTTACAAAAACGCATGCATGTCTGTCGAGTGTGTAACAAAATATGCCGGTGTCCAAAGGTTATACAAGAAAATTCTGTTTTTATGCCAAAGTCTCATGTTTGTCCCATTTTCAACCACTGACACACACTAAATGCAAATGCAGGTGAAATTAACCGAAAACACGGGTCTTACGGAATTCTATATATCCTTTGAACACCTGTAACGTAATAAAACGTATACGCGGGTTAAGACAGGTTTGGCCTTCCATAGAAGTGACAGTGACCGTATGGAACACGTTTTGTCTGTATGAATTTAAAGGCTATGCCGACAGCTCCTGACTGTTGAAAACTCAGACGTCCGAGGCAAATGCTGACACTTTTAGACGACCTTGAAAATGACCTTGGACACAATTTTACCAGCTTTGAAAATTTTCATTTTACCAACGTTCGCGTACAGGCCCCTGTGGGATAGTGTTTTGAGCGCGTGCAAATATTTTTTCACAGACATAAAGCAGACATGTCGTACTCAAACCTAGGTATATTGACATCTTATGAGAACGCTTGAAATTGACCTCCCGTTAGCAAAAAAAAAAAACAAAAAAAACAAAAGAAGTCCATGCGCAGGTTAGCAGGCAGGGTGACCCCTGCGCGTGACCTCTGTAGGTGGGCCAATGGAAATTTTACTTTCATGTTACAGCTCAATCTATTTGCTGACGTATACAACACGCGCAGTAAACCGAAAGTAGCCAAAACGTGATGTACAGTGTTTACAAAAACGCATGCATGTCTGTCGAGTGTGTAACAAAATATGCCGGTGTCCAAAGGTTATACTAGTTAATGAAGTGTCAGAACAGTAGGGATATATAATTGAAAGTAATTATTTTAAAGTGTTTATTTTGTTCGAAAATGACAATTATTGACAGGTGCAGTAGACTGATGTTCAATATGTGCTCTGTTCAATACAGTAGGAAAAGTCCCTCAATATTTAAGAAAACTTCCCATAAACCAAGCAATATAAAAATCTGGCCGAAAATTGGCACTTATATAAAGTTTTAAATAGCGATGATGCAATACATGTTCTTGACCCCTAGTTGAACTTCCATGTTAAAGATTTTGGTAGTAATTTTTACATTCACATCACAAGAAAGTTCATATATAAAATTAAATCAATATTTGCAAATAATGAATAGCTTACAGTGCAGATCATGATCAGACAACAAAATAATGAATTGCTTACAGTGCAGATCATGGTCAGACAGCAAAATAATGAATAGCTTACAATGCAGATCATGATCAGACAGCAAAATAATGAAAGTGCAGATCATGATCAGACAGCTAAACAATGAAAGGGCAGATCATGACCAGACAGCTAAATAATGCATAGCAAACAGTGAAGATCATGATCAGACAGCAAAAAATAAAAAGCTGACAGTGCAGATCATGACCACCCAACATACAATGAATAGCTTACAGTGCAGATCATGATCAGACAGCAAAAAAATGAATAGCCAACAGTGCAGATCATGATCAGACAGCAAAATAATGAGGCCTAGAGCTTAGATATTCAGCATGTGGCAATAATTGACTCTCTACCAAGATTGTTCAAATCATGACCTCAGGGTCAAAATTAACCCTGCCTGGGGGGGTCTTTTGATTTTACATAGGCTTATTAAGAGGATATCATGAGCCAAAGGTAAAAATTGATCCTTTCTGCTATTAATAACCTTTTATTTTTGCCAATGGTAGACAGGTGAGCGATACAGGGCCATCATGGCCCTCTAGTTTAGGTTTTGCGTTTTGGTCACTTACATGCAAACTATCAAAGCTATCACTTTGAAACTTGGAATACCTGTTCACTATCAAATGTACAATAGAATGAAGGAAAAGTTTTACAAGTTACATAACCCTGTCATGTATTTTGACTGGATTATTGCCCCTTCTTAAATTAGAAAGTTTCACAAACATAATATTTTTGTAACAGTGAACATAATGCAACCAAACTTAGTGTATAGGAAGTATTTATGAGTATCTTTATTTAGCTTATGTTTTGGGAATCCTGGGGTCAAGGTCACTGTTACTAGAAATAGGAAAACTGTAATATATTCAATATATTTAGTTACAGTTGACATAATGTAACCAACTTTTGTTTGTAGTAAGTGTTTAAGAAAATCTTTAATGGGGTTGTGTTTTAGGGCTTCCGGGGTGTAGGTCAAGAAAAATCAGGCGGTCTGTTGCATTTTTTTTGTCCGGAGCATAACTTGAAAACTACTGGTTGGAATTCAATACAACTTCATACAATGGTCAAGCACATTGAGAGGAAGTGCAGTGCACAAGAACCATAACTCCATCTTGACTCATTACAGAGTTATTGCCCTTTGTTACTTTTCCTTGTCCGGAGCATAACTTGAAAACTACTGGTGGGAATTCAATACAACTTCATACAATGGTCAAGCACAATAAGGGGAAGTGCAGTCCACAATAACATAACTCTATCTTGAGTAATTACAGAGTTATTGCCCTTTGTTACTTTTCCTTGCCCAGAGAATAACTTGAAAACTACTTGTTGGAATTCAATACAACTTCATACAAAGGTCAAGTATATTGAGAGGAAGTGCAGTGCACAGGAACCATAACTGTATCTTGACTCATTACAGAGTTATTGCACTTCGTTACTTTTCCTTGTCCGGAGCATTACTTGAAAACTAGTGGTCGGAATGCAATACAACTTCATACAGTGGTCCAGCACAATGAGAGGGAGTGCAGTATACAAGAACCATAACTCTATCTTGACTAATTACAGAGTTATTGCCAAGAACAATATCTCTATTTTAGTTGTTTTTTTGCAAGGTATTCTGTTACTACGAACTTCCTCAGTTTATAAAGTAGTTTTTCGGGGGTATTAATCACATTTAGTGATAGCTCTAGTTTTGTCTAAAAATAGAAAAATGAGAAAACTACAATATCTTTAGTTGCAATTGAATTATTGTGACCAAACTTAGTGTCTAGTATTTATTTACTAAAATCTTTTGTGGGATTTTGTTTTGGGGTCAAGGACACTGTTACTTAAAAAATGGTACCGGTAATAGATAAACTTTAAAAGGATAAAATCAGATGAGTGTCCAGCACCCGCAGGCAGTGCTCTTGTTAAATAACTTGGCACAGATGTTCAGCACATCAAGACGACATGTCGCGTGCAAGACCCAGGTCCCTACCTCAAATATCTAGGTCACCCTGAGAGTAAAAAGGTAATTGAATTCTGTTTACATTGTAAATCTGTCATACATGGAAGGATTTTAAATTACATTGAACAAATATTCAGCACATGGAGATAAAGTGCCATGCACAAGTACTGGCTCAGCACCTTGACTGTCAAGGACACAGACTGTGAGACACCTCTTTGGGGGCATTTGTCACTTATGAGGGACAGCTCTTGTTTTATAAATGTTTATCTTTTACAAGTAACATTTTCATAATCAAGCATATATGACAAAGGGTGTCTCAACTTATAACAGATCTCCCCGATTTACAGTTTTACATCAAATTCAATACAATTAATTTTGTTAACAAGAGAAGAAATGAGCAAAATGTCAAACTAAGCATTGACAGTTACATTGTATGCACTAGAACGCGAAATCAGCGATGTGTTTTCATTTCCATGATGCGTCGCAGATCTGTTCTAGCAGTATAGCGAAGCAATAAAAAAAATCTGAAAAGTGAACTTTATTTCAGATAGATCATGTTCCCTATTGCAGATATATAGATCACAGTTTAAGCTCAGCCCGCAGATACGGTGCAAATTATCAGAAATTTATACAGTACAGTGTTTTCCTATAGATATACGCCGTAGCCATAATAACATACTAAATTAAGCTGATAATTTATTGGTAATAATATTGTATACACCATTATTATTCAACTTTACAATATTACACACTATATTTGATCAATTGCGCATATGATATGAAACAGGTAGAGCTAATACAAAGCATAATTGAGCCAATATGAGAAAAGCAGGGCCAATACGAGAAAACAGGGCCAATATGAAATTCAAGTATTCTGATTGGTTTAAAAGAGACAGAGAAGTCACTTCGTTAGATTTTTAAACGACGCCATTTTATAAATCAAACAAATAGCGATAGTTTGAAAATTCCTGCTGATATCTTATTTTACTAAGTTAAACACGAATAAAATTATTGTTACAAGAACATTTATATTCTTGTTTCTTTAGCCAATATTGTAAAGTTGAATAATAAAATTATCATTAATCAAGTGATTTCATATTGGCCTTGTTATTTGTCCTCAGGCTGTCGTATTGGCCCTCTGCCTTTGGCCTTGGGCCAATACGACCACCCTCAGACAAATAACAAGGCCAATATATATGAAATCACTTGATTAATAACATTATATTATTGCAAAACAAAGTTTTATACATGTGTACATTGTATTTTATTTCATCGCTCTTACCTGTGTTGAAAATTGAATGCCAACATGCGAAGTGACGCAGCAGGACTCGTTGGGTGTGCTGCTATTTTGTAGCCCCCCCCCCCACACACACACACACCCGTAAAATTGACCATGCCTGGGGGACGGGTCCCTCGTTATTATATAAAGTTTTCAGAGAAACTTAGTTTCCAATGAGTTCTTATAGAAACCACTGACTTCCTTAGCAACCGGTGACTTCCTTATCAACCAGTACTGTAACTTCCCCTAGCAACCAGTGACTTCCTTAGCAACTACTGACTCCCTTTAGCAACAAGTGACTTCCATGGGTAAGTGCACTGGTACTCAAGTGAGCAATATAGGGCCATCATTGCCCTCTTGTTTAACTAGCTTGTGAATCATGAACCTGCTATATCGGAACAGAACCTTGCTGGGATTCAAACAATTGACCGCCCGGTCAAGGGTAACGGTGCCTCGAATAGATAATGAAGCTATTTATATTCTGAAGCTATTAATATTCTGAACTATTTTTTCTTTCAGAAAAAGATACGCTGAATGTCTGGGTAAATGGAACAGTTGTGGAACAGACTGTAAGTAACTGAAGATTTTGGACAGCACATTTTTTTGTTCACCTGAGAATCAGCTGCTTCAGTATGACAATTCATTTCAATTCCTCCAATTTTTTTAAGCTCTGTACACAAGGCTAGGCTGCTCTTAAACTTGGAAATTATATTTTACCTTTTGAAATCAGTCTTGACTAATTTGAGGCTAGGTCACATTATAGTCAAATCTTGTCCAAATAAAGAGAACTTTGATTGGGTTAAATACCAAGTTACAAAATTTAATACAACTGTATTGAAAATCATGTGAATGATATAGAGGCTTTTCTGACAGGTTTCAGAAATCTTACAAAAATGTTTTTAGCTCGCTTAGCAAAAGTGCAACAGTGAGCTATTAGGATCACTTTTCGTCCAGCGAACATCATACGTCTGTCCACCATTTACTTTAAACAACATTTCTTCTAAAACCACTTAGCCAATGTTGAAGAAACTTGGGATGTTTCTTTCATCAAACTCTACAAAGTTGCATACAGAACTCTGGTTGCTATGGCAACAAATTGGAAACTCGAAGGCCCAGAGCTTAGATGTTTGGCGTGTAGCATAGTCCAGTGGACCCTGTTCAAATCATGACCCCCCTGTCAATCTTGTCTGAAACCACAAAGACAAGAGCTTAGATATTTGGCATGTAACATTGCCTAGTTGACCTCTACCAAGATGGTAAAATCATGACCCCCAGTCTAAAATCGACACAGCACAGGGTTGGTTGATTTCTCATTAATGGCTTATATAGGAGAACCTTAAAAAATCTTCTTGTCTAAAACCTTAAAACCTAAGTTAAGATATTTGGAATGTATCATTGTGTAGTTGACTTCTATGAAGATTGTTCAAATCAGGACCCCTAGGTAAACATTTACCCATTTTGCAACCCATTTCACTACATTGTGATATAGCCACTGGTTGCCAGGTGAGTTATATAGGGCCATTTTGGCCCTCTTGTTTAGGGAAATCAAAAGCATTTTAACTTTCTGGGCAGTTGAATTAATTGCAAACAAATGTTAGAGTGTAGAATAGAAAGTAATGGAAAATTTGTGTATTCTGAAAATGAAAAATTTCAGTTTGCATGATTTCATTTAACTGTAGATGTTTAGCTCACCTGAGCATGAAGTGCTGAAGGTGAGCTATTGTGATCACATGGTGCTTGTCATCTGTCTGTCACCTGTCTGTCTGTCATCTGTCACAGTTACCTTGTGTATGCAATAGAGGTTGCATTTTTCACTTGATTTTCATGAAACTTGGTCAGAATGACTGCCTTGATGAAATCTAGATTGAGTTTGAATATTGGTCATCTGGGGTGAAAAACTAGGACAAGGGGTCAAGTCATAGAAAATCCTTGTGTATGCAGTTTTTCATTGGATTTTCATGAAACTTGGTCAGTATGATTGCCTTAATGAAATCTAGGTCGAGTTTGAATAATGGGTCATCTGGGGTCAAAATCTAGGTCACCTCATCAAATCATAGAAAGGCAATAGAGGTTGCATTTTTCATTGGATCTTCATAAAACTTGGTGAGAATGACTGCCTTGATAAAGTTTAGGTCGAGTTTGAATAAGGGTCATCTAAGGTCAAAAACTAGGTCACGGGGTCAAATCATAGAAAAACCTAGTGTGTGCAACAAAGGTTGCAATTTTCATCGGATCTTCATGAACTGGATTAGAATGACAGCCTTGATAAAATCTAGATTGAATATTGGTCAACTAGGGTCAAAAACTAAGTCACCTGGTTAAAACCTTGTGTATGCCATACAGGTGACATTTAAAACCCAAGGATTGAAGTTTGGTCACATATGGTCATAAGTAGGTCTCAGGTGAGCGATATAGGGCCATCTTGGCCGTCTTGTTCAATATAATTGCAGGGAGAGTTCACAGATGAGGGAACGGAGACACATTTTGCCCTAGGAGAACACTCAGCTTACATTAAGGCAATAAGTAGTGGAAAACGGCGTGATGGTATAATACATAAACTCTTCATTGACGATCATGAAATTCCAGAGGCAAAAGAATAAAATTGCTACATAATTGTAGAGGTTTTAATGCTCAACATCCTTCACTTTTGACACCTGTAACATAACCATCGTGAACTGTCTTTTGTTTCAGACATAATATAAGTTAAGGTGTAGTGAAGCACTTTATGTCATGTATGTATCATACATATGTCTTGTGTAATATGTCTATGATACTGTTGTGTCTAAAATATTGTTAGTTATCACTTTTAAAGCTGCTCGCCCACAGATTGTGCTGATAACACTTTCCGAAATTAGGGTGCTCTCGATTATAAAAATTACCTCCCTTGGTAGTTTTAGAAGTAAACAAAAAATGAGGAACCGAAGTTGGTTGAGGTGAAATGTCATAAAGATTAACTAGCTTGCGTGTTATAGCAAAATATGTGCTAAAAGTGGTAGAAACTAGGACCATAATGTGCCAGTAAGGTTCTGCATATCAAATCAAGACCGATATCGACTACATTTAGTAACTGATCTGTTCTGTTCCTGTCTGATGTGTATCGATTTGGGTAAAACTAAGAGTAACTAGGGCTGCAACCATACAGGGTTCCTTCCGTTCGGATATGATCCTATCCGTTATCGAATGCTATTCGAATGCCTCCACACTTTAACTCCGGTATTGATTCTCGTTTTCTATTGGCACTGTGGCATGGGGTAGTGTCTGACTGCTAACCAGGAGGTCTTGGGTTCTCATTCTGGTTGAGGTATTTTTTACTGAGACTTTCAAAATCCGTTTATTCGGAGCGAGTATTTGTCAGAGCCCTAGGAAGCACTCATCGGGATAGTTAATGTAAGCTGCAAGTACTTGTTCTACAATAGGTATATACTGAATCAATAACAAAAGATTGATTTATTCATTTTTAGCTTTTCTATGAAAAACAGAAGAGCCATTGTCATAACCTGTCGTCTTAAATCTGGTTAAGCTTTATTTAAATTCACTTTCTCGGTAACCATTAAAACTTCTGACAATTGCTAGGCATCATACAATGACCTCTGTGGCCTAGTGGCTAAGGTCACTGACTGATGGTCACTTGTCCTTCACCGCTGTTAATTAGTGCCCTACTTGGGTCGGATTCTTTTATGTCTGGAAGCTATCTAGGTTCTACCCAGGTGCCCGCTCGTGACTGAAATAATGCCCCAATTGGCACCAAGGGTCTCCCTCCTCCACGAAAGCTGAAAGTTGCCATATGACCTTAGCTGTTGTGTGCGACGTTAAATCCGAATTAATCAATTGGCACAATATACAATCAACCCTATGGGCAAATCCCATAACTTTTGAATGACATTTAAAGTTGTGCAAACTATGAATTTTCTGTTCAGTTTTGTCAAAATCCACTTCTCAGTTACCATTCACAGCTATGATACATAGGGTAGTTGAACATAGTCACTGAATGCAAAAGGTAAGCAAATGGGTTCCTATCTCAAAAGTAGAGTTTACACATATGGTTAAAGGTCAAAATTTGTGGACAGTTGTGTCTCCAGTTTACAACTTTACTGGTGTAAGGGTTGTGCTGATATTTACACATGTATGTGTACAGTCTGTGTTGTCCTGATATTTACACATGTATGTGTACATTCTATGTTGTTCAGAGACAATCGATGCTCCAGTACTTTCAGTCCTTTGATTATTCTTGGTTTTTGTAAAGCGGCGTGCGGCCGTAAAATATGCCATTAAATTGGACCAGGGCCTGTATCCATAAAGCATCTAAGTAAAAAATTCCCCTTAGTTTATAAGATTTTCCTTAGTTTTTCTTATTTTTGTCTTAAATTTTAAGAATTTCCTTAAGTAATATCCATAAAATTTCTTAGCTTAAAATTTTCCTTAAAGTGCCGATTTTTCACTTAAATATTAAGTCGATATCGGTGGTCCCTTAACTTTTAAGAAATTTTCTTAAATATGGCGTCTGAGATACTCTAAATTGATGAACATCGACAAAAGAAAGGAAATATTGGTAAAATACTGACGAATTTTACTTATTTTATCACATAAATGATATAATGTAGTTCGCCCGGCTAATACACAAGACCCCCAGCGTACGCATGACTTTCTTAAATTTCCGAGGACGACAAAATTGCCGCACCATGGCATGCAAACAAAATAAAAATGTACATTTTAAGATCAAACATACCACTTACATAAAAGTGTGAGATACCCGAATTCTAGCTAATTCTGCATTTAGCACCTCACTTTTATAGTGTATCAATAAAGATTAATATTGCAAAAAAGTTTAAGTCATTGACCCATCATTATTTTCCCAGAAATTAACTACCAATATGTTGGTCTCTATAAAAAATGGTCAATAAAATTCCTTGTTATTTTTATTTTGAGCAGTGACCGCCCCTCTTAAGGTATTGCAATGAAACTTAACAAACACATCTTTCATTTAAAGTAGAATCAAATGATATGGCTTTCCTGCCTTGTCAGTTTGGCATACGCTTTGTAGAGTTTTAGCTTTTAAACTTTGATAGTTTGAGACTGCTAGAGAAAAGACCAGGGAACTACATCTATCTTGCTTGTCTGCAAAGGATACAATCTTAAATAGAATATGATTGTTGAATTTGATTTATAACCTATTTACTGTCCATGATCTGTGCATTAGTTGTTTCTTTATTGAATATTAATTTTATTCATATACAGTGTTTCTTGTTTTTCATTTTGTTTGTCCATCAATATCTTAATAATTCCTGTTTATGTATCTTACGGAATAAAAGATAGAACTAATGCCAAGGGTTACTTGTCATTCCTGTGGTGGCCATCATCAAATAATCTTACCACAACTGATTGTCAGGTAAACTGACCACCTGAACATAACTAGAATACATTTGTACTGGTGAAAATTGTTGTTGAATCAAACACCAACAAACTGCCTCTGTACCTGTAACAGTATTCAAACACAGTATTCAAACTGCTATACGAGGAATGAACTACAGAAGTTTTAAATTCTCTCTTGGTTTACAGTATCCATTTTAAGCTCGGGTTTGCAAAAAGTTTGGAGAGTTATTCTACTCCCCCTTGTATGAACATCAGCAGTGACACTGGTGTTTATGCCTCAAAAGGTGGACATATTAAAATTGCACCGTCTGTCCGTCCTACCATTTATTCTTGTCCAGGCTGTATCTTTGCCATGCAGTGAAGGATTTTAAGATAACTTGCCACAATTGTTCAGCACATCAAGATGATATATTGTGTACAAGACACACGTCCCTACCCCAAAGGTCAAGGTCACAGATTTTAAAGGTAATATAATATTGTATATATGCACACATTCGTGTCTTGTCTGTAACTTTGTTATGCATTGAAGGATTTTAAAACAACTTGGGGCAAATGTCCAGCACATCAAGATGATGTGTCTCATGCAAGACCAAAGGCCGAGGCAACACTGGAGCTAAAAGGCATTGGAAAAGATGGTAACACTGTCTTGATGATTTAAAAATTACATGGCACAATTGTTGAGCAGTCACGTGCAAGTCCCGCGTCCTTACCTCAAATGTCAACGTCACATTTAGAGGTCAAAAGTTTTAGATCCCTGTATATAGTAAGTCCGTGGTTAGTAATTATCTAAGTCATTTAAGAAGCAGCTCTAGCCATTAAACTGTGGTCAAAATTGATACATGTTTGTCGGCATGTTGTTTAAAACAGTATTTGCAGGCAAGTCGAAAAAAATCAATTCTACCTAAAAAAGACTTTAAAAAATCGACTTAAAATATCCTTTGTTTCATACATTTGTTGTCGCCACTAAATAAAAAGAAACTTATTAGCCTGAAATTAAAAAATTGTCTGGCTAATCTGGGTATCTTGATCCGGGTAATCTGGCTGATTTTGAATGTAGGACAATATCCCCTAGGACATTATCCCCTTGGCTCAATTTTGCACAAGAGGACATTATCCCCTTGATGATTTTGCAAAGGGTGACATTAGCCCCTTGATAGATTTGCAAAGATATAAAAAGATTGATAAGAAAAAGGGACAAACTCTACCAAAAGGTTAAACTACACAAGGGTCAAAATCAGTACATCGGCAAATTCAGAACTGTTAAACACCTCATCCAGCAAAAAATTAAGAAAGCACACGAAACATATATTGAAAACATACTAGATATTCAACATTCAGAAAACACAAACACTAATAAATTCAATACCAAGCGCCTCTACTCACTTATAAAAAATGCCAGACAAGATAACCAAGGTATTGCACCGTTAAAAGATCAGACAAATGGTAAAATCACCTCAGAAAATCTTGGTCAAGCAAATATTCTGAATAAACAATTCCAGTCTGTTTTTTCAGGTGTTTCTCCCTTGTCTCTGTCCCAGCTTTGCAGGACTTCCCTAGGAAAAAGGAAATACCCTACAATGCCCAACATTGAAATTGACCCCAACGGCGTCCTGAAATTACTCCAAAACCTAAAAGTGGATAAGGCTGCTGGCCCAGATATGATTAAGCCCATTGCCTTGAAGGAGCTCCGCCATGAGATCCTTGACATAGTATCACTAATCTTTAAAAGATCCCTTAACACTGGTCAACTCCCATCCGATTGGACGAAGGCAAATGTCGCTCCACTATTCAAAAAAGGTGATACTAGTGACCCTGCTAACTACAGACCCATATCGCTAACTTGTATTCTATGTAAACTCCTAGAACACATAATTGCTTCTAGCCTATCCACACACCTCTCAAAACACAACGTACTTTATGAGCTGCAACATGGGTTCCGTGAAAGACGGTCCTGTGAGACTCAGCTCATTGAGCTAGTTGATGAAATATCCAAAAATCTTTCCTCAGGTAAACAGACCGACCTTGTCCTACTTGATTTTAGTAAAGCCTTCGACAAAGTCAACCATCTCAAATTATTACTCAAACTCCAAGAGCATGGTGTCTCCAGTCAAACTGTGTCTTGGATCCGGTCCTTTTTAATAGGTAGATCTCAGTCAGTAGTGGTTAACGGTTGCACGTCTGATCAAGTCCCTGTTACATCTGGGGTCCCCCAGGGCTCTGTCCTAGGACCTCTGTTGTTCCTACTCTATATAAATGATCTCCCTGACACTGTTACCTCCCAGGTGCGGCTTTTTGCTGATGATACTGCCGTCTACCTTGCAGTTACTTGCCTTTCTGATTGTCAAAGGTTACAAAATGATCTCTCTAAGCTAGAAACGTGGGAAAAACTGTGTGACATGGAATTTAACCCTAGTAAATGCCAGGTCCTCCATATCACACGTAGTAGAAAACCTATCCAGTTCCCATATAAGCTTCATGGTCAAACACTCTCACCAGCTAAGGATGCAAAATACCTTGGTGTAGACATCAGCCACGATCTCAGCTGGAATACACACATCTCAAGAATAACAACAAATGCAAACAGAACACTAGGCTTTCTCAAACGTAACATCAAAACAAAACATGAAAATATCAAATCACTCTCTTACAAAACATTAGTCAGACCACAGCTAGAGTATGCATCATCTGTATGGTCACCACACACCCAGGTTAATATTCACAAGCTAATTCCGCTTGGGAAATGATTCCAGAGATCCAGTGTGACAGACCTGCAGAACACCCTGGATGGGCACCCTTGAGAACAGGCGTCAAGCCTCCAAATTAGTTATGTTTTACAAAATATACTACAATCTTGTAGCAATCTCCCTGCCCAGTTACCTAGAAGTCCCAAACAGGTTAACAAGACACATGCATCCCCTTAGTCTCCGCCAAACCCATGCAAATTCGGACTTCTTTAAGTACTCTTTTTTCCCCCATACCACAGTCTTGTGGAATAGATTACCCACGCACATTGCGATCCTGCCTGATCTTGAATCATTCAAGCAGGCAGTGGCCCAAATCAATTATTAATCATACATTGTACAACAGTTGTTTTTAACCCTTTTACTCTTTTACTATTTTTAACATTATTAACCGTCTTGTTTCTCTTGACTGTGGGAGATATCTTGCAGTAGTTTTATCTTTTATTAACACCCGGCGTGCACCCTGCCCATAATACTCGTGAGAGGTGTGAGGCAGTATAAGAAGATAGATAGATAGCAAAGGAGGACATTATCCCCTTTGCCTTAGGACATTACACCCTTGATGATTTTGCTATGAAAGATATTAACCCTTTCCATAGTTTGCATATAATAGCCCTTTGAAAATAAGTCTATAACTAATTTATAGAAGGTGCAGGATTGTTTAAGCAGGAACACTGTCTGTTTAATAGGTGTGGGCAAACAAATTTAATACTGCAAAGAGCTATTGTAATGTTTTCATATTCAATTATTTTCGAGGAATACTGACTTCTTACAGGTGCCAGCAAAAGCCAATGATTACTTGTGATAGACTAAATTATAAATTGCCATAATTAACACATTAGGAATAAATGCTAAACGGACATTATCCCCTAGGACATTATCCCCTTTGCTCATTTTTGCTTAGGAGGACAATATCCCCTTGATGATTATACAAAGGAGGACATTAGCCCCTTGCTAAATTTGAAAAGGAGGACATTATCCCCTTGATTTTGCAAAGGAGGACATTAGCCCCTTCTCCCTAGGACATTATCCCCTTCTTACATATGTGATACGGTACCAATATTGATACATTTAAGATCCAAAATAAGTGTTGATTTAATGTAAAACTAAAAAAATAGACTTGATTTTAAGAAAATCTGATGCAAAAAAACAACAGTTAGTGAAAATTACTAATATTGAAAAAATATAAAGTAAGGATTCACAGTTTTTAGTAACATCAAAAGGAGTTTGGAATAAGTTTTGCTAATAATTGGTGCTGATTATGTCTTTCATGAAAAGAATGTGCTAATAAATCTGTGAATAATAATAATTTGTTTCAAAGAAGGAACATCAAAGAAGTTTGGAATGACAGTTTTGCTGATATGTAATGTTAACTAATATAATGTTGAAAATGGTTTTAAAGCTGCTCGCTCTAAGTTACCATTGAAAAAATGTTGTTTTTTTGTTAAATTAACATACTTATACATAAATATAAAATTAAAAGCTAGAATCAAAATATAATGAAAAATCTAGGTAGAAATTTGCAGAAATCGATTGAAAATGTCGGATACACGGCACCACTACACTATATGTTTACACTGGAATTTCAAATTTGAATTTGGTAGCACATGACAGGAATTTATACAGGAGCCTTTTTTTATGACTATATGTTCTAAAATGACCGTCGACGCGCGAAAATGTACCTTCGGACATTTGTTACATTATTCGACAATAATTGATAAAAAAACACCATAAAATCAACATTTTTGTCACCCTCTTTAAATGCAAAACCAATGATAAAAACTGATAGCCACTATATTTTCCTCAACGGAAACATACTATTAGCTTCAAAATCCTCCAGGACCATTACTATGGCAACAGCGATTTGAAATGATTCTTTTTTTATTTTGGCTATACCCTATGAAAAAAGGCATATCGTGGAAAGAAGGCATGAAATAGTTCACCAGATATGATATATCTTGAAAGAGTATATAATATTGCAACCAAAAATAAATGATATTGTTAGGAAATGATTACCGGAATCGTTTACTGCCCATGTAAATTGAAGTGAGTTTTGACGTCAAATTGTGGTATGTGACGTCATTTTTAGAGTGAACAATGACGCCTTAGGTATACTTTTTCAAAATGTTGTAGTTTTGTATGTACTGGACGTAGGTAATTGAAGTTTTCCAATATTGGTATTGAAATATTATTTGTTCAAAATTGGCAAGAAAGCTAGTTTCCAAGTATTTTGTCCGAAGGCCCATTTTCCCGTGTCGCTGGTCAAATACGTTATTTATATCCGATTGAAGAACTTTATTTTTTTACCAAAATCTGAGAGCGAGCAGCTTTAAATGAAAAGAATGTGTTATTTAATCTTATAATTGTTTTAAAAACAAAGTGCATTAAATTTGCCAGTATTGCGGATCCAGGGGGGGGGGGCGTACCCGGCGCGCGCCCCCCCTAAAATTCCCCAACCTTACATAAATATCTGAGTATAAAATTATATTTTCTGTTTCCAAAATCGGTATCTTAAAAGTATCAAAAACACATTTTAAATGCAGGAAAATGCACGAAATGGCACCCTCGAAAAAAAAAAAAAAAATTCGGGGGAGCATGCCCCCGAACCCCCCTAGGGAGTGCCTCCATATTTCTTAACATCTAGCTACGGCCCTGACATTGTTCATTGCCATTCAATTATACATGTTATTTATACACTCGCTCGCTCCACTGTTATTTAGTGTTCGATTACTTAAAAACAGAGAATAAAACACAGTCATAATTGCCGTCTTATAATTTATAGGCTTGAGCAGAACTAACAAATGGCAAAAAAGTTACGCCCCTCCTAAGACCAAATCCTGGATCCACCCGATTCAATCATTACATTCTGTAATATGGAATTCATTCTAAGTACTCGTGGTAGTAAAAAACTCTGCTATGCAGGGCATGTGTACACTTTTAAAGGCATGACCAACGTAAGCCAGAATTGGGAATGTTCCCACATAAGGGCTGTCTGACTGGTTGGATTTGTTTACTTGACACTGTCATATGACCGAGCATTAACGTAAGGGCAAACTGTGTCGTGCTATCAACTGATGCTGCTGTAAGTATAATGACAACAGTCAAGTATTCAAAGAACAAACTTGCTATAAGAATGCATATTTAAAAGTAATAATGGATGTGGTAGATAGATTTTGATATTCTCATTTAGGATACAAAAGTGACCTTTGATCCATTAATCCATACATTTAATGTGCAAATTATGGCTATCTATAAATTAGTCTATCATAAAACAGTTGTTGACTTTAGCCAACATCTGTTAAGTCTAGTCAATATTCCTGCAAAAAGTAATTAAATTGAAAAACAGTACACAAGCTCTTTGTTTTAAAAATTTAAATTTGTTAACACCTTTTTAACATAGACATTGTTCCTGCAAAAACTCTCACACATCTTCTACAAATTAAGTGATAATTACATTCAAAAAGAATAATTTTCAAAAGGCTATTGTCCTAGGATGATTGAGCTAATGTCTCCATATGCAAACTATAGAAGGGGCTAATGTCCTCCTTGGCAAAATCATCAAGGGGATAATGTCCTAGGGAGAAGGGTATAATGTCCTCCTTCGCAAATTTAGCAAGGTGCTAATGTCCTCCTTTCCAAATCACCAAAGGGATATTGTCCTAAGCAAAAAAGAGCCAAGGGGATATTGTCCTAGGGGATAATGTCCTACATTCGGAATGACTACTTTTGTATCCTTGATGACAGGGAGAATATCCTTTTCAAAGAAACTGTCACACATCCCTGTGGAATTTGAAAATGAATATAAAATTGTTTATTACCCTTCCAGGAAATTTCCAGCCGTTTCACTGGCCAATGATCCGTGAATAGAAATTGATATTAACGGACAAGCCGGTAATATACACTCCCTGTCATTAAACCCCACGCTAAAATGGTTTGAATTTATTTGGGGTACGCAATAACGGCTCTGGTTACGGAGCATAAATTGGGGAGAGGAATAAAGTTTTGTATAGGGAAAACATTTTAAGGAATGTATATGGAAATGATTTATTCACATTTCAAAGTACAAACCTGCATTCGTAGGAAAAGTCTTGCGTTTATCAAAACAAGATGTTCAACAACCTATCTAGTATTTGTAACGTTGTTTGTGACGTCCCTTAGCGACATTGAGAAGGTCTGTTTCTGTTAAGCAGCCGCTAAATGAATTTAAAACGAAACGAATCCATCAAAATTTAAGAAAGGGAAGGGTAATAAAATTGTTATTTGTTTTTTACGTACAGTATATAGGTATATATTACCCGCCTCGATATAACTTCACCTTCGCCTAACGGCTCTGGTAATATAGATCTAGGGTGGTTATACATCCCAATATACCACTTCAAAAAAAAAAAAAAATTAAGGAAAACATTTATTTGATACATAGACGACATTTCGATCTTTTTACTCTTTTATTATTAGCCACCTGGCTACGCCAGGGTGAGCTTTTCTATTTGATGATTGTCCGTCGTCCGTCGTCTGTCGTCCGTCAACATTTTGATTCAAATGACATCTCCTCTGAAACCATTTGGCCAATGTTGATAAAACTATGCAGGAATGTTCCTTGCATGAAGCTCTACCAAAATTGTTCAAAGAATTCCATTCCATGCAGAACTCTGGTTGCTATGGCAGCAAATAGGAAAAAATCTTCTTCTCTGAAACCACAAGGCCTAGAGCTTAGATATTTGGCATGTAGCATTGTCTAGTGGACCTCTACCAAGATTGTTCAAATAATGACCCCCGGGTCAAAATTGACCCCGCGCGGGTGGTCACTTAGTTTTGCATAGGCTTTATATAGGAAAAACTTTTAAAATCTTCTTCTCTGAAACCACAAGGCGTAGAGCTTACATATTTGGTATGTAGCATTGTCTAGTGAACCTCTACCAAGATTGTTCAAATTATGAACCCCGGGTCAAAATTGACCCCGCGGGGGTGGTCACTTAGTTTTGCATAGGCTTAAATAGGAAACACTTTAAAATTCTTCTTCTCTGAAACCACAAGTCCTAGAGCTTAGATATTTGGCATGTAGCATTGTCTAGTGGACCTCTACCAAGATTGTTCAAATTATGACTCCAGGGTCAAAATTGACCCCGCGGGGGTGGTCACTTAGTTTTACATAGGCTTATATATAGGCTTATATAGGAAAAACTTTAAAAATCTTCTTCCCTGAAACCACAAGGCCTAGAGCTTAGATATTTGGCATGTAGCATTGGCTAGTGGACCTCTACCAAGATTGTTCAAATTATGACCCCAGGGTCAAAATTGACCCCGCACGGGGGGGGGGGTCACTTAGTTTTACATAGGCTTATATAGGAAAAACTTTAAAAATCTTCTTCTCTGAAACCACAAGGCCTAGAGCTTAGATATTTGGCATGTAGCATTGGCTAGTCGACCTCTACCAAGACTGTACAAATTATGACCCCCGGGTCAAAATTGACCCCGCACGGGGGGGGGGTCACTTAGTTTTACATAGGCTTATATAGGAAAAACTTTAAAAATCTTCTTCTCTGAAACCACAAGGCCTAGAGCTTAGATATTTGGCATGTAGCATTGGCTAGTGGACCTCCACCAAGACTGTTCAAATTATGACCCCCGGGTCTAAATTGACCGCGCACGGGGGTCACTTAGTTTTACATAGGCTTATATAGGAAAAACTTTAAAAATCTTCTTCTCTGAAACCACAAGGCCTAGAGCTTAGATATTTGGCATGTAGCATTGCCTAGTAGACCTCTTCAAAGTTTGTTCAAATTATGCCCCTGGGGTCAAATTTGACCTTGCCCGGGGGAGGGGTCACTTGTTTTACAAAAACCTATTGTATATAGCAATATCTAGTGATCTTCCACCAGGCAATTGGACTTGTACCAAGGTGAGTGATATAGGGCCATCTTGGCTCTCTTGTTACAGATGTAGTAATTATGTATATTTTACGATATTTTTATACATTTTAAGATAACTTGTGTATTTAAACTGTATGTTTTAACATGAGTAACACGTATTGTTACATGTAAAATATACAATATAGTTTTGTATACTTAATATTTGTCATAATACTTACGTCAGTATCAGTTGAGTATATCACGACACAGTCTAATTATCAGCAAAATAACGTGTAACCAATAAGTCTTTGAACAGGATGTTACATGGATTAATTAGATCTAAGTTATGTCGCATTTTTTGATGTTCTAGGGGGCAAGATGCCTTATTAGATCTCTATGACAATGCTCACGTCATCCTCAGCCGTTGTGAAAACATATAGTATACGCTCAATAGCTTGGAGTTTATTCAAATTTTAGATTATTTTGATGAATGTTTCATTAACATAAGACCAAAGTTTAATTTTTTAAAAGTCCGCCAGATTTATAAAGATAGGTACCAAATTCTGTGGTCAATAGCGCTGTGAATGTAGTAACCCCAATACTCAAAAGTCACAAAAACGTTAAAATAACCAGGCCCGTAACATATCCAATCAATTATGATTCGCTAATAAGTAAAGTAGCAGACAAATGACAATAACTGATTACCAAAATCATTAAATAAGATGCTTTTCAGGGGCGGGTCCAGGATTTGGTCTTAGGGGGGGGGGGGGGCGTAACTTTTTACCTGGATCCGCTAGTGGCGAACAGTGGAGTCTGAAAACTTCTATCAAGATGTATTATCTACGGTATGAGATGCGGTGCTGGGATCATGTGAAACAAACTTAAATCTTTAACAGTAGCATTTTTTTGTCTATGTACAGCAACAAAATATACTAGATATCAATACACGTGTATGAGAAAATAATGAATTTCGGTGCTAAATTACTTTTGTCAGTAATAGAAATTGAGTATGTCTTTTCTGAAAGGTAAAGCTTACTTAAAGTTAAATTAGTTTTGGCCGATTCAGTCAAAAGTCACACATTCATATCGGACTTTAGAATGAAATGGCAACACGACCACTGCCTATAAACTAGATTTTTTATATTTAATAACGTTACAGCCTAAAATATACAACTGTCATGCAGTCAAATTCTCTATTTCGCTTTCATCTTGGCCGATCAATTCACAGGTGGAAGGAACATACCTTTGACTTTTTTTCTTAAGCTAATGTCTTTTTCTATGCATTTTAAAACTGATATCAGAATAAATAAATAAAAAAAAAATTGAATTTTTTTTTCATTTTTTTTTTTATTATTTATTCTGATATCAATTTTAAAACGCATAGAAAAAAGACATTAGCTTAAGAAAACAAGAGCTGTCCCTCACAAGTGACAAATGCTCCCGAAAGAGGTGCCTCACAGTCTGTGTCCTCTCCATGTGCTCAATAAATGTGCTATGTAATTTTAAAATCCTTCCATGCATGACAGAGTAATCATGCATACAGTATTCCATTACTTTAAACACTAAGTGTGACCTTGACCTTTGAGGTAGGGACTTGGGTCTTGCCTGGACACATCCGCTTGATGTGCTAGACATTTTTGCCAAGTTATTTTAAAATCCTTCAAAGCATAATAAAGTTATAGTCCGGACACAAATGTATGCATATATACAGGATTCCATTACCTATAAATTCTAAGTGTGACCTCGACCTTTGTGGTAGGGATGTGGGTCTTGCACGCGACACGTCGTCTTGATGTGCTAGACATTTGTGCCAAATTATTTTAAAATCCTTCAAAGCATGACAAAGTTACAGTCCGGACACGAATGCGTGCATATATGCATATATAGAGGAATCCATTACCTTCAAACTCTAAGTGTGACCTTGACCTTTGAGGTAGGGACGTGGGTCTTGCACGCGACACGTCGTCTTGGTGTGCTAGACATTTGTGCCAAGTTATTTTAAAATCCTTCAATGCATGACAAAGTTACAGTCCGGACACGAATGTGCATGATATATGCATATATAGAGGAATCCATTACCTTCAAACTCTAAGTATGACCTTGACCTTTGAGCTAGGGACGTGGGTCTTGCACGCGACACGTCGTCTTGATGTGCTAGACATGTGTGCCTAGTTATTTTAAAATCCTTCAATGCATGACAAAGTTACAGTCCGGACACGAATGTATAGAGGATTCCATAACCTTCATACTCCAAGTGTGACCTTCACCTTTGAGGTAGGGATGTGGGTCTTGAACGCGACACCTCGTCTTGATGTGCTAGACATGTGTGCTAGACAAGTTATTTTAAAATCCTTCAATGCATGACAGAGTTACAGTCCGGACACGAATTTGTAAGTGGGGACGCACGGACGGACGGACAGACGGACGGACGGACAGACGGACGGACAGACGGTGCGATTTTAATATGCCTCCCTTCGGGGGCATAAAAAAAGTCAAAGGTATGTTCTTTCCACCTGTGGATCAATTGACAGCGCATGCACACGAATGACGTCATGTCGGGGATACCTCCTATACACCTCTAGACACTTTCGATACTACAACGTAAACATCCAAAGCGTACCGAGTGAAATCACGAGTTACCTACTCTCAGTAAAGTGGATGTGCTGCACTTAAAATCTATACGAAATTGCTGATTTCTTAAATGTCTGACACTAGCGGATCCAGGGGGGGCGCCCCCGGCGCGCCCCTTCCCCCCCCATAAAAAAAAATTCCCCAACCTTACATAAATATCTGAGTATAAATTTATATTTTCTGTTTCCGAAATCGGTATCTTAAAAGTATCAAAAACACGTTTTAAATGCAGGAAAATGCACGAAATGGCACCCTCGAAAAAAAAAATTTTCGGGGGAGCATGCCCCGAAGCCCCCTAGAGAGTGCCTCCATATTTTTTAACCTCTGGCTACGGCCCTGACATTGTTCATTGCCATTCAATTATACATGTTATACACTCGCTCGCTGCACCGTTAGTGTTCGATTGCTTAAAAACAGAGAATAAAATACAGTCATAATTGCCGTCTTATAAGGCTTGAGCAGAACTAACAAATGGCAAAAAAGTTACGCACCCCCTAAGACCAAATCCTGGATTCGCCCCTGTGTCTGACATAGTTTTATGTTTCATTCTCCTAAAAGATATACAATTGGAGAGCATACAATGTAAATTTTTCATATATAGTATAGTGGAATCTAAATATAACGACACAAGTGGTTCCAACTAAAAACGTTGTTCCATCAATAAAAACTTTCAAAAAAGTGAGGGACCGGAAGTGCAAATTTCAGATACTGAAAATCAACACAGTTTACAAGAGACGAGAGATAACAATCTAAATAATGGAAATACTACAAAAAAAAACAAAAAGCGGCAAAGAAAGAGAATATATTTTTATTACTGAGACCGGTGTATGTATTACAATTTCATAAAATGCTACGTTATACAACGCTCCAATCAGCTATCAAAGAATATTTCATGGAGAAAAATAAAAGTTTCTACTGTGACGATATTCCTGTGTGGAATAGTAAAAGAAATTTAGTAAAGACAAAGTACAATTTAAATCAAAGGACTGAAAGTGCCGGAGGATCGATTGTCCCTGAACAACACTGTCTGCACACATACATGTGTAAATATCAGGACAACACAGATTGTACACGTACATGTGTAAATATCAGGATAACCCTTGCACGAGTAAAGTTATAAACTGGAGACACAACTGTCCAAATATTTTGACCTTTAACCATTTGTGTAAACTTTACTTTTGAGATAGGAACCCATGTGCTTACATTTTGCATTCAGTGACTATGTTCAACTACCCTATGAAGTATTAAGCTGTGAATGGTAACTGAGAAATGGATTTTGACAAAACTGAACTGAAAATTCATAGTTTGAACAACTTTTAATGTCATTCAAAAGTTATGGGATATGCCCATAGGGTTGATTGTATTGTGCCAATAGATTGATTCGGATTTAACGTCGCACTCAACAGCTAAGGTCATATTGCAACGTCCAGCTTTCATGGAGGAGGAAGACCCTGGGTGCCAATTCTGGCATTATTTCAGTCACGAGCGGGCACCTGGGTAGAACCTAGATAGCTCCCAGTCATAAAAAAATTCGACCCAAGTAGGGCAGGAACCTACAGCGGTGAGGGACAAGTAAACATCAGTCAGTGACACTAACCACTCGGCCACAGATGCCATTGTATGATGCCAAGCAATTGTCTGAAGTTTCAAGGCTTTAATGGTTACCGAGAAAGTGAATTTTAAGAAAGCTTAACCAGATTCAGGACAACAGTACCGACTGACGTCAAGAAGGTTATGACAATGGCTCTTCTGTTTTTCAAAGAAAAGCTAAAAAATGATAAATCAATCTTTTGTTATAAATTGATTCATTCTATACCTATTGTAGAACAAGTACTTGCAGCTTACATTAACTATCCCCGTGAGTGCTTCAAAATACTGCGAATTGCAATATACCGGGTCTATTGCGCACCCCTAGTTATTACCAGCCTTTCTACCATAATGTTTTAAATTTTCATAACTTGTCTAAAACAACATCTGAATGTTTTAATAGCAGGCTATTATCTTTCATATTTAACATATACTAGACTCTAGTAGTATTTCGTAACAAGTAATAATGATGATGATTATGATGATGATGATGATGATAATTATGATACTATATAATTAATGTATGTATGAATGTACCCGCAAAAAATTAGTGTAGCAAAAGAATCATGGTAAAGTTTGAAAGTTTTAGTTACAATACAATAATTAAAT
Source organism: Saxidomus purpurata (assembly GCA_022818135.1). Taxonomy (NCBI): domain Eukaryota; kingdom Metazoa; phylum Mollusca; class Bivalvia; order Venerida; family Veneridae; genus Saxidomus; species Saxidomus purpurata. The sequence continues at coordinate 14,834,556 of JAFMSR010000016.1, forward strand.
TCTATTTGTATTTATATTGAGTTAATATCTGTTCTTTGTAAATGACAGCATGATCCAGAGAAATGAATTTGATTGTCCCTTTAGATTATTGCATTTCTGTCTACATTTAAAAATCGTATTTAAGACATGTAGATTTGTGTGATTTCTTACAGTTATTCGTACCTAGGTACGAACCGACTTCGGCAAAATGCGGACATTTTCGTACCATTTTCGAACCACGCATTTACATAAAATACAACAATTACAACGTGTTTAAAGCATAAAAATATGTTGTCATATTTCAAAAAGACATCTACAAGTGCCTCTGTAAAGTTAATTTGCTGATAAGTTTCAGTTTTAAACCTAAACGCATAAAGGCGTATTTTAGACTAGTGTTTCGGCATATCTTTAAAGACACTAAATGACAACTAGTCAGGCCGAGCACTTTGATGATATAGGCGTTGGCAAGTCGTTGTTTTTTATGTTGAATTCCGTGTTTTGTAATTTAAAATTCAAGAGTACCTAGTGGTTCCATAACGTATTACGATATTCCTATAGTTTATGATCACGAACACCGTGAATATCGGATAAAAGACATAACATTATTCGGCATGACTAGTTGTCTTCTAGGGTCTCCGGTCTAACTAGAAAACTGTTATGATCAAAACCGCGTAGGAAAATAGTTCTATACAGAACAGATACCTCGTTGATTTTTAGTTACAAATTAGAAGAAAAACAATATAATATTATGCTATTCTGAAATGTTTTGATATTATTTACATATGTTACTATATAATTTTTAGAACAGAAGACAGTCTAATTCGAAGCAACTGAATATATGGAACTGCTTGTTTGTATGTAAAGCGTTCGGCCGTAAGGAAGCGTTCGGAGGACTATCCTATCTGTTTCTATTTTAATATACACTTAGACTAGTTTTGCTTTGACCCCTCGTTATACTCTGTTAACATTGGACCGATTGAAAATTCAATCGATCCAAAAATCTGACGGTAAGACACACATGTATACAGTAAATCTTTATCATACGAAATGTTCGGCATTAGTTAACGGTAATTTAAAGGTGCAAGCTCTTTCATTGAAAATGACCTACCAAACATTTTGAGTAGAACTGAATCAGAGAGAAATATTTCGTTGCTATGTCTAGTTAATTCAGAACTACACAACACAGAAATATCTCCCGAAATATCTGCGCCCCGGAATGACGGACATTCCTCAGATAGTAAAAATACGTCACAAAAGGTTTTAGATCTACCTTCAGCTGTAGATAGTGATATCAGCTTGATTTTTACAGAGGAAAAGGATGATAGTAAGATTTATCATGAAAACGCAGATATAAGTGAAATGAAGGAAATACTTATAGACCTGAAAAATGAGATTAGATCTTTACGCATTATTTTACAAAATCACATGGTAGAAACAAAGCGAGAATTTTCCATACTGCAAGATGAAATAAAAAGTGCAAAAAAAAAATCAAAATAAAGTACACAGTGAAACAACACCGAGGGAAATGATTTCAGTCAGCGAAGCGTCATCATTTCTTGATTTAAATTATCATCACTATTATGTCACAACATTCTGAGAAAACCCGTGATACAACAACTAAGCAGAACTTACAGGAAGAATCTGACCCGGTAATTCAAAATTCGCAGGAAAACAGTTCCTCAAACAGGGACCATCTGTCTAACGGGACATGTACTTGAAAGTCTGAGAAAAACTTCATTTGAAAGAAAGAAAACATTGTTTATTGGTGATTCGATCGCAAAGGTCTATGTCATCACACTGCGTAGCGGAGAAACGCGACCTTGAAAGTCCGAGAAAATAGACATCAGTGCATACGACAAGATTAGCTTGCGTATAAGTTGAAATAACATTAGCAGTGGTAAATACGGTTACCGGTTCTTCGAGGGGACCTTACGGAAATCATCACACTGCTAGAGAAATATGAATGTAAACTATTTCTATGTTCTGTATGCCCGCGTAGAGACATAGAAGTAACTCCTCTCAATGACATCATCAAACAAACATGCCAACAATAAGGAATACAGTATACTGAAAACTACTGTTCATTTGTGTTAGGCGATGCATCGGTCGTGAAAAGAAATTAAGTCAGAGACGGGACTTATCTAAATAATGAACGAACACGTGTACTTTTAGGCAATATTACCCAAACTGTGAATATTGTTCAACCCAGAGACCCAGGACAGGCGGCACTTTTCCGTCCTTATCTATTTTAAAGATACTTCTCAACAATATTCTGATAGTACTTAGGGGAGGTTCCATTAGTGGATCCCCGTATTTAACTAGGGATCGTCTTATAATTAATTATTTCAATGTTAAAATTCTATTGTTTCATGTATACATGTGATAAACATTAAGTTGTGTATGCAATAAACACCAGAAAACACTGATTCAGATTGGTACATGTGTAGTTATTTATCCCGGAGATTAACGTAAGCTAGATACACCCTGAGTACGAACCTAGGGGTTGTAGCCACCCCGATAAGCCTTGTGGAAAGACTTGAAGTAACTACCCCCGTAACTCTTTGGCTGCACTAGCATTTTTCCCAGTCGAACTCGAGGGTTGTAGACACTACGGGGCCGACTTGGTACGTATGTATATTAGAGCTTTATCGTTGATACCGGTTTCCCATATGACCAACGCCCCCAGAAGAGGTTATTATTTTAGGTTTCGGAGGATAGTGCAAGATACGGAAAGCGTTCCAATTCCAGAGACACCCCTGGTTCTTATACATACCAGGTGTATATATAGCACCCATACATGGGACCTCGTATTTTTAAGTCTCACCCGAAAGACTGTTAGTAATTTTAATTGATCAGCCCCGGGAATCGAACCAGCAACCCCGAGATTACTTGGGACGGAGCTGTTCTCCTATAATTATAAAGGTTCACGAACCAGAACGGCTACAGTAAGAACTGTTTCTATTTGACAGTTTTAAATTAATAGACCAATCGGCGTTCATCTTGGTGTCCGGCTTTCGCTTTGAATAAAATTGTCTGTCTGTCTGTCTGACTGTCTGTCTGTCTGTCTGTCTGTCTGTCTGTCTGTCTGTCTGTCTGTCTGTCTGTCTGTCTGTCTGTCTGTCTCTTTCTCTGTCTTTCTCTGTCTTTCTCTGTCTGTCTGTCTGTCTCTCTCTCTCTCAACTTGACAACTTCGGTCGCACCAAGAGAAGTCTTACACACCACCTCATAAGCATCAACAACCTACGCTGATGGGGGCGCCGGCTACACGACGAGTCCAAGTCTTGCTGACGTCCAGGGGCGGACTGAATACTGGTTAAAGAAGAGGACCCGGCGCCTTTTAAAAATGCTACGAACACGGCCCAACGACGAATGTCCGAGCGAGCGATGGCTACAGTTGCTGGTGTTGGTTTGAAACCCAACAGTCTGAAGGCCACCCGGTGATACATCTGGAGTCAAATTTTGGGGTCTGACGGTCTGTAATCTGCCAGTTTTTTTTATAGGATCTACCACTTTAGACATTAAACAACTTTTGTTACGCTGAAAGGTGGCATGAAGGGAAAGAATGCCAAGGTCTCATCAAGATGGACCTTAAAATCATAGACAAACAAACAAACCAGTGGTTTTCGGAGAATGTTTTAGTAGGGATGTCAATAACCGATTATTTCACTAACCGGTTAACCGAAAAATCTTCCGACTGGTTAACCGTTTAAAATGGCAAAATCGTCGGATGTTGAGATAGGGATTTTTTTCTTGGGTATTATTTATCGTGACACCGTTACTACGGTATAGTATAGTGCATGAACGACTCAATCCTTGGACTGCAGCCTGCCTGTTTTAAAATCAGGGGATTAAACGCATCTTGAACTATTTGTACATAACTGAAATAGTGTTAAAAACGGTCTCTATTAAACTGTTTGCCTAAATATAACTGAAATAACGTTGAAAACTGTCATGGAACCAAACGGCTACTCGACGGTATGCAAATGTTTTAATTTTGAAAACAAGAAAAAATAACGAAACTAAATCAAATACATATGTGTTATGCATATCAATATTATTTACAAAGACATAAAACAGTGACATCACTTGCACAGTAAGCCTAAAACGAAATATTTATAACAAACTTATTTTATTACTGAGATCATTTCTATTATTTACGGAATAATATTTCTTTGATGAGTGTTACACATGACAAGTAACTTTTGCAAATTCATTAAATTAGCGTCATCAGTCATTCCCGTGACATTTCACAACTTGAATTTATTCTAGTTTAAGACAAGAGCTGTCTCATGACAGCACGCTCGACTATTCGAAAGCTTGTTGGTAAAATGTTGTATTTTTTGGTCTAAGAACAGGTGTATTGTGTAATTGTCTATAAGAATTAAGGTCAAAGATATGAAACTTATTCAAAGACCTATGTAAATGTACATTACATGCAAAGCCTTACTCTGGATTCTGTAAGCCAACTGGGGGGGGGGGGGGAGAAGGGGGGGATAATTTCAAAGAAATACATGACCTTGTATATTTGATCATGAATAACTTTGTAACGTTTCAAAATTGATATGTTTAAAATTAAAAAAAGCATGACCACTGCATGCTGCATAATTATTCTATGACATTTCAAAAGTAAGCCATTTCGAGTATTTCTAATAATAGTCTGGTAAAAACTGTGACAAAATTCTAAGTTAAAAAGGGGCATAAATATGTAAAAAATCAAAAACATTGGTGAAGATGTTGATAGTAAACATTCATTTTAAGTTTCAAGTCAATACGTTTGATAGTATTCAAGATATTTGACTTCATAAAAATCTTTAACTAAAATTCTAAGTTAAAAAGGGGCATAAATCTAACAAAAATCAAAACAGAGTTATGGGGATTGTTTCTTCAGGTGAAGATGTTGATGGTGGACACATAATTTGAGTTTCAAGTCAATACCTTTGAAAGTATTCAAAATATTTGCCTTTATCAAATCTTTTAAAAAGGGGCATAAATCTAACAAAAATCAAAACAGAGTTATGGGGATTGTTTCTTCAGGTGAAGATGTTGACGGTAAACATATAGTTTGAGTTTCAAATCAATACCTTTGATAGTATTCAAGATATTTGAATTAATAAAAAACTTTAACCAAAAATTCTAAGTTAAAAAGGGGCATAAATCTGTCAAAAATCAAAACAGAGTTATGGGGATTGTTTCCTCAGGTGAAAATGTTGAAGGTAGACACATACTTTGAGTTTCAAGTCAATACCTTTGATAGTATTCAAGATATTTGACTTTATAAAAACCTTTAACCAAAACTTCTAAGTTGAAAAGGGGCATAAATCTGACAAAAATCAAAACAGAGTTATGGGGATTGTTTCCTCTGGTGTAATTGTTGATGGTGGACACATAATTTGAGTTTCAAGTCAATACCTTTGAAGGTATTCAAAATATTTGCCTTTATCAAATCTTTTACCAAAAATTCTAAGTTAAAAAGGGAATATGTCAAAAATCAAAACAGAGTTATGGGAATTGTTTCCTCTGGTGTAAATGTTGATGGTAAACATATAGTTTGAGTTTCAAATCAATACCTTTGATAGTATTCAAGATATTTGAATTAATAAAAAAACTTTAACCAAAAATTCTAAGTTAAAAAGGGGCATAAATCTGTCAAAATTCAAAACAGAGTTATGGGAATTGTTTCCTGTGGTGTAATTGTTGATGGTTAACATATAGTTTGAGTTTCCAGTCAATACCTTTGATAGTATTCAAGATATTTGAATTAATAAAAAACTTTAACCAAAAGTTCTAAGTTAAAAAGGGGCATAAATATGTCAAAAATCAAAACAGAGTTATGGGGATTGTTTCCTCTGGTGTAATTGTTGATGGTAAACATATAGTTTGAGTTTCCAGTCAATACCTTTGATAGTATTCAAGATATTTGAATTAATAAAAAACTTTAACCAAAAATTCTAAGTTAAAAAGGGGCATAAATCTGTCAAAAATCAAAACAGAGTTATGGGGATTGTTTCCTCATGTGTAGATGTTGATGGTAAACATACCTTTGATAGTTTTCAAGATATTTGACTTTATGAAAAACTTTAACCAACGCAGACGCCGACGCCGACGCCGACGCCGGGGCGAGTGCAATAGCCTCCTTATTCTTCGAATAGTCGAGCTAAAAATGATGTTGTCTACTATTTCACACTGGCGAGACGAGTTCGTAGTTTAGAAACTAGTAGTCCAGCACCGGAGAATATTCGCTCCGACGGCACAAATGCTTCTGGCACGGCTAACAGTGCCTTAACAATTTTGGCAATCCTGGGATATTTACATTCACGCTCTTTCCACCAATGTAATGGCTCTTCATAATTAATAACAATTGTAACTACTCGATAAATTTTAGTTTAATAGGTTAATTAGCGTAAACAGCGACTTGCTTCAAACATTCGCACTTTTCTTTTGTATCACAGGTTAACAATTATTCTAAAGTCTACGAAGCTATGCCTTGTCAAAACAAACTCTGTTGTCATGAGCGTGTCCAATTAACATATTGACACTTATCACACCTTACTATCTCCACGCATCGCGTTGCAACGTGTTAAATGTCGGTAATAGAAATAAACAAGCAAGATATTTTCAATACATGTACATATATTCAATTTATTGCAATTTTCTCTCTTTTTGTCATATACATATATTTTTTTTCATAACCGGTTACTGATTTCGTTCGGTAACCGGTTAATCGTTCGTTCGGTCGGTTAACCGATTAATCGTTGACATCCCTACTTTTATATGTTTAAGTATATCTGTTAATTGGACTAAATGTTTAGTCTAAAGACACCTGAATAAGGAGTGAGGGTAGGTATGTTTCATTGCAGGACATTAACCACTGTTTGTTTTAATATTGGATAAGGAGTGAGGGTAGGTGTTTTTAAATGCAATATTCACACTTTTTTATGTTTAAATATGGGAAAAGGAGTGCGGGTAGGTGTGTTTCATTGCAGAAAATTAACCTCTGTTTGTTTGAATAAAGGATAAGGAGTGATGGTAGGTGTGTTTCATTACAGGACATTAACCTTAGTTTGTTTTAATATTGGATAAGGAGTGAGGGTAGCTGTGTTTCATTGCAGGACACTAACCTCCGTTTGTTTTATTATTGGATAAGGAGTGAGGGTACGTGATTTTAAATGCAAATTTCGTATTTAGATGTGTTTAAATATGCGATAAAGAGTGAGGGTAAGTGCTTTTAAATGCACTATACACACTTTTTTTATGTTTAGTTATTGGATAAGGAGTGAGGGTAGGTGTTTTAAATGCAATGTACAAAAACAGAAATGGACTCAAAGCAGACTTTTAGGATTTAATGTTGTTCTTCAATCTTGTATTTGTTATACGCCCACATGGACCTATTATGGAAACACCTGCGGTGGGCGGGCGAGTAGCGTCCACACTTTGTCTGCTCTCTACGTCTGCTCAATTGCTTTTATGTGATCTTCACCAAACTTGGTGAAAAAGTTTGTGGGCATAATGTCTCAGCCAAGTTAGATAACCAGCCAAATCGACCCAGGCACCTTTGGATTATGGCCCTTGAATTATGTAAAATTGGCAAAATTAGCCTTGTCCGGTCTCTTAGCGAAACAGTTTTCATCCGATGTTCACTGACCTTGGTGAAACATTTGCATAAAATAAAGGCCAAGTTCGATTACCAGCCAAATTGCCCTAGGCACTTTTTAATTCAAGGGCCATAATCCAAGTTTGAATCACCATCACTCCTTATCCCATATTTAAACAAACAGAGGTTAATGTTATGTAATGAAATACACCAACCCTTACTCTTTATACTATATCTAAACATATAAAAGTGTGAACCTTTCATTTAAAAACACCTACCCTCACTCCTAATCCAATATTCAAACAGAGTTTAATGTTCTGTAATGAAACACACCTACCTACTCTCCTTATCCCATAATAAAACATATAAAACTGTGAATATTGCATTTAAAGACACCTACCCTCACTCCTTATCCCATACTTAAACACATCTAACTATGAAATATGCATTCAAAAGCACATACCCTCACTTCTTATCCCATATTTAATCATGTACAAATGTGGATATTGAATTCATAAATACATACCCTCACTCCTTATCCCATATTCAAACAAAAAAAAGGTTATTGTGCTGCAATGAAACACACCTATACTCACTCCTTATCCAATATTTAAACATAACAGTGTATATATTGCATTAAAAAACCTACTATCACTCCTTATCCAATATTCTAACATGACTCATGATTTTGTCTCTTTATACAAAGAGTAGAAAAATTATGTTATATTTGTGTCATTATGTCATGTATACCATGTATACTGCGCATGCGTAAATATATATTTTCCCGCTGCTCGTGCTAAGCTGTTTTAGTGATTCAGTTGTATATCGCACGCTCATTAAAGTATATCTAGAAAGAATACGTAGTTGTCATTTTTACCATAAAAAATATTAAACATATAAGTGTGTGTATATTGCATTTAAAAGCACCTACCCTCACTCCTTATCACATACTAAAACACATCTCAATATGAAATTTGCGTTTAAAACCACCTACCCTCACTCCTTATCCCATATTCAAACATATAAAAGTATGAATATTGCTCTTAAAAACACCTACCCTCACTCCTTTTCAAATACTTAAATAAACAGAGGTTAATGTTCTGCAATGAAACACACCTACCCTCACCCCTTATTCAGGTGTCTTTAGACTAAACATTTAGTCCAATTAACAGATAATTTTATTGACATGTAGAGATAATTGATTTATTGCTTATTTCCTGTTGTTGATTTAAAAAAAAAATTAGTTTGTTACCCAAAGGTGAAAATATTTTTTATTACCAAAAACCATTTACATGTACTTCAATATTTTACATGTGATTTCTTAGGCATATTTAGCAATGTTTGATACTTTGAACACATTTTATTTGCAGAAAACTAAATCTCACTTTTAGAGAATTCTGTTAAAGTTTAAAAGTTTTATCGAAATTAAATGTTTTGTTTAAGACAGATATAAAAGAAAATGCAATTTTCTCAGACTGTAGCTAAAGTATCTTACTTGAGTTATTTATTTACATACTAAACATTACATTACTGAACACTTTTCGCAATTTGAAAGAGAAAAAGCATACACTAATGGTATTACATTTTACTAACTATTGAAAAGCACAAGAAACTTAATACTTTTCTTCAGTTTATCCATTTTATACAAATATGAAGTTTTTAATTCTTTTAACCATGTACACCATCATTCATCAACTTTTACCTACTGTGTACACATGACCCCACTTCCATTTCTACACAATGTTACTTTGAATATTGTATAAAAACAGACAGGAAGGAAACGTTTTGATTCGCACTTAAGTCCTTTCATTTCTTTATAAAGTTTTGAATACTAATATTTACACTGATCATGGTGAAACCTCTAGCCTCACCATCACTGCTACTATATTAGTAATGGTTATAAAATCGCACTGTGTATAATCAAATTACTTTTCACTTATTAACCCTTGCCCTGCTGGCAGTGAACAACTCTGCCTTGACAAGGTGTAGATTATGATCAGCGTGCATTTTGTGCAGTCTGGTAATGGCTTACACATGTCATTACTCAGTCAGTAATTTCTAATATGGCAGCCCTTTAGATGAATAGTTGGTAGTACTGAATAAACTGGGTTGCAGAGTTTTAGCAGGGTAGGTGTCTTTAAAGTTATATTACCTTGTATAATAATTAACAGACAATTTAACAGACAGGGAAAAGACGTTCAAACGATATATATTTTTTCCTTGATTGTATGCAGATGCAGCTGGTAAAAGAGATCATTATTTACAGAGGTTACAACTCTCTTTTTTCCTCCTCAAATATATAATACTGTTTTTGAATGATTGATTTACTACTTAAAGAAAATCCCTTTTTAAAATATAAAACCCATGGCCCTGTGCTTACAGGGCCATAATCAACAGTTTTATAAGCACAGGACCAGGAGATAAGAATATTAGTAGATAATGAGTGTAAACTTATATCGCTTGTTTTTTGTAAGACATGAATATAATATGCTGTTTTTGTCAGGTGTGATGAGGGATGGATCCCCGACCTCACACACCAATGACGGGGACAATAAATGGGCTATCCGTAGCTGACACACAAAAAAACAACAAAAACGTTTACCTACGGTAATAGTAGCTATGCAGTAGCTGCTTGTGAAAAACAGAAGTTAGTCTATCATTGGTCAAGACCCCTACTGTGAATACACAGGTCTGTCTGGACCCCTGTGGTCACATATCTCACATTCCTGTTTAATTGTCTTTAAGCATTCTGTTTACTAATGTCTAAATTATTATGCACATATACATAAACATGTGTGTTTAGGGCTTTTAATGTGTAAGTAGGTTATTTCTTTAGCTATCACACGTGACACCAGTATCTTTCTTGGTGGACTGAGTAGCCGGGAAGGCCTGTTAGCTCACTTTTTACCCGCCCGCGCACTCCCGCGACGCAGCGCCATAATTATTCAGTAATGACTTTTAGTCATTACAAGAGCAGAAGAAGAAATGTATAGATTACAATGCCGCATATAGGCCAGCAGAATAAACATGCTCGTAAGGCGGAGCTAATTTTACCTCGTGTAGCGCTTACAGAACCGCCCTAGCTTCAGTTACTAGATTTCATCGACTTAATTTTTTTGTTAAACGAGAGATTGTTAGAAGTATTTACTAGTGCATTAAGAACTATTTGCAATATAACTAGAGGTTATGTGATCTCTAAATATAACAAAATTTTGTACATTACAGGTCCTATATTGTGCAGTTTTAAGAATAAGCAGTAGAAATATATCGATAACAATGCCCGCATAAATTACCGCAGAATAAACATGTTCGTAAGGCGGAGCTAATTTTACCTGGTCTCAGTGCTTAGAGAAACGCCCCTGCTAAAGACAAGTAGAAAAGTTGCTGCGGATCGCAGCAAAGAAGATAGCGTTGCCCAAATGATGATGACTTGTATTAAAGGCAGAACTGTATTAGACTTCGGAACACGATTTTGAGACGTTAAAAAACAAGAGAGAGAGACATATTAAATCGACTGATTTTCTTCACTTGACTAGAACTGCCAACAAGAGTAGCCATCTTGACCCTATATCGTCCACCTGAGTGCATGGCCTACTTATTACACAGTGTGATCAAAATCAGCCTTGATCTATATGTGTCCCAGATTTAGTTAGGTTATCACCAAGACCGGAAGATTCTGGCTAATTCTCATAAAATTAGTTATAAGATGTGACTTTTAGAGCAATAAAAAGTTATCTCTTGAGCTGATCTTGTTACCTAGTTTTGGATCCAAGGTGACCACCATTCCAATATAACATAGACAAACATTTTGACCAATGTTCATTTGATTGGCTATAAAATATGGCTTTTAGAGTGTTTACAAGGTTCTTCTTTAATTTGACTGTGTGACCTACTTTGTAGTTTCTATATAACTCCAGATGATCCAGATTCAAACTTGACCTAGAAGTCATTGAGACAAACATTTTGACCAATTTACATGATGGTAGTCTCTAGAATGTGGTCGACAATATAATCACATGCATACTCTTAATATACTTTACAACTTTAATACAGGGGTCGATTGATTAAAACCAAGGAATAGAAAGAAGCAAGTTTTTTTTTAGTTTCAAATTACACTGAGTCTTGCAATTACGACAATACACCCGTCAAATCCCTGGTTGCAGTGTTTAGAGTGTTATAATAATTGTTTATGACTACAATAACTGTGCAAAGACATATATACAAAATTTATACAAGTATATTAAGTGGAAGTGTATTTTACCGTTATTGCAAGGAAAACTTTGTGGCATACAGACTGTAATATTTCTCAGAGTAGTAAGTAAAAGATGGTGTTCTATTTAATCATTTGTTTTACAATATGTCAGAGTTTTTCTACCTAGAGTAAAAGAGCAAAATCTAGAAATTTGTGCAAAGGAAAGTTTCCAAAGGAAACGGATGCTCCCGCTTTGTGCTTTTCAGTAACATGCAAATATGAAAACACTAGTGGATCCAGGGGGAGGGGGCGCACCCGGCGCGCGCCCCCCTAAAATTCCCCAACCTTACATAAATATCTCAGTATAAATTTATATTTTCTGTTTCCGAAATCGGTATCTTAAAAGTATCAAAAACACGTTTTAAATGCAGGAAAATGAACGAAATGGCACCCTCGAAAAAAACAATTTTCGGGGGAGCATGCCCCCGAACCCCCCTAGAGAGTGCCTCCCTATTTTTTAACCTCTGGCTACGGCCCTGACATTGTTCATTGCCTTTCAATTATACATGGTATTTATACACTCGCTCCACCATTATTTAGTGTTCGATTACTTAAAAACAGAGAATAAAACACAGTCATAATTGCCGTCTTATAAGGCTTGAGCAGAACTAACAAATGGCAAAAAAGTTACGCCCCCCCCCCCTCCCCCCTAAGACCAAATCCTGGATCCACCCCTGGAAAATGTATAACGACTATCATACAGGTGCACACATGTGTTTCTCTGAACTATTAAGTGCAAATGTGGCCATAATCGAACTTGACCTGTAAGATGGGGGGGGGGGGGGGGGGGGGGGGGGGGGGGGGGGGGGGGGGGGGGGGGGGGGGGGGGGGGGGGGGGGGGGGGGGGGGGGGGGGGGGGGGGGGGGGGGGGGGGGGGGGGGGGGGGGGGGGGGGGGGGGGGGGGGGGGGGGGGGGGGGGGGGGGGGGGGGGGGGGGGGGGGGGGGGGGGGGGGGGGGGGGGGGGGGGGGGGGGGGGGGGGGGGGGGGGGGGGGGGGGGGGGGGGGGGGGGGGGGGGGGGGGGGGGGGGGGGGGGGGGGGGGGGGGGGGGGGGGGGGGGGGGGGGGGGGGGGGGGGGGGGGGGGGGGGGGGGGGGGGGGGGGGGGGGGGGGGGGGGGGGGGGGGGGGGGGGGGGGGGGGGGGGGGGGGGGGGGGGGGGGGGGGGGGGGGGGGGGGGGGGGGGGGGGGGGGGGGGGGGGGGGGGGGGGGGGGGGGGGGGGGGGGGGGGGGGGGGGGGGGGGGGGGGGGGGGGGGGGGGGGGGGGGGGGGGGGGGGGGGGGGGGGGGGGGGGGGGGGGGGGGGGGGGGGGGGGGGGGGGGGGGGGGGGGGGGGGGGGGGGGGGGGGGGGGGGGGGGGGGGGGGGGGGGGGGGGGGGGGGTTTTTTTTTTTTTTTTTTTTTTTTTTTTTTTTTTTTTTTTTTTTTTTTTTTTTTTTTTTTTTTTTTAAAAAAAATATTTACGAATGTAAATTGTATATAGTGGTCATCTGTAGTGTGCATAGGCTATATTCAATGCATTGTTACTGTACTTTCTATGCGAATTTTAAATTTTAAACATTTTTCCTGACCATCATAATGGGGAGAAACAGTCCCGCAAAGATCGTAATGGCGGGTCTTTCAATTTGGAAAAATTTTTGGTGGTAAAAGACTACACCACGGAAAGCACGAAACGTACTGGAAATTTCCGCCGATATGAACAAAACAATATAAACAAAGAATACTCAGAAGTCGGTAAAACATGAGCGGGCCTATATACACTCGTTGAACTAATATTGAATTCTATAGTTTCTATTACAGATGAAAAACTGCTCTTAGTGCTCAATATTATTACTTTAACAATGAAAAATCATGTTTGGTTACACATGTACCAAATGCAGATATTTTTAATACTGAAATGATAACGCTATTGTGCGTTTGTCATATCGGCGAAAATTTCTGGTACGGTCGGCCTTTTGTGTGTTCTGGTCTGGTCAGGTCAGGGTTTTACCACATACCTCAATATTCACCGAAATGAACTGTTATTTGCCGAAAAAGAAATGTTTAATATAAAACACGATTATTTCATCATTTTTATCATTAAACTATTCTGTGCCTTTGTAGCAAATTTAGAATACTGCACTGTTTACCAGTGGAATTTAGTTCAATGTCAGTAACTTCAACGAAGTCTTTTCAGTATCGAAAACGAATTTATTCACTACTACCGATACGGTGATAAATTGATCATTGCCACCTCACCAGTGACTTCCAGTTACATTACCCCAAACATGCGTTGCGCTGAGGCGCAACGCAATAAGGTTTTGTTGGTATATTACGATGACAAACACCTAAACCTAAAAACAAGGGATGTCAACGATTAATCGGTTAATCGGTTAACCGGTTAACCGACCGAACGAACGATTAACCGGTTACGAAATCGGTAACCGGTTATGAAAAAAAATATACATGTATATGTATATGACAAAAAGAGAGAAAATTGCAATAAATTGAATATATGTATTGAAAATATCTTGCTTGTTTATTTCAATCACCGACATTTAACACGTTGCAACGCGATGCGTGGAGATAGTAAGGTGTGGTAAGTGTCAATAAGTTAATTGGACACGCTCATGACAACAGAGTTTGTTTTGACAAGGCATAGCTTCGTAGACTTCAGAATAATTGTTAACCTGTGATACAAAAGAAAAGTGCGAAGCAAGTCGCTGTTTACGCTAATTAACCTATTAAACTAAAATTTATCGAGTAGTTACAGTTATTATTAATTATGAAGAGCCATTACATTGGTGGAAAGAGCGTGAATGTAAATATCCCAGGATTGCCAAAGTTGCTAAGGCACTGTTAGCCGTGCCAGAAGCACTTGTGCCGTCGGAGCGAATATTCTCCGGTGCTTGTTTTAGGCTTACTGTGCAAGTGATGTCACTGTTTTATGTCTTTGTAAATAATATTGATATGCATAACACATATGTATTTGATTTAGTTTCGTTGTTTTTTCTTGTTATCCAGGTCTTTTCAAAATTAAAAAAAATGCATACCGTCGAGTAGCCGTTTGGTTCCATGACAGTTTTCAACGTTATTTCAGTTATATTTAGGCAAACAGTTTACTAGAGACCGTTTTTAACACTATTTCAGTTATGTACAAATAGTTCATAATGCGTTTAATCCCCTGATTTTAAAACAGGCAGGCGGCAGTCCAAGGACTGAGTCGTTCATGCACTATACTATACCGTAGTAACGGTGTCACGATAAATAATACCCAAGAAAAAAATCCCTATCTCAACATCCGACGATTTGTCATTTTAAACGGTTAACCGGTTAACCGGTCGGAAGATTTTTCGGTTAACCGGTTCGTGAAATAATCGGTTATTGACATCCCTATATAAAAGTGTGAATGTTGCATTTAAAACACCTACCCTCACTTCTTATCAAATATTGAAACAAACGAAGGTTAGTGTCCCATACCCTCACTCTTTATCCAATATTAAATCAAACAGATGTAAGAGTTCTGCAATGAAACACATTTACCCTCACTCCTTATCCCATGTTTTAACATATAAAAGTGTGAATATTGCATTTTAAAACACCTACCCTCACTCCTTATCCAATATTAAAACAAACGGAGGTTAATGTCTGCAATGAAACTCACCTACCCTCACTTCTTATCCAATATTAAAACAGAGGTAAGTGTTCTGTAATGAAACACACCTACCCTCACTCCTTATATTATATTCAACAGACGTTAATGTTCTGCAATGAAACACACCTACACTCACTCCTTTTCCCATATTTAAACAAACAGAGGTTAATGATCTGCAATGAAACACACATACCCTCACTCTTTATAGATCTACTATATATAAACATATAAAAGTGTATGCACTGCATTTAAAAACACCTATCCTCACTGCTTAGCACATTTTGAAACAAACAGAGGTTAATGTCTTGCATTGAAAACCACCTACCCTCACTCTTATCCGATATTTAAACATAATAAAGTTTATAGTTTGATCTCAAAACACCTACCCTTACTCCTTAGCAAATAAAACAATCAAATTTTCAGTGCCAGGTGTCATTTATTTATGAAATAACATCCGTTCCAGCGGTGTTGGTCGTTTAATAAACAATGATTTGGGGTACTGATACGCAGTAAATAGCCACGAAGGCCGAAGGCCTGAGTGGTTTATAACTGCACATCAGTACGACAAATTATTATTAGACGATAACAACGCTGAAAAGGATGTTATTTCGATTCTAACATGACCAGATATTACAAAAGGTGAATAAATGCAAAGCTTTATTTTCTACGCGAACGCTCATTTAACGTCATGCGGCGCAATATGACGTCATGTTTACAGCATATCGGTTCCCGTGTTGTTTATAATAATAATAATAATAATATTCTTTATTTAACGAAGGTGACTCGATAAGCCAAAAGGCTTATCTTACTCGAGGCCTTCAAACATATACATATTCAAACATGCAAAAATCAAAGACATGTTAAACAACAGCACAATATATATCATAAAGAAACATGAGCAAGTTTACCCGAGTTAAATATTAACTGTATAATAATATGAAATTTGTTATTTGTTGCTGAGTAGATAGTTTCTGTATTTTGTACGGAAGATATTTAAGCTCTTAGCATTTCGAATTTCAACAGGTATTGAGTTCCAAATAATCATTCCAGAATATTGAAATGTGTTTTTTGTGTACTTGGGTTTTACTAAAGGATGAAATATATTTTTGTTATCTTTAGATCTTAGGCTGTAATTGTTTTTGCTAGCTGCATCATATATATGTAATAAATGTCTCATATAGTGTGGGACTAAACCATTTAAACTTTTATATACTAAAACAGCCCTATTGTACTTGCATCTTTCCATAAATGGTAACCAATTAAGATCTTTGAAAAGTGGATCAGATGACTGATCAAATTTTTTATCTAAAATCATTCTTGCTGATATTTTCTGCGTGTTTATAATTTTGTTTAAACATTTTGAACTTCCCATGCTCCACAAAATAGACCCATAGTCAAAAATTGGTAAAATATAAGCGTTGTAGAATAGTACTCTCATTTCTCTATTTAAATATGGTTTTATTCTTCGAAAAGGGGCTAATTTAGAATTAAGTTTATTATATACTCTTTTTGTTTGGGGAACCCATGTTAGATTTTCATCAACAAGGACTCCAAGAATAGTTTGCTGGGAGACGGGCTCTATGGTCTGTCCGTCAATTGAAATGTAAAGGTGTCTATTACGGTGTGTATGATATGTAGAACCCAAAAGCATGCAGGTGGATTTGTGTGGATTGAGAGCCATGTTATTCAGTTTGCATCAAGATGAAACGTTTGAAGTTTGAAGTTTATATTCAATAGAGGCCAAGGATTTATTTCCAGCATATAACGTAGTGTCGTCTGCATACATGTCAACATCTGTACTGTTTAAGTCCAATGGTAGGTTATTTATGTATATTAAGAAAAGGAGCGGGCCTAATATAGAGCCTTGTGGTACACCTGTTTTTAAAGTTCCAAAACTTGAAGAAATATTGCCAACTTTGACAATCTGATTTCTTATAGTTAAATATGACTTAAACAAATTAAGAGCATCATCAGAGAAATGATATAATTTTAATTTCTGCAACAATATAGAATGATCTACCATATCAAAGGCCTTACGTAAATCCAAATATAAACTGCCAATTAAATTTCCATTTTCTATTTCTCTAGACCAGTGATCAATAAGACGAACTAATGCTGTTTGGCAGGAGTGTTGTTTTCGAAAACCGGATTGAGTTACATGCAGAATATTGGTTTCTTTAAAACATTGGTGAAGTTGATTTGATATGTGTTTTTCAAATATCTTAGATATTGCTGGCAAAATTGATATTGGGTGGTAATTATTAGCACTGTCGTTTGAACCTTTTTTAAAAGTGGTATTACACGCGCTAATTTGAGATCATCAAGAAAAATTCCTGTCCGTAAGCTATTATTGATTATAGACGAGATTGGGATAGATAGGACATCACTACATGTTTTTAATAAACGAGGACCTATTCCATCAAGTCCAGTCGATTTTTTGGGATTAAGCTGATTTATTATCTCTTTAACTTCGAATGGAGTGATATAACTGATCACAAAAGAAGTATCTTGCAATATTGTATGAATATGGCTCTCTAAATGTTGAAAATACTCTGATCTTTCTACTGAAGGAATGTCTGTTCCGGCAATATTTATGATGTGTTCATTCAAACAATTTGCAATTAATTGTTTTCCATGAACGGAGTTGCCATCAAAATTCATTTGGTCCGGTATGCATTCAGTTTTGTTCATAGAATCAGTTGTTAATGATCTAATATTACGCCAAAGAAATGCGGAATCTTTATTTTCTTGAACCGCCTGGTTAAAATAATTTTGTTTCGATTGCTTAATTAATCTATTTGTTTTATTCCTATGTAATTTATAATCATCCCAAGATTTGTTTTTTAGGTGTCTGTCTCTCGTTTTCCGGGCAGAAATAATTTCGTCTGTTATCCATTCTGGTTGAGTAATATGTTTTGCCCTTTCTCTTTGACCGGTGCATGTATATTTAATTGAGAATTAAAAATATTATACAGAGAAGTGAGTGCTAAATTCGGATCATCTATCATTTCAATACTTTCAATCCCAGAACTTAATAAATCATTCTTAAATCTATTGTCATCAAAATGTTTATAAGATGATATTTGAAAGATGTATGTTGACCGTTTTTATTTTCCATCATTTTATCAGTTGTATCGCGTATCATGTAAATAGGTTTGTGATCACCAATCCCTATGTCAAGAACGTTTACATGAGTAATAGATTCGGGACGAGTTGAATATATATGGTCATTTAAAGAGGAAGATTTTTCTGTAATTCGAGTATCCTTAGTTATCAACTGAGTAAGTCCGTATTTAGCTAACAAATTTTCCCATTTTGCATTGTTGCATTGATTTTCTCGAATAAAATGAATATTAAAATCTCCGAGAACATGTATTTCGTCATTTTCTGCCAAAGTTATATTCATTTGATTTTCGTATTCACCAATCCAAGATTGCAAGAAATCTGGGGGACGATAAACGAAGTTTAACAAGAATTTTTTAGAATATTTTGGTATTACCTCAATCCAGATTGTTTCTAGATTTGTTTCCAAGTCAAATCTACGCTTATGCTGTATAGTTTCTTTTACATAAATAACTAGACCGCCACCCTTCTTTGATATTCTATCTTTTCTTTCTAAATTATAACCAGCTATATTGATTTCAAAATTCTTAATATTACTGGTAAGGAACGTTTCACAACATCCTAGAAAATGTATGCAATTTTCCCCAAGCATCATTTATTTTAATTTCGTCCAGTTTAGGGAGAAGATGTTGAACATTTATATTTAAAATATGTAATCCTTTTTTACTCAATTCTGGTTGTCCGAAATAAATATGTTTTACATTATTTGGCATAGCAGCCTCTTCTCCGCTAGTTTTTGTATCATAAGCGTTTAGCGGATTTTCCGCTTTATTTTGGAAATGCATTGCCGATATATTAAATTCGCTAGAATATTCTTTATCAGATTTACAGAAACTATCTTCATCCGCAACTACTTCTGAATTTATAATCATGTCATTATTCTCAAAACAGACATTATTATTCAGTCGAACCAATGGTATTTCAAAATTTAAATTATTCACGCTGTAAGAACCGTTATGAAAGAATTTGCAGTCACATGGAAAGTTAAAGCATTCACTACAAGTAAGTTATCAAAGCGGTTTTTGGTTCTGTATGTATGTAATATACAGACATTGCTCACATATTCCTAGTTAATGTCTACCATGGTAGCTCTGGCCTGTCCCTTTGTTGACACTTCTGTCCGCAAAATCGTTTTGAAATCTTCCGGCACTTCCGGTTTGACGGTAACCGTTCCATTTGCTGTTAGTTCCCACATCGACAATATTTACCTCCCTTGTACTGAATTGGCAGCCATTTTGTATGGCAACTTCCCTTAAAGTTAATAGGGAACAATCTACTAAACAAACACAAACTACTCAGATTTATAAACATAATTAATATATGAAGCTGATATGGGCGGATGACTCAGCAGGTTCAAGAAAATATGGTTGTCACACATAAATTATCTTGGTATTTTCTTAATTATCACATAATTGAGAAAACTTCCTATTAATGCTTTATCAGTTTTGCCATTCAAAATGGCTGCCAATTCAGAACAAGGGAGGTAAATATTGTCGATGTGGGGACTATATGATTATACAGACCGCAAATCGTACAATGTTGTCCCTTCTGCCAGAGTTTTGCCACTGATAGTGGCATTGTTGATTCTCATTGTTGTTATTGTTGTGTCTTTGTTGGTGTTTCACAATTTCGATTGTTTTATTTATGCACATCACCAGAGTACTGCTTTTTCCTTTTTTTATTCAAATGGATTCCATCGCGATAGTAGAACTGCGACACGGTGTTTCATACTGGTTTAATATAACATAATTTTTCTACTCTTTGTATATATAGAGACAAAATCGTGAGTCATGTTAGAATACAATTTACAACTTGACGTTATAATGTTAAAAACAAAAATAATAACAAACAGGGAATGCCACGTACCAAAAACTCGCTTTTACTTGAAAATAAACTAATGTTTAAAATTGCAAACAAAGTAAACATAAACAAACACATGCAGAAAATAGGGGAGAAAACGGCATAAGCAAACATTTAAAAGGTATTTACTATGTACGTATTCCCTCGTTTCGCATGTGCCAGATTGTCACTTTTTACAAAGGCAGTGGCTAGGTAGCCGTGACCGGCTACCTAGTCTTTTGGTCTAGGTAGCCGGATCCGGCTTCCTAGACCAAAAGGCTAGGTAGCCGTACATATATTTCAAATGTTTGTTTCTTTTCATTTTCAACAGTCTAATACATGTTGCACAAGTCATAATTTTTTCTTAGCTGTATTGTTGGTACAATACACCTGTAAAAACGACCTGTTACATTTAGATCCTTTGAATGGCTGCATGACCACCGCGGTATTTTCGTTGCAAATCGCCGCTATACTATCACGAAATGTGGTTTAACATAAGTCTTTCAAAAATAAAGAATTTTTTATCTGAAGCTTAAAATGTTGTTTTAAAATATCTTTTCCCGATAAACCGTAACTGGTCAATGTTTATTTTCCACTTGTCATTTGTCACTCGCGATATGTGTGAAAAATGTGGCCTGTCATAAAAGATGACAAAATTTACTATTATCAGTTAAGTCAAAGCTATGTGACACATGTTCGTTAATTTGTGAATGCGAAAAATTATTTTTCTCTAACATTAAAAATGTTCTGAATGCTGTTTATTCATAACAACTTGTTCTGTTTGGAAAAGTGTATTATCTGGCCGTTCTATAATAATACGAAGTAAGAATCATATTGAAAATACAGCCGTACCCTTTATTTTCTTTATTTTTTGATGAATTTTAAAATGTTTGGTATCAAATGAAAGCTGAAATTATAAACTTTATGAATATGTAAAAGAAAAATTATAAGTAAAACCGTTATAGAAACTTAAATTCAAAAGTTCGGGCATATGTAACTGCTGACAGAAGGCAGTGACAAGATAGCGGTAAATCACACGTACTACTCCGATCCTTATCTAATATTAATAAACAAGTTAACTATTGCAAATAATGTACCTTAATGAATGATTATTCAATACCGATTCTATATAGACCCTCGTATGAAATATATGTACGGCTACCTAGCTAGCCTTTTGGTCTAGGTAGATCCTTATCTAATATTAATAAACAAGTTAACTATTGCAAATAATGTACCTTAATGAATGATTATTC
>JAFMSR010000016.1:14861219-15146455 GCA_022818135.1 Saxidomus purpurata
AAGTAGGCCAATCGCAGTGACCAATTTGATATGTGAGTACGATTGACCTAGTTTTTTGGGCACGGACCTATACACATTGTGTATATATACTTTGTTATTAAAAGATGACTGTAGATAATTTTCTTTAACCTTGATAACTCTAAATTATTAATTCTATATATATTCATTAATGCAACATTCGTTACACATGCGTGTACTAAAATTAAAGTTAAAAATAGGAAGCAGAGCACTGAGTACAGTGACGTTTTAACCCACGTGACATTATATAGCAACAGTGTAAAGTATTATAGAAGCAGTAAATTGAAACTCTTTAAAATTCAACTTTTTAACAATTATGACTGGAATACTTACCATGATTGAGTAATTTAATGTATATATTGTGAGATTAATGTGTGAGAATTTTGCTGTTCCACTCTGGAATGGATTTATTAACATTACGCGGAACAACATTTTGAACTTTTTATAGAACATCAAAAATCTCTAAAACGTAATTTACTAAACTTTTAATAATTATTTTGCAACATCCAAATACCGGGGAATATACATACATGCAAACATAGTAAATATACTTAAAAACAAAACTGAAGACATTTTTGTAGCTATTTATATCGTTTTTCGCTGTTTCACAAAAAAGCAATTTTACTCACTTTTTTGACACCCTCCAAAGAAAGTTATGTAGGTTTTCTACCAAGCTAATATTTACTTATATGTGATGACGAATGGTTGAATGGTGTAAAAAAGATCAGACATCCTATAAATCTTTTATTAATTAAAATTAATAGCCAAAATTCAGAGGTGTTAAGCAATTTCCTCTGTAATCTGAAAAGATTAACGTGTTCTTTGTATTTTTTGGACTTATCTTAATGGTGGCAGTCATTATTTAATAAAATAATT
The DNA here is from genome assembly GCA_022818135.1 of Saxidomus purpurata. NCBI lineage: Eukaryota > Metazoa > Mollusca > Bivalvia > Venerida > Veneridae > Saxidomus > Saxidomus purpurata. Next base: position 14,862,114 of record JAFMSR010000016.1, read on the forward strand.
AGGTTTTAAGATCTAACAGTGATTGTAAAGCTAAAAATACCTCCTTTTCTTTCATATTTAGAAGTACCAAAGTCCTGTGTACACACCTTTAAAAATTTACTTTTTTTCTCTTTTCTTGCATTTAAAAGTGCCAAAACCTGAGCACACACCTTTAAAATGAACTATTATAGAATAAATATTATGGTCATGTGACCTTTCAGGAATGTGAAACCTTATCATTAGTAAAGACACTTTAGTCTAGTTTTTAACACAGGTGGCCGGCGCGGGGTTTGGACCCCCATCCCCCAGAGGCCCCTCTACAACCCTGGTACCCCATATACTGATATATCAAAACAAAATAATAAAACAAAAATTTTTTTTTTTTTACTATATACGTGATTTTCATCAAATATACATAGACCGGCATTCCTTCACTTATATGTAGTCTTCTTCCTTCTTCCTCCTTTTTTCCGACAATAATTATATAATACCTATTCAATAGGGTGAGTGAGGATTGCCTGGCTCACCTAAATGAATGTCACAGTATCTTAGAACCCAGAATAGTTTGTGTTAATATTTTATCACAAATTACATGGGTTCTACAATGGTTAGCTTCTATTCCATCTCCGTTTTTACCACTTAAACCGCGCCGGAACAAAAGCCAACGTTACAGAATATGCTTCGGTATTTTTTAACTCTATTTTTATAATTATTTATACCGTGGATACTAGTTTTAATGTATACAATTATTGCACATATTTTTAATAGTTCACTATTTTACAGTGGCCCTGGAAAGGAGCCGTTAACGGAAGTCTTTCTTTTTAATTTTATTCTCTTAATATTTCCAGGGTATATAAATTGTTATAAACATTCTCCAAATTTCCCAGCATTTGCCGATCCAGCTATCCTCCGGGGTTGGTTACCGGGCCCTTCTCTGGATTGCTCAACTGGCGCTCGGACAAGTTCATGACTTCCGCCCTTCGACATGACTCTTCCGGTTTTTTTTTTCAGTATCGAAATGTTATCAGTCTAACGTAATGATGACACGATTTATAATTGACAGAGTCTTCATTTCTTGCTGTTTATGAATGCAAACAAATTTACTCAGTTTTGACACAATTCAATGCAAATTACCCATTCCGCATATTGCACAGCTTACGTCGCAAAACAAACAATTAATTAATTTCGGGTCGTTAACTGAATCACTTCAGTGAATAGCTGCGCGTGTTGTTTTTCGCACCTCTGACAGCAGACGACAATTGAGCGAATACAATCGCCTGCAGCTTTTCGCACCTTGTTTGGCAGGTGATAAATGTCAAATCGAGAGATCGGATCTCAAAATAGAGGAAATTTCATAGTTGGGGATTAAAAATTTAGTCAAGATAACGAAAAAATCGAGATAAACAAATCGAGATATCCGTAGTTGATTTATATAGAATAAGAAGGGAAAAAATCGGGACCGAGAAAATCCAGTCGAGATATCGAAAAATCGAGATAACCGAAGTCGAGATAACGGATATGGACTGTATCATATTTTAACCAAATAATTAGTTTTAGGACACCCAGCTGACTTACCATCGCAATTCTACACAATACTGGACTGGCGTGCGCAAAACGGATTGACCTACTTTACAAAATTTTCTCAGCTTCAATATTGACCAATGGCGCAGCGGGCACCTGTTCCGCTGCGACCAATGAAAATTTATTAATAGATACAGGTCTACGTTTTCGCATGCCAGTTCCAGCAGCTACATCAATTAACCAATGTATTTCTAATCAAATATATGAATAGGTGAACAATACTAAGCACCTCCACACGTGGCAAATGGTAACAGAATATGTAAAACATATGTTACTTTCATAATATTTGTAAGTCACGCTCAGTCATATGGCTATTGCCAAGTACCGAGGGTAAACAACCCCACTCAGTCAGTCATTGTGAATATATATAAAGGTCTGTGATTTCGGATAACCACATTTTGATTCTATCACAAAAAAATTCTTTTTAATTTTATTAAACAGTGGTCGCATTCATTAAGTACATCTTTCTTTCAAATTTCAAATTAAGTAAGGATATGACACTTTCGACTTCGCGAGAGCTTTTTCAAAAACACTGCATTCTCTTCCTTCTATTCTCTCTTGCACCACCTCTCTTAACCATCAAAGGCCATGTTGATGGGGGCGCCGGCTACACGACGAGTCCAAGCCTTGCTGACGTAGAGGGGCGGACTGAAGACTGGTTGAAGAAGAGGATCCGGTTGCCTTTGAAGGTCATGCCAATGACCAACGACTAGTGCACGAGAGGGCAGACGGCGGATTATTTTTTCCTGGCTGGTGTTGGTTTGAAACCCAACAGTCTGATGGCTCCCGGTGATACCTTGGCATCCTTTTTCGGAGTCTGCTGGTCAAAATTTTAAGATAGGATACTCATATTTTTTCATTTAAAATAGCATGTTGCATGATCCAGTGCCCCATAAGGCTACCCCAAGTCCAACTTCTTATATCCCACTATGTGTTTTAAATTTTTGCTAACTGGACTGTACAACATCACACTGTATCGGCAAAACACACTGGCTCCAATTTAACGCTAATGCTCCAACTAACGTAACGAACCGGCTCCAATAAAAAATGGCTGATTTAGTAAACAAAACCCAAGTCAGTATAACAGATTCGTGTATTTTATATGGTAAATCGCAACTTCTGAAGAAACGAATACTCTTACGGAATGCTCACTCCTTTCCTGCATGGCCGTAGCTAGTCGGCTGTTTCAGACATCGATGCGTGTGAAAGTAATGCAAGTTGAATGCAGAGGATTCAACGGTAAAAAGTGCAAAACACACCCAAAATGCATGGATTTTGCTCAAAATTATCGAAGTTAAGGTGTTTAGCATAAAAGATTTGCATTGGCATGTAACTTTGGGTCAAATGTCGTAAGCATGTACCAACACTTTACCGATCTGCTATTTTTATAGGCAAAACTTACCCATTTAAAAATACAACGATTCAGGCTCCAATTGACAATACAACGAAAATGTTCCAATTCGTGTTTCACGGATCATTTTCACAGACGTTTTTTTCATACAACTTTGTTTATTCAAGTCAACTCAGAGTACCTTTATGACTTGTGACTGCTTTAAAGTGACATTATGCTCATCTTACTGCACATACTGTATTTTTGGTGACAGTTTTATAAAAGCAATTTTTGGTTGGTGTTTAACTAATGATAATGCCGCATTAGTATTTGAAGTTGGTGCTTTGGAAATAAAAAAATTGGACAAATAAAATAATAGTTTCTTCCTTAGCAGTGATCTCCCTTGTGTTGTTGTAGTTGTTAGTAGAGAGATTTCGGCAGTGGAAGGGAAGCAACTCCTGCATGCAGTTGTTTTTTAGCTCATTTGGCTTCGCCAGGGTGAGCTTTTCTAATTGATGATTGTCCATCGTCCATCAACATTTTTATTCAAATGACATCTCCTCTGAAACCACTAGGCCAATGTTGATAAAACTATGCAAGAATGTTCCTTGCATGAAGCTCTACCAAATTGTTCAAAGAATTCCATTCCATGCAGAACTCTTTAAAATCTTCTTCTCTGAAACCACAAGGCCTAGAGCTTAGATATTTGGTATGTAGCATTGTCTAGTGGACCGCTACAAAGATTTTACATAGGAAAAACTTAAAAAGTCTTCTTCTCTGAAACCACAAGGCCTAGAACTTAGATATTTCGCATGTAGCATTGCAGGGCTTTTTCTCCCTTTCACCAGGGGCCGAATATCGGCCCTGTTTCCAATCGAAAATAACCTTCATTTTTCCCAATTCCATAAAAAAATATTGAAAAAAAAAAAATTTGGAAAAAAAAAAATTGATTTTTTTTTTAAATCTGGCCTTACACTACCTGGTACATAGCATTCTTGGGACCGTTGCCCTTAACACAGATTTTTTTTTCCAACCTATAAAATTTTTCTAGATTAAAATAAACTTTGCCCCTCCCCTACCTAAATTTTTGGGAATGTTACCCTAAACACTGATATTTTTTTGGCCTCGAGCTAATACATATTAAACTCATACATAAATTCCCAATTTGATCAGAAAAACGCCGCGTTTTTTCCCAATAAAGGCCAGGGGCCTTTTCCCAAAAGAGCCAGAAAAAGCCCTGCATTGTCCTGTGGACTTTTACCAAAATTGTTAAAATCATGACCCCGGTTGAAAATTAAGCCTTCCCAGGAGAGGGGAAGGGGAGGTCACTTGATTTTACAAGGCCCACAGGCAGAGCTTAGATATTTGGAATGTTACTAAGCATTGTGTAGTGAACCTCTACCAATTATGTATCATGACCCCTTGTATTATTGGCAATTGATATTCAGGTGAGCGAGATATGGACATATTGGCCCTCTTGTTTAATTGTTTCCCTTTATTGATTTATCTTGTACAGAGCATAATCTTATCCGTAGCATAACTTCAAAAGTACTAAAGGGTATTACTTGAAACTTCGTACAGTGATAGAGCACAATGAAGGGAGGTGCAGTGGCCAAGACTCATAACTCTGTGTTTTTTTTTCAGTCTGAGGGGAAAGGTGGCGGGGCCCGTCAGGAGGGGAATTTTTAGTCATTTTGCCAGAAAAGGGGAATTTTTTAGAAACTGTATAAAATATACTGTTTAAAAATGTAATTAAGAACAAAAACTATTAAGCATGTTAATGACATTATCCTTTTGCCAAATTTATAGAGTAGACATGGGAATTTAACATATCAAAATTTTATATAAAAATACTGGTGTCAGGAACATAACTTAGCAGCATTGGTGTTAAAACACACGTGAATAATAAGTAATACTGCTATTTTCAATTGAAAACATTGTATTAGTATCTTTTTTAATCTTTGGAACACCGTTTTCATTGAAAAAATAACAAAAATCGGGGTCGCGAAAATAGATGACAAACGAAAAATCGGCGATTTTCGGTCGACTATTTCACATGTAAGGTATCAAATTATTGCAAGAAATGATTCTGAAGTGTTTAATTTATGAAAACATGTTTTTATAACAAGTTTCGCCATCTCTTGATTAAATAAATCAAAGATTTTTTTCAACATTTTTGAGGGGAATTTTTTGTCAAAAATGGGGAAAAATATATATTAATTTTGGAGGGGAATGGGGCCGAATTTCGGCCCCAAAAAGGCCCCAAAAAACACTGTAACTCTATGTTGCCGTAAAATTTTAATTATCTCCCTTAGTTACATTTTCTTGCCTGAAGCATAACCCTAAAAGTACTGAAGGAAATTCCTTCAAATTGCAATCAGTGAGAGAGGACATTAAGGGGACATTAAGGGGAAGTGCAGTGAATCTTTGTTATTTTTAGGCTGATTTTGAATGCAGAAAAAGATTGAAGTAGGATTTCATATCTACATTTTTAGGATAATAATTAGTACAGACTCTATTGTTGCAGTGTCATGGAAAACAAAAATGAAACTTTTCAGTAATTATAATAAAATGAAAGTTATTTCTGTCTGCTGGCAATTTACATATTTTTTGCTGGGAATGTTAAGTAAAATGTATTCAAAGAAAGAAATACACATTTAAGAAATAAACAAAATGATAGTAACCAGTACAACTTGGAGATTATCAACTTCTATTGTTGGCTAATTATTGCTTTCAATGGAATATGTGCAAACATCTGATGGTCTGTTTTAACAAATACAAGCAATCACATTATATAACAATTGAGAAGCTAGATAGAACTTAGATCCTTTATTACTCAATTATGATAGTTGCCACTTCAGTGTTGATTTTGTCTTGTACCCTAAGCTCCACCTTAATTTTGAAATGGTAAATGACATGATAATAATAGTCATGATATGCCCAAATCCTGCGATGCCCAATTAAGTGTGATAAACAGTTTTGATTGATTGATGGTTGATTGTATTATGAACATTGAAGGCTTTTAAAATAAACTGGCACAAATGTTCAGGACATGGAGATAAAGGTAAAGGTCACAGACTGTGAAACATCATCTTACAAATGACAGCTCTTGTTAGCTCACTCTGGCACTTTGTTGGATATTCCTTGCATAAAGCCCTCTCATAGTTGTTCAAATAGTTCCATTCCATGCAGAACTCTGGTTGCCATGGCATTGGAAAGGATCGCTCACCGTCCGGCATACGTCATATGTCGTACATAGTATGTCCGTTAACATTTTCCTTCAAACGACATCTCCTCTGAGGCCACTTGGGCAATAATGATGAAACTTAGCCAGGGCTCGACTTGGGACTGAAAACTTAATTGGACCTTTGGTCCACCTCATCTAGACTTCACTTGGCCCGACGTCAACTAACCTGGACCGAAATATTATTACTAATTTGGCAATAATAACTATAAATTCACTATGCAAAAAGATGTGTAAAAAATAACGTGACTTCGAGTGGAGTCTTAAGTGAAAATATCGATCGCGGGACTATCGCGTTTCTCTTCGTATTTCTGAGTGACTTTTTTATTATATCATATAATTAAAATGTTGATAAAATACACCTGTAAAAGCGAACTGTAAAAATTAGATTCTTTGAATTGATTTTTGGAAGGATTGATTCACACATCGCCGCCGCGGTATTTTCATTGCGAATCCGCGGCCGATATACTATTACCGCATTTTTGATATCATCGTTTAAAAAAGTTATGTTTTATCTGAACCTCATTGTATATATAAAATATTTATTTCCGTGAAATATTCACCGTAATTGGTCAATGTTTATTTTCCACTTTGCATTTGTCACTCGTGGTATGTGTGAAAAATTTGACCTGTCATAAAGGATGACAAAATTAACTCTTTCAATTTTGAAATTGTTTGCAAGTCCAAGCTATGTGATACCACTGATTGAGGTTCGAAAACTATTTTCTCTAACAATTGAAAAGTTCTGAATGTTGTTTATTCAAAACAAAACTACAGGAGTAATTTGTTTTGTTTGTTACAAAATCGTCGAGTTTCAGCGTGTCCGTCTTTCGTTTGCCATTTATTGTGCTCTTTTTCAGCAACTGTGACAGTCGAATTGTTCCAGTAACAGTTTTCTTATATTCATTTTAATGAATAACCTTTGCCGAATGAAGTAATATTTTACTGCAAACTTCTGAGATAAAGCCGCATGTGTCACGAGATCAAAGAAGATCGCCGACGCTTGTCGGCGCAAGTCAAGTTTCTTTTATCTTAGTAAAGCACATGGCATTAAAAAGACAGATATATTTTGACAGTTTAAGACATGTACAAGTACTTGTTGACTTTGGATTATAAAAATATTAGTTTGGACGAGATAATGTTACGAGTAAGTTTTATTTTTGTTGATACAATATATCGAAAACGCTACACAAATGTACGTCGGTTTGCCTATGAATTTCAATTTCAAATGTATAAAAGACAAAAAAAACGCGTATTTACAAATATCTATGGAAAAGAATTTAAATTTAATATCTCATAAACCCGTTCAATCACACCAAGTACGGCGATTTTATTAACCCCCGCAAAGTGCCGCAATATTTCTCCGTACTCGAAGTCACTCAAAGTTCTAAGTCACGCTATTTGGCGGGATTGGAGGTGTATAAAACTCGATTTCAATTGGTTAAAGATGGGTGTCAGTGACAAATCAGAAAGCATGTTGTTAATTTGTTCTATAAACCCCTGACAAACAAAGATTTGTGCCATTGTCATCTCATTTTTTATGTGGACCGGCGGACCAGCTTACTGGACAGTCAGTTGGACCGTGGGCTTTTTAACTGGACCCGGGCCAACGGTCCAGTGCTAAATCGAGCCCTGTTAGCTGGGATGTTCCTTGCATAAAGCCCTCTCATAGTTGTTCAAATAATTCCATTCAATGCAGAACTCAGGTTGCCATGGCAATGGAAAGGAAAAACTTAAAAAATCTTCTTATCAAGAACAGTGAGGCCTAAAGCTTAGATATTTGGCTTGTGGCATAACCCAGTGGGCTTCTACCAAGATTGTTCAAATTATAACATGGGTCAAAATTGACCCTGCCCAGTGGGTGACTTGTTTTTACATAGGCTTATATAGGAAAAACTTTTAAAATCTTCTTGTCTAAAACCACAAGGTATAGAGCTTAGATATTTAGCATGAGGCATCTACCAAGATTGTTCAAATTATGACCCCAGGGTCAAAATTGACCCAGCCAGGGGATCACATGTTTTTACATAGGCTTATGTAGAAAAAATCTTCTCTGAAACCATAAGGCCTAGAGCTTAGATGTTTAGCATGTGGCATTACCTAGAGGCCCTCTACCAAGGTTGTTCAGATCATGACCCCCTGGTCAAAATTGACCCTGCCCGGGGGTCTCTTGATTTCACATAGGCTTTTATATAGGAAAAACTTTTAAAATATTTATCTCTGAAACCACACGGCTTAGAGCTTAGATATCTTGCAAGTATCATTTCCTAGTTGACCTCTACCAAGAATGTTCAAATCGTTAGCTTCAGGTCAAAATTGACCCTTTCTGCTATTGATGGCCTTGTATTATAGCCAATGGCAGCCAGGTGAGAGATATAGGGCCATCTCGGCCCTCTTGTTAGCTCACCTGGCACAAAGTGCCAGAGTGAGTTATTAGGATCGCTCTCCGTCAGGGGTCCGTCCGTCTACCATTTCCTTCAAACGACATCTCCTCTGAAACCAGTGGGCCAATGTTGATGAAACTCTGCAGGGATGTTCCTTGCATGAAGCTCTACCAAAACTGTTCAAAGAATTCAATTCCACGCAGAACTCTGGTTGCTATGGCAACAAATAGGAAAAACTTTAAAAATCTTCTTCTCTGAAACCACAAGGCCTAGAGCTTAGATATTTGGCATGTAGCATTGTCTAGTAGACCTCTACCAAGATTGTTTAAATTATGACCCCCGGGTCAAAATTGACCCCGCCCGGTGGTCACTTAGATTTACATAGGCTAATATAAGAAAAACTTAAAAATCTTCTTCTCTGAAACCACAAGGCCTAGAGCTTAGATATTTAGCATGTGGCATTGCCTTCCCAGGAGGGGGGGAATACACTAGATTTCACATAGGCTTATATAGGGAAAACTTTGAAAAAAAACACAAGGCCGACAGGCTGATAAAAAATATTTGAAATGTTACTTAGCATTTTTTGTAGTGGACCTCTCGAATCATGTTAGAATCATGACCCCTTTTATTATAGCAAATGGTAGTCAGGTGAGCGATATAGGGCCATTATGGCCCTCTTGTTTTTTGGTTGCTTTTGAGCCACCAACAGCAGGACCTAGACCTGGTTTCGTTATGCATAAACTGGTTTCAGTTTTGGTTTACTGACAGCAGTTTCAGTAGTTTTAGGAGCGTTTAAGGAAAACGCACAGTTTCTGTTCAAATATGGCAAACGTTTTAGAAATATTAGAAGATCTAGACCCCAACAAGTCAAAAACCTGGGTTGTTGTTGGTCTGCACTTTGTGTCAGGGCTGTAACTTATATATGCATGGACTGATTTTCAAATAACTTGACACAGTTTTTGTCCATATCCCAAATATATAAAAAAAAATTAAAAGGTTAGACAAAGCATTGATACTCCATCTTCTACATTATTTAGTGAACTAAAATGGATGAAATTCAATGAACGACTAGAATACAAAAAGGCAGTAGTAATGGTCAAGTCCCTAAATGATAAACTGTTTCCTGAATACATGAAAGATAAATTTCAGCATATTAATGAAACCTATAACTGTAACTTAAGATCTGTAAACAACTATGAGATAGCGCGGGTGGGCACTTAGTTTTTGCATAGGCATATATAGGAAAAACTTTAAAAATCTTCTTCTCTGAAACCACAAGGCCTAGAGCTAAGATATTTGGCATGTAGCATTGTCTAGTGGACCTCTACCAAGATTGTTCAAATTATGACCCCCGGGTCAAAATTGACCCCGCAGGGGTGGTCACTTAGTTTTGCATAGGAATATATAGGAAAAACTTTAAAAATCTTCTTCTCTGAAACCACAAGGCCTAGAGCTTAGATATTTGGCATGTAGCATTGGCTAGTGCACCTCCACCAAGATTGTTCAAATTATGAGCCCCGAATCAAAATTGACCCCGCACGGGGGTCACTTAGTTTTACATAGGCTTATGTAGGAAAAACTTTAAAAATCTTCTTCTCTGAAACCACAAGGCCTAGAGCTTAGATATTTGGGGGTGGTCACTTAGTTTAACATAGACTTATATAGTAAAAACTTTAAAAATCTTCTTCTTTGAAACCACAAGGCCTAGAGCTTAGATATTTGGCATGTAGCATTGGCTAGTGCACCTCCACCAAGTTTGTTTAAATTATGACCCCCGGGTCAAAATTGACCCCGCACCGGGGGTCACTTAGTTTTACATAGGCTTATATAGTGAAAACTTTAAAAATCTTTTTCTCTGAAACCACAAGGCCTAGAGCATAGATAATTGGCATGTAGCATTGCCTAGTAGACCTCTTCAAAGTTTGTTCAAATTATGCCCCTGGGGTCAAAATTGACCTTGCCGGGGGGGGGGGGATCATTTGTTTTACAAAGGCGTATATAGGAAAACTTATTTGGTATATAACATTATCTAGTGATCTTCCACCAGGCAAGTGGACTTGTACCAAGGTGAGCGATATAGGGCCATCTTGGCCCTCTTGTTCAGTTTAGGGAACAGGAAATAGTCACACGGGGCTAGATTGGGGGAATATGGTGCATGTGGAAGAACTCGAACCCTTTCCTTGTTCAAAAACAAGGTCACAATAGCAGACTTATGTACAGGGGCGTTGCCATGAAACAGGGATAGGTGCTTAAAGCCAGTGGGTGGGCGACATTTGAAACATTGTTTTTTAAGTTTCTTCAACACTTTTTCTTTATAAAATATAATACCAGTCACAGATTTTCTATTTGGTACAACCAATTGCATAATAGGACCACGGATATCAAAGAAAATAACAAACATTGCTTTCTTAGCACTGATCAATCTTCTGGCAATTGAAGGGCGGCGACAGTTTTTGGAAGCCCATATTTTGTTGTTAATTTTTCTGGTAGGCTCGAAAAAATGTACCCATGTCTCATCTCCAGTAATAATGTCAGAAAACTCCTTTCTTTGATATTTTGGAAACATTTTAAGCAGTTTTCTGGCGATTTCAAGTCGGACATGCTTTTGCTTGTCTGACAACAAATGAGGGATCCATCTAGCTGTAATACGTCTCATTTTTAAATGACATTTTACAATGCAGAATACGCTTGCAGCTGAAATACCAACTATACTAGCTATCTGATGAACAGTTAGTCTGGCGTCAGACTTAACCACATCACATACTTTTTTAGCTCACCTGAGCTGGCTCAGGGTGAGCTATTAGGATCGATGAATGTCCGTCGTCCGTCCACATTAGTTCGTTAACACTCTAGTGGTCACATTTTTGCCTCAATTGTCACGAAACTTGGTCAGGATGTTTGTCCCAGTAATTACTCGGAAGAGTTCGAATATGGGTCATCTCGGATGAAAAACTAGGTCACATGACCCAAAAATAGAAAAATCTTGTTAAGGCTCTAGAGGCTACTGTTTCAGTCCAAATATCCTGGCAATTTGTCAGAAAGGTTGTTTGGTTGATTTCTAGCTCAAGTTTTAATATGGGTCACCTGGGGTCAAAAACTAGGTCACACAGCCCAAATATGGAAAAACCTTGTTAACACTCTAGAGGTAACATTTTCAGCCCAAATATCCTGGAAATTTGTCAGAAAGGTTGTTTCTATGATTTCTAGCTCAAGTTTGAATATGGTACTTCTTAATCCACCTTGGGACGGTGGCATACGACACTTAATTCTGTCAATGAACAACACACAATTCGTAAAAAATCTCCTTCGCTGATACACCAAGCTGGCATAACCTCGAATTTCAACTGCCTTACACTTCTCTTGCCGACCATTTTACTATAGTGTCAATGACTATATGTTGCTTTTATCACTGTATTAGCGATAATACTGCGTGTACACCTGTAAATTTGGTATATATGCCTAGGGAATTGATGTATCGCTACATCGGTACGATTTTCATGAAAATCCCGTGCAAGACAAGGCCGCACGATAATCAGTTGCATTACTTTTGAAATGCCCCTCGTACAATATCATTAACCAAGCCTGCATATGGTCAATGTTACATTTGGGGTTAATGGTCATGCTTCTCTATCTCTCTAACCTTTTGAAGGGTTTCCTTGAAACATGTTTGTCTGATAGACTTGATACTAAGAATCCATTTTTCAACCATGCTTGACTCAAGGTAAAGGCCACACTTAAGGTACAAAGATCTTTAGGGTCAATGAACAGTGTTATTTTGCATCAAGTCTCATCCTCTCTGCATCCTGACAGTGTGTATACCATAATACTCGAGATTATTTTGCCCCTAAATTCACCAGCTGAAGGATTTTAGTGCCAGAATTTATTTTTTGTCGCATTTGGCGCCATTGGCGACCGACAGAGGGAACCCTGTGTATAGTAATTACATTCTCAGAAGCTAATATAGATATTGAATAAGTTTTTGAACAATGAAAAGGGTCATCGCATGAAGTCCCAAAGCCTGTGCATGAATTTTGGCAGTTTTATCATTCTTTCTGGACAAAGTAGATCTTTGTTCAAGTTTTGCATGCAGTCTGCAGATATTGAAATTTCACACAAGATTTTGACATGATTAATCATGCTAAGGAGCAAGTTCAATAACTCTGACTAGTGTTTGTAGCGATTATGCACCTTTTCCACTGAGAAAATCCTACTTAAGATATTCTGTGCGAATTGCTATTTTGTCACCAGATCTTTGTTAACAGTAGATACCTCAATTTATAAAAATCATGAAAGAATTTGACTAAAGCTATGGCATGTTATATTTAGTCACCTGCAATTTAATTCTATTTTTGACTTCTCATCTTATAAAACATATCAGTTCTTAGATTGACTATGTAAGCTCTAAATTTGAAGCCATCTGTGGCACTTATTAAGTATATGTTTTCTAAAATGTTTCAGGGGTTCTGCGGTTGCTAAGATAGCAGGAGAAAATGTTTTGGCACAACCAGCGAAATTTGAGGAGAGGGTTAACATGTACATGTACGAGGAGAACTTTGAAGGGAGAAAACTGACAGAAGTTGTCAATGAAAAGCACGAGAATGTAAAATATCTACCAGGAGTGAAATTACCGGAAAATGTGGTACAGGGTTATTATATCAAACACAAACATCAGAATATTATAAGGAACAGTCTATTAGGCCAGTTGTAAACGCATCAAAAAGTGATCAGCTATATTGGTTATAACTAACATGGCACTAAATATCTCTGCTAGAAAGTTTTGTTTCATTCCATGTTATAGTAGAAGACTTGTCAATATAGAGGTATCAGATGATAAATTGTGTAACCAAACTCCAATCATTTATAATTATATTTAATTATGAGGTAACATAATCTGTTTTAAGTTCCTTCTTATCTCACCTGAACAGAAATGTTCATGATAAATTACAGCCATGGCAATAATAGTGTAGACTTTCACACTAGTTTTATTACTCTTATTCGCCTTCTTTCTAACAAAAAGATCAATACACCTGTTCATCAAGCGATAGAGTCCATTATTAAATCACTGCTTCAAAAAGGGGTGTACCCATAGCTGGTAGAGTCCATTATTAAATCACTGCTTCAAAAAGGGGTGTACCCATAGCTAGAACATGCGCTATTTTAACCATGTTGTGATTCAGGGATTGTAAATGATGAGCCGTTCAGTTGTAAGTTTATGAATTATTATACATGTATTATTTCACAGAACTTTACCACCCCGGGTATTCGACTACTTCGAACGCAGATGGGTACTACTGACGACAGATGTATATACATGCACGTCATGACAGGCACGCTGGAATAACCCCGATATATTTATTATTTCTCTTTTTAGGTCCAGCTTTTGCTTGATATAGGGGGTAATATGTTTAAACTAAGCATGTGTGAAGTTTTATGATAAACTGACGCCTTTTAATTAAAGAATTTCCCTAAAATGTTAAAAAAACTACCGTAATGTTGCCAAATATGACATTTATTTGCCTATAATGACAATATATTTCAATGACCTTAGACACGTATACAGACAAATGTATAAGGTGTCAATACAAACAGCCCTAGACTTTGGAATTAGTGGTATCGTTTTGATATAAGCAAATTTATAGAGGGGGGGGTGAAGATAAATGGATAGCCCTGGACGATCGAAGGAGATACGTCCGAACGCAGATTATTATGAAATGAGGATACGTATAACGGCAGATGTGTAACAAGTAGTAAGCGTAAATAGGTGTTTTCCAATCAGGATAAATATTGGTTTTAAACTACATTTTGTAATTACATTAAGTATGGCAGTTGTTTAGTCTATGTAGAAGGATCTAGCATGTATATACTGATAATAATTATGTATCCCACCTCCGTGAGAGACATTTTTATTAGTGATACATGCCTGTCACTGTTTTTGTCATTAAGTATGTCCAAGCAGCTCCTCTGATACCACGTGGCGGATTTACACCAAACTTCACATAAGCGTAGTTATGCATATTATCGGCATGTTCCGGTCAATGATTTTCAGTGGAATAACCGCCCTTGAAATATATAATTTTATGATGTTATGGCTAATTCTCCAATATCATCCGGCAGATTTCCACTTAACCTAAGATAATTGAACACTGCCAAGCTTAGTTATGCATATCGCCAGGATTTTCAGGGGATTTACATTGTATGGCCATTGATTCTTCAAATTTAACGATGTTTTTGCTACTTCTCTACCATTGGCAATATTTCCACCAAACCTATTAGAACACAATTGTCGCTGGGCATGTTCCGATTCATTGATTTCCAGGGAAGTTGTAGCCCTGATGCGTCATATTTCATAATGTCCATACTTATTCTCCTAAACGCTGGAGTTGAATTTTACCAAAAGTCACTTGAGTGATCATTGTCAAGCGTAGTTATACATTTCGTCAGCATGTTACAGCTCAATGAATTTTGCGGAACTATGTCTTTTGATGTCTCATATTCTAATATGTTTGTGCTACTAATCCTATATCACTGGTCAGAACTACACAGAAGTGATTGGTGCGAAGCCTGAACTTGTATATATCATCGGATATATTCCAGTTTAGTGGTATGCATTTTCAATTCTACTGAATAATGCTGAATAATAGGAGACATGATTTTTTCGTGAAAGATAATCTCTAGTTTAGAGAATGAATTGATAATGGGGTCTCAAGTCTCCTGCAACGAAGTCGTCAAGTTTCCCAAACACTAGTAACTAGCCAATGACCACGAGACAATGTTACTACAAATAATCCACGGGAACAAACATGTTCATTTAACGCCAATGTAAAATATCACGTACATTTGTAATTACATTTTTAGCCCGACTGTTCAAGAATGAGGAGGATTGTTGTGGTAAGCCCGCCCCAGCTTTTGCGTTGATCAAAGTCGTGTTATTAATAATAATAACTTCAAAACCGACAAACGTATCCACTTAACACTTGCCATACTTGTTTCTCATGGTAATACATACAAATGCAGCAAGTCACATATATTTTGCAGGGGGGTAATGCCTCTATTTGTATTCTGATTTTGTAACAAAAAGTTAAGAGCCCGGTACCTCATTGATAAAAGATAATTTTACAAAAACCATAATGATACTGAAGTTTTCTATTTAGCCTTGACTTATAATTTACTTTTATTACATAGTTTTTCAGATTAAGACAAAAACTAAAGTTAACAGTCAGGGGCGTAACTAGGCGTACTCCTGTACGCCCGTGCGTACAAATCGATTCCGTAATCGAAAAAAAAAGCAGGGCTTAAACTTCGAAAACATTAATAAAAATCAGAGGCTTAGGGGGATAGGGGCACTTATATACTGAATCGTTGGCTTGCCAGAACTGTTTTCGAATTTATGAGTTCGAACTCAAGTTTTCGTTTTATTCTAGAACTATACCTTGTCGCTTGACGTCGCCATTTTTGTCCGCGAGTGTGGGCGGTGGCGTATGTGGGGGGGGCCGTGACGTTGGCGGTTGACCGCCAGCGCTGCCCCCCTCTGTGGAATCATAAGCGGAATCAATTCCGCGTTTACCCAAGCATACGGCACTGTCTAACCCTTTTAATGACCAAGCCGGTGTCTACGGCAACAGCCGAACGCGATCGTTTTCCGTGATGAGATCCTAAGGGGGGGGGGCCAGGGGTCTTGAGCGCCTGTCAGGTCTTGATCTCATGAATGTCTATAGAGAAAGGGAAATCAGTGGGCGGGGGCGTTGTCGTGGGGGGGAGTTTGCTAACCAGCCAAACAGGCGGCTCGCGTTTGTTTCAGGGTTTAGAGCTTATCAAGACTTGCGAAACATGTAATTGAAATGCAGGTAAAGCAAGTTCCCAAGGTCGCTGAAAAGACATAGGGATCATGTATTTGACAGTGAGGTCCCCAAAGATACTATTTATAACAAATGTTGACGTCGTTTAAACATATATTATAGGAATAACTTAATGGTCGCAATATTTTTAGCCGCCGGCGATAGCCGAGGAGCTGTTAAAACTGTTTGCGACCATTAAAACCGTATAAATACAGTCGCAAATGTCAAAATCATTAAATAGTTAAACATTTTCCAATGCACAATGTGTTTAAATGCGATAATTAAAAATTCGTTCGAGTTTTGCGACTATATATACGTTATTTAATAGGCGCAAATTTAAACAACGTAACCAATCGGGGGTACGAACATCGGTACTGCGTTAACATCTAAACTGTCTGTTTTGATTTTTTTCACCCAAATATGTCGTCAATGTAGCCTCTGGATAGTCACGAAATGCCAGGAAATCGTTTCTTTCTCAAAAAAAAAAATGTCGTGGGGGGGCATGCCCCCGAACCCCCCTAGTAAGTGAGTACATCCCAATTTCACTCAGTTACGCCCTTGACAGTATTCCCATTACAAGTCTTATGTTTCTGCAGTTTCTATGGCGTTTTACGTATCCACCGTCTGCGTTCATACGTATCCTATAATATTTTCATCTGTCGCATAAGTACCCTCAAAGAGAACCCCAGATGTGTTTAAGTGTCAATTGCAGCTGGTGTATCAGTCATAGTAAACGGAAATATGATTTTCTGCTACAGAAAAGGTGTAGCCCTACGATTTATGCAGTTTTGGACTCTTTCGATTATTAGATTTTTAAAATTCTGTTAAAAATCCGAAAAATTGCAATTTCTGGTCTGATTTCGTAATCGTAACAACACGTCGGTCATTTTTCAGCAAAACAATTGAGCATTGCCTAGTACAAATATATTGAAACTCATATTGAACGAAAACATTGTGAAAATGACTAAAAAAAGAGAAGATATAAGGTATTTTCCAGCTTACATGTCAGGACATTCATGTATATACATCTGTCGTCAGTAGTACCCATCTGCGTTCGAAGTAGTCGAATACCCGGGGTGTTTACACTAGAACAAGTGTCTAACAAAGTCACAATTAACCTTTTCTAAGATCACAATTTTAGGTACATATTTTCAAGCTTTGATTTAATTGTCAACATGCTGGTCTAATTAAATCATCGTTGAAGCAAGCCAGATTTTGGATGGGTGCTTTCTTCTGAGGTTTGACAACTAAAAAAATAATACATAAAAAAATGGGTCAAACCGACAAGCCGAATGAATTAGACTATCAACATGTGTATGGCACTATTTATGCATATACAATTATAAAGTGAACATAACTAGCTTTAAATAGGGTCACGCAAAATTATAGCTGTGCAGTTACTAGTGAACATTGTGATACTTTTTAGTTCACCTGAGCATATGCTTTTTGTCTGTCGTCTTAAGGAATGTGTCTGTTAACATTTTACTTCAAATGACATCTCCTGTAAAACTGCTAGATGGAAGTTTATTATTTTTGGTCTAGATGATCCTTGGGTGGTTCTCTACAAAAGAGTAATTCATTATGGAGCTGAAGTTAAAATTGGCTTCACACGGTATGTTTTTTTGTAATAAAATTCTCCTAGGGAGGAACTGCTCATTTGTATATGTAGGTTGGTCAAGTGAGGTTAACATTTTAAAAGCACTTTCTCATGTAATTTTCAGTGTTTTTAAGTTTTAGCTCACCTGGCACAAAGTGCCAGAGTGAGCTATTAGGATCACATTCCGTCCATTGTATGTCCGTTGACATTTTCCTTCAAACATCATCTCCTCTGAAACAATGTTGATGAAACTTGGCAGGGATGTTTCTTGCATGAAGCCCTCTCATAGTTGTTCAAATTATTTCATTCCATGCAGAACTCAGGTTGCTATGGCAACAAATTGGAAAACCTTTAAAATCTTCTTCTTAAGAACAGGAAAGCTTAGAGCTTAGATATTTGGCATGTGGCATTGCATAGTGGACCTCTACCAAGGTTGTTCAAATTATGACCCCCCGGGTCAAAATTGACCCAGCCCAGGGGGTCACTTCTTTTTACATAGGCTATTATAGGAAAACTACAAGGCCTATAGAGCTTAAATATTTAGCATGTAGTATTGCCTAGTGGAACTCTACCAAGATTGTTCAGATTAATAGACCCACAGAAACCATGTTAATACTTAAAATGATGTAAAAACATAAAAAAAACCAATTTGTCATAAAATAGCATTGACACAAGCTATTTCATAACAGTACAAAATATTAATTAATGTACTCAATCTAAAAGCATATTGCCTTGCAGAATGATGCTTATATAATGCTATAAATAGCAACATGGTTTACCACAATCTTTCTTAGAGATTAGAACAGACATCATACAGTGGAGTTTTTTTCTGACCGGTATAAGAATATTGTATTTAGTTTGTTTTGCAACTTGTTCTATTCAGCATTATATTATTTTGCAGACTTCGTTAGTTATCATTAGTAATGACTTTGTTATATTTCATAATGCACGATTTTACTCATTTGTAATCTTTGAATTGCTACAGAAGTAATTAAGTAAAAATTGTTGACCTTGTATTATAGCCAGTGGTAGCCAGGTGAGCGATAAAGGGCCATCTTGGCCCTCTTGTTTGAATGATGTTTTGGTTATTGAACACTTATTTGATCATTTTATTGCAATATTTTAACACTTTTTGACTGTTGAATGAGATTTTGCTTTGATAGGTTTCATGCTATTTGCCACAAGATGGATATTGGACACACCATGGGAATAGTCCATTTAATATAGGGGGTAATGTTTTGAGAAGAGGTGATTTCCATGTGTTGTATGTGTTGATATTGATATTGATGATATTTCACAGAAGTGATAAGCACCATGCCTAGTTGTGCATGGTCCATGTTTCGGGTCACAAAGTCAAAGGTCACAGGGGCTTGAGATAGTAAAATCTTGTGCGCTTTTAATCTTGAAAACCCCTGGTCAGAATTTTATTATACTTCAGAGAAGCCTCAAGTTGTGCAGGTCCAATAAATAAAGCATCAAATATTACATAAATTTTATATACTGGGTATTTATCACCTTCAGTGATAGTTCTAGTTTGATTTGTGAACATTTTGATTCCATATACATTGTAGGATATCAAAACATAGTATTTAGTGATGTTTGTCACTTAATATACACAGCCTGTACAACCCTAGTACATGAAACGTATAGTCCCTGACCTAATTTTGCTGAAATTTTAGCTGAAATTTTAGCAGCCATATGTAATCTTAATTGAGAATTATCACCCTGATTTAACAACTTCTTATATATTTTGGTCAAAATGCATTTTTCACAAATTGAGTATTACACCGCTAATTTTCACAATTCCAAGGACCTCGGCCCCATTCACAAAGGACTGGAAAAAAACACTGGGGTCATTTGAGGTCAAAAACTAGGTCACCCGGCTAAAAACCTTGTGTATGCCATACAGGTGACATTAACAACCCAAGCATCATGACCTGAGATTAAAAACTTGGTCACCAGGTCAATTCTTAGGGAAACCTTGTTGGTACTCTTAGAAGTCACATTTTATGTTTATCATCATGCAAATTGGTCAGAAGGTTAGTCTAATGAAGGTCAAACAAAATGTTTGTGTTTATGATATATAGTTTAGGATTGAAGTTTTGTCACATATTATCATAAGTAGGTCTCAGGTGAGAGATACAGGGCCATCTTGGCCCTCTTGTTTAAGCTACAGCAGTAAAATTTGAATTATGCAGTGTTAAATGCTGATTTCAACCTTGACCTTTTCAGACCTTGATCTTGACTTGCTGACCTAGTTTCCTGTTTTTAAAGCTACAGCTATGAAATTTTAACCCTGGGTACAATGGTTCTCAGGTGAGCGATATAGGGCCACCATGGCGCTCTTGTCATAAAATGTTTTTTTAGCTCACCTGAGTTCAAATCTCCTTGTGAAATACTGCTGGACCAATTTCAACCAAACTTTACATGAATGTTGCTTCATGACTCGCATGAAAGATTGTTCAATGAAGTACAGTTGACTCTCGTTATCTCGAATTTCAAGGGACCAGACCTTTTACTTCGAGATAAACGAAGTTCGAGGTAAGATAGGGGCTTTTAGTTGTTGTTTTTTTGGATGTATATGGACGAATATGCACAAAAATTCCCGTTTTCAAGACAGACAACTATTTGTAGTTATTTTATTGATGCAAATTTTCCCTGAAACTTTCTAACACAAATTCAGTTTTAATTACATTTTATTTTTGCATATACCCAAACAGCTCTTAGTAATAATATCAAGACATCTACATACTTGTATCGGGGGGGGCAAAAAGCGAAAGTGTGGGTCGGGTGAAAGTGAAAGTAGCGTTCTTGAACCGGAAGTCAGAACATTCGATATTCTAAACATAAGAACAGCATCTAACTACAAAACAAAATATTTACAGACTGATTTATTCGTTCAGAAATCATCTTTTTATAAAACCCAATCACTATTATCATTTAACCTCTCAAATAAATTAAGTTTTTAAAGTAATTTCGGATTTTTCATCATTAATTACGTAGCCACTGGCAATTAAAGTAAATCCATGGAAAACAAACAACAATCATTACGACACGTGTGAATTGGCATGACAACGCCTCACCCCGTTGCTTTGACCCCCCCACCTTTGATCCGTCGGCGACTTTCACACTTCGACTTAACGATTTGACAATACGCTGGAATTTGATTGACGGGACCAAACAATCCCTTTGGCACATCCGGAGTCTCGATATGTCAAATTTTGTCTTAAAAGGAGTTAAAGTACATAGATAAAGAAGGAAATTTGACGGGACTTTAGAATTTCTTCGACTTAAACGGAAATTCGAGGTAAGCGAGTTTGAGATACTGAGAGTCAACTGTATTTCGGATAAATGGAAGGCCCAGAGCTTAGATTTTTGGTATGTAGCATTGTCAAGTGCACCTCTACCGAGAATGATCAAATCATGATCCCTGGGTCAATTTTACATTGGTTTCTGTAGGATGAACTTCAAGAATCTCTTGCTGCATTGCCTAGTGGTTCAAATCATGACCTCAGGGTCAAAATTGACCCCCTTCCCTGGGTGTCATTTGATTTTACATAGGCTTATATCGTGAGGACTTCTTCTCAGTCAAAGCGTTGTGAGCGCTGAAGGCCTGGGGGCTATAGATTAACTCCCCTAAAAACAACTTTTGACCTTCGTGATTTACGCGGAACCTTACCTAAAGCGCGGGTCGAAATGTGCATAGGGCGAAATTTAGTATATGACAGAATGAATGATTCACAAATATATGAGTGGCAGGGAAGTTTGTTTTATTATAAAACGTACGTTAAATGAAAAATAATCACATGGTCAACAATATCAATTGTTTGAGAGAACAATAAAAATAATTCAATCTGCGCTTTGTTCAACTTAAAGCGATATCTGATGATGTGGATCAAGACCTTGAAACAGAAATAAACAAAGCAATACCAACAATGAAATATAAATACAGTACTGTACAATGAGTATAACAGGGAAAACCAAAAATGATTCTTGGTTACCTTGTAGTTGTAATTGGTTAAACCGTTCACTTGGCCTTGACATGCAGCGTCCTCGATAAATGGCGGGTGATTTTGATCAAGTGAGTTCCTTCTCGGGAATGTACGTAAATTGTATCTTTTTTTTTTAAAGAAATTTATTTTTAGGTAAATATATATGTAATCGTTCGTAAATAAGAAAGTTGTCAATGAAATAACATCAGAAATTTGAAAATCAAACTACAAACTCTTATATCGAGCTCCATACGTTTCCGTAAATATCCGTACTTTTCCGTGATATGCATATGATTATCTTCCGTAATCAGCTAACAGCTCAGTAATTTCTAAAACAAAAAAAATTGTGTAATGCAGCCTGTGAGCTATAGACTTTTCTGCAATCGTTTGAAGTTCTATGTACTGTTTTTATTTGTAATATGTTCTTATCTGTCTTGCACTACTTTCCCTAAGCGCATGTTTACTGTTGTTATTCCCACATAGCACAGTTAAATTGTCAGCAGTGTTTGAAATGTGGTATGCTAACTTAGGCCTAGGGGACTTTCAGTCCCCAGGCCAAAAACCACAAGACCTTGAGCTTAGGATAGCATTGTCTACTGGACCTCTACCAATATTGTTCAAATCATGATCCTGGGGTCAGAATTGACCACACTGGTTTTCATAATGTCTTATATAGGAAAACTTTTTTAAAATCTTCTGCAAAACCGCATTGAAGGCCTATTGCTTAGATATTTAGTATGTATAATTGTCTAGTGGGCCTCTACCAAGTATTTTCAAATCTTGGCCCCAGGGTCAAAATTGACCCTGATTGGGGGTCACTTGTTTTACATGTATCGGAAAAACTTAAAAAAAAAAAAATCTCCAAGCCCACAAGGCCTCGAGCTTAAATATTATTAAGTATGTGTCATTGTTCAGTGGATCTCTACTAAATTTGTTCAAATCATGCCCCTGGGGTCAAAATTTACCCTGTCGTGGGGGTCACTTGATATTAGAAAACTTTTAAAATATTCTTTTCCAAAACAACAAGGCCTAGAGCTTAGATATTTGGAATGTAGTACTGTCTAGTGGTCTTCTATTAAGTTTGTTAAGCAGGTTTTTGAAAAAAATATAAGCGAAATCAAAGATGCTGAAAAAATAAATAAAACGTGCTTTATGAACGGTTAAAGTTGATCGGTATGTATTCCAACAATGTCGCGCTCTATGTGTGTCAGAAACCGTTCATAGCTCCGCCCCTTTTGAGGCGCCGATAAGGGATAATCAATAAACTGGTAGAGTCAACCGGTTTTGATCAGTTAATTGTTTCGATGATTAGATGTGCACGCTTAGCAATTCAGCAATTATAAATGAACAATTAACAGGTAATTGTAAAAATTTGGATTATTTGTTTGTATAAATTGTCATCCCACTGAAATACTAACTGCATACTATCAATGCGTAAATCAAATTCGTTTTTATTTTTGACAGAATCTATTAAAATGAATGCAAAAAGATAGATGAATATGTTACGAAAACAAATAAACTAAAATTATTCTCTATACAAATCCTTCCACACAAGTCGGCATGTGAAGAAATGTGTGACCTAAAAGCATTTGAATATTAGAATTCATAAAAGTTTGTGAATTACTTTTTTCAAAAAATGAATATGCATTTTATCTGGAAAAAATGTTGTAATAGAACGTTTCGTTTTCAAATAAGAAGGTGTCTTGGTAAAGCTGCATAATTATGCGAAGACCAGAAGTTTATCATATAATCAATTGTTCACTAAACAAACGGGGTTATGATGCAAAGAAGTTGTAAGCAGGTACATGTATAATGATTCTAAAGTTAGAAAAAAGTGTTATCATTACTTTCTCTTGGTGGTATTATATCCCGGTCCCTTTTCATAAAAAATACATTTCACTATTGTAAAGGCATACCTGCTCATCTAATAATTATAATAATAATAATATACATGTATATTGTTTATATTTTTTTGCCGAATGTTTAACTATCATTCATAAATCGAAAATGGGAAATTTGAAATGAAAAGAAATTTTTCAGAATATTTGGACTACATGGAGACAAATAAATAGGATAATTTTTATCATAATATAACTGGTTTTTTTTGTAAATTTTACAAACGAGTTTCAAAGCGTTAATAAATCAGGATACATAAATTATCTTCAATCCATTGTACTGTATGAGATTAACTAATTTACAGCCTCGGGCATTATCAGTTTGACACGTGATCAGTAAAGCACGCATGCGAGGTATGGTTGACTAAGTAGGTAGGGACATCACACATATCAATCATAGTGGACAGCCTATGCTTGATTAGAAAACAAGATGCCGAATCATTCTGGCTCATAACAACAACAACAAAAACACTAAATGAACAGTAAAGCATAGCCTACAACAAAGGAGTGAAATATACCTATATAAATGAACTATTTATACCAGGAACATTCCTGTTTATACTAAATTATTTATACACTTGGAGAGCCACTTCTAACCCAACACTTATATAACTCGGTATAACTGGATTATTTATACCCCCAAAACGAAGTTTGGGGGGGTATATAGGAGTCACCCGGTGGTTGGTCGGTCGGTCGGTCGGCCAGGCGGTCTGTTGCATTTTTCTTGTCCGGAGCATAACTTGAAAACTACTTGTTGGAATTCAATACAACTTCATACAATGGTCAAGCACATTGAGAGGAAGTGCAGTGCACAAGAACCATAACTCTATCTTGAGTATTTACAGAGTTATTGCCCATTTTTACTTTTCCTTGTCGCAGAGCATAACTTGGAAACTACTGGTTGGAATTCAAAACAACTTCATACAATTATCAAGAACAATAAGAGGAATTGCAGTGTGCAAGAACAATAACTATATCTATAGTAATTACAGAGTTATTGCCCTTTGTTACATTTCCTTGTCCGGAGCATAACTTGAAAACTACCGGTTGGAATTCAATACAACTTCATAAAATGGTCTAGAACAATGAGAGGAAGTGCAGTGTACAAGAACCATAACTCTATCTTGAGTATTTACAGAGTTATTGCCCTTTGTTACTTTTCCTTGTCCGGAGCATAATTTGAAAACTACTGGTTAGAATTCAATACAACTTCATACAATGGTCAAGTACATTGAGAGGAAATGCAGTGCACAGGAACCATAACTATATCTTGACTCATTACAGTGTTATTGCCCTTTGTTACTTTTCCTTGTCCGGAGCATTACTAGAAAACTACTGGTTGGAATTCAATACAACTTCATACAATGGTCTAGCACAATGAGAGGAAGTGCAGTGTACAAGAACCATAACTCTATCTTGAGTATTTACAGAGTTATTGCCCATTTTTACTTTTCCTTGTCGCAGAGCATAACTTGAAAACTACTGGTTGGAATGCAATACAACTTCATACAATGGTCCAGCACAATGAGAGGAAGTGCAGTGTACAAGAACCATAAGTCTATCTTGACTAATTACAGAGTTATTGCCAAGAACAACATCTCTTTTTTAGTGTTTTTTTGCAAGGTATTCTGTTACTACGAACTTCCTCAGTTTATAAAGCAGTCTTTTGGGGGTATTAATCACATTTAGTGATAGCTCTAGTTGTATGTGAATTTCGTTCAAGTTTAGAATGTGATTGATTCAACACATCTTACATACTTCTGCGAAATTAAAATTCTAATTGATTAAAGAATACATATAAAACTTAACAAATTGAAAACATCACTGTAAAATCTGATTTCACAAAATGACAAAAAGGTTTTTTCACAACAGTACAGTTAACTATCATAGTATTCAGATGAGTTTGCGTTCTTGACAAAGTCATTTTTAGCAATTTTCATAACCTTTTATTATATTATATCTTATAATTTGTATAAAACAGTTGCACAAAGGGCACTGCATTATAGTTGTGTTTATTATTTACAGATGTTGCCAAAGTTTATTCATCACCTTATAAGCTCAGATTACTAAATGAATTACTTTTTTTGGGATAAAATCGGAGTTTTAACTAATTACATTTTTTAAAAGTTATATCAAATGCTTAAACACCATTAACATGTTTTCAAGTTGTTTACAACAGCTTCGAGTGTAATAATTATCAATTACCCCGCTGACTCTACTGCAGATATAAGTTCTCGTTCAACTTTCTCCATTTTCCCCGCTGTGTACCTCAAATACTTTGGATAATCACGTGACCGTCTTGTCGAAATACCGTAGTAGCAATAAAACACAAAGAAAAAAGTTGTAAATATGGCATTAACATGATTTTGTGAGCGGATCTTGTATTTTTTCTGATATGACAGGGTTAAGTATTGTATGGATTATCATATAATTGTACTTACGTATAATTGGATGCGTTTTGTTTCATATAATCCAATCAAATTATGAGTGTCTTTAGAAATTGGCGTTTTTTGACACTTGCTTCGAAGCAAGATGTGTCAACTTTGAACAAGCATAATTTTGTTAATTGGAGGTCGATTAATATGGAGTTTGGACCAGTTTAAAGAGAATTTTATTACGGAGGGATCCGTGTCTGGAATTTTTGATAAATTGGTCAGGGGATTAATTATCTTTAAATACGTAACAAGCGGTCAGAAAAAAAGGCTGCATTTTCTTTGATGTTAATTTTTGTTTGTTTGAAGAATGATATGGAAAATCCGTGACACGGATCCCTAGACATTATAATTATATACATTTTAAGCTCGACTATTCGAAGAATAAGGAGGCTATTGCACTCGCCCCGGCGTCGGTGTCGGCGTTGGTTAAAGTTTTTCATAAAGTCAAATGTCTTGAATACTATCAAAGGTATTGACTTGAAACTCAAACTATATGTTTACCATCAACATCTACACATGAGGAAACAATCGCCATAACTCTGTTTTGATTTTTGACAGATTTATGCCCCTTTTTAACTTAGAATTTTTGGTTAAAGTTTTTTATAAATTCAAATATCTTGAATACTATCAAAGGTATTGACTTGAAACTCAAAGAATGTGTCTACCATCAACATCTTCACCTGAAGAAACAATCCCCATAACTCTGTTTTGATTTTTGACAGATTTATGCCCCTTTTTAACTTAGTATTTTTGGTAAAAGATTTTATAAAGGCAAATATTTTGAATACTTTCAAAGCTATTGACTTGAAACTCAAAGTATATGTCTACTATCAACATCTTCACCTGAGGAAATAATCCCCATAACTCTGTTTTGATTTTTGACAGATTTATGCCCCTTTTTAACTTAGAATTTTTGGTTATAAAGTCAAATATCTTGAAAACTATCAAAGGTATTGACTTGAAACTCAAACTATATGTTTACCATCAACATTTACACCAGAGGAAACAATCCCCATAACTCTGTTTTGATTTTTGACAGATTTATGCCCCTTTTGAACTTGGAATTTTTGGTAAAAGATTTTATAAAGGCAAATATTTTGAATACTTTCAAAGGTATTGACTTGAAACTCAAATTATGTGTCCACCATCAACATCTTCACCTGAAGAAACAATCCTCATAACTCTGTTTTTATTTTTGTTAGATTTATGCCCTATTTTAACTTAGAATTTTAGTTAAAGATTTTTATGAAGTCATATATCTTGAATACTATCAAACGTATTGACTTGAAACTTAAAATGAATGTTTACTATCAACATCTTCACCAATGTTTTTGATTTTTGACATATTTATGCCCTTTTTAACTTAGAATTTTGTCACAGTTTTTACCAGACTAATATGGAAATACTCAAAATGGCTTTCTTTTGAAATGTCATAGAATAATTATGCAGCATGCAGCGGTCATGCTTTTTTAATTCTATACATATTAATTTTGAAAAGTTACAAAATTATTCATGATCAAATATACAAGGTCATGTATTTCTTTGAAATTATCCCCCCCATCCTCCCTCCAGTTGGCTTGCAGAATCCAGAGTAAGGCTTTGAATGCAATGTACATTTACAAAGGTCTTTGAACAAGTTTCATATCTTTGATCTTAATTCTTATGGACGATTACACAATACTCCTGTTCTTAGACAAAAACCCCATTTTACCAACAAGCTTTCGAATAGTCGAGCGTGCTGTCATGTGACAGCTCTTGTTTATGAATTTGGTGGTAAAAATCGCAAAAATGGCTTTGCTATCGCTGTTCAAAATTTTACGAAATTTATCAAATATACAGTATCAAAGGCAATAAAAAGTTTTAAAATCATGAAATGACTTGTTTTAGTCATAATCTATATAAAAGATACAAAATATATGATACAGTTATTGTCTAAATGGGTAATTTAACTCCACTGAGTCGACCCTACCAACTGCTACCTTAAATGTAGTAAACATGTATGTACATATATACAATAAACAGGGCATGGGCATATTATATCTACTTATACCTTAAATAAAAAGCTAATACAAATCCTCATGCGAAGAATAGCTTTAGCTCTCTTTCACACAACGGGGAGCTACATGTAGGTTTTACTTAAGGAACTTTTCGGTAAGGAATCATCAATCTAACATGTCTTTTTGCATGAATGATTGTAGTGATCGAGGTAAAGGTACACTGCTGACAGATTCATACAAAAGATGTTATGTAGGATCCAGAGTCAAAACTTTCTTCCTTCACCACAGCTGCACTTTTTGATGTTTAATTTTTTGAGATGCGCACATTTACAGTTATGGAAAGTATCTGGATTTCCGTACATTCCTAGACTTCATGCTATGCATTTTGTTTGTCTGCAAAGCACAAACCAGAACACCAAGGCTTTAAGAGGGAACATAAGATGTTGTTTGTATTGATTTTATTAGCTCAGGGCTTCGCCAGGGTGAGCTTTTTTGTAATTGATGATTGTCCGTTGTCTGTCAACATTTTAATTCAAATGACATCCCCTCTGAAACCACTAGGCCAATGTTGATAAAACTATGCAGGAATGTTCCTTGCATGAAGCTCTACCAAAAGTGAACTCTGGTTGCTATGGCATAAAAAGGGAAAAACTTAAAAAAATCTTCTCTGAAACCACAAAGCCTAGAGCTTAGATAGTTGGCATGAAGCATTGTCTAGTGGACCTCTACCAAGTATGTTCTAATTATGACCCGGGGTGAAAATTGACCCTGCCCAGGGGGGTCACTTGGTTTTACATAGCCTTTTATAGAAAAAAACTTTAAAAATCTCTGAAACCACAGGGCCTAGAGCTGAGATATTTGGCATGTAGCATTGCCTAGTTGACCTCTACCAAGTTTGTTCAAATCTTTACCCCTGGGTCAAACTGAGGGGAGGGGGTCTCTTGATTTTACATAGGAAAAACTTAAAAGTCATCTTCACTGTAACCACAAGGCCTAGAACTTAGATATTTAGTATGTAGCATTGCCTTTTAGACCTTTACCAAGATTGTACAGATCATGACCACCTGGTGAAAATTAACCCTTCCCGGAGGGGGGGTGGGGGGGGGGGGAGATCACGATTTTGCATAGGCTTATATAGGGAAAACTTTTAAAGAAACACAAGGCCCACAGCCAGAGCTTAGACCTCTATGAATTCTGTTCAAATCATGACCCCTTGTATTATTGGCACTTGATATACAGGTGGGCCATCTTGGCCCTCTTGTTTCATAAAGGTCAAATGAAACTTAAAGGTTTATAATTGGAATTTGGCCATGTAATAGATTTGTTTGAAACTTTAACACTGATCATTTACACTATTTATGTTCAATTAGCGCTAATTCAAGTAAGATTTTCACTGGAGGTATTTTTAAAATTGATTTCCCTATCCTGGTTGCCCAACCAAGATAGAATATTTTATCATAAGTAAAAATTTGATACACATACTTTGCCTGCAAAAGATATAAAATAAGACCTATTATATTTATTTGTGAAATATTTGCATTAAATATTATATATTTGATGGAATTCTTAGAAATTCAAGTTTGAAAAGATATGATTACCTCCCTTTACCTATCTTGGTGGGCACTCAAGATAGGTTGGAATAAATCAATTCAGAAGCACACGTAGGTTTAAAACTTGCATTTTGGTTCAGAATGTTAAGATATTTGTAAACCTATCCAATTCAAAGTAAAAGTGGAAATTATATTGAAATAAAAAAGAAATACTCAACGTTTAAATACTTTCATATTAAAGGGGAGTAATAACAAAATTTCATAAAAGTTAATGAAACGAAATTTCTGATAGGGTCTAACTAATGTAATGGGTCTTTTTGTTCATTAAATTAATCTCTAACAGAATAAACAAAAAGTAAAAATTGTCATAAAATGTTGCTTAAAAGTAATTGACCACCTTTAAAGTGTAGGGCACTTAGTGACATTGTATTTATCAATCAATAACTGACTTATAATTGAGGTATTGTACACCACTATTTCTAGCGGTGATTTTATAATAGAATCTTCTACTTGATGTTGTATTGGATTGAACGTCTCTGTATGACAGTGTACTAAAGCAAAAGTCTTCACTATTATTGCCACAGCTGTATTGTGATCACCTTCAATCCTTAAGTGTCAACCATTGGCATCCACCATCATCTGCTTCATATGACATCCTTATCTAAACCACTTTGTTAATATAGATGAATAGTATCTTTGCAAGGTTCTCTAACTTCTCTATGAGATTCCTTCAGATTGTGATCGCTTGATGTCTAACGACTGCTTGTCTGCCCATACTTAACCTTTTGTATGCAATAGAGACTGCATTTTTCATTGTATCTTCATGCAACTTGGTCAGAATAACTGCTTTGATGAAGTGTAGGTCCAGTTCGAAAATGGGTCATCTGGGGTTAAAAACTAGGTCACCAGGTCAAATCATAGAAAAACTTTGTGTATGCAATAGAGGTTGCATTTTACATTGGATCTTCATGAAACTTAGTCAGAATGATTGTCTTGATAAATTCTAGGTGGAGTTTGAATATGGGTAACATAAGGTCAAAAACTAGGACACCCAGCCAAATCATAGAAAAACCTTGTTTCTGCAATAGAAGTCTGCATTTTTCACTGGAATTTCATGAAAGTTGGTCAGAATGGCTGTATTGATAACATCTAGGCCCAAGTTTGAATATGGGTTATCTTGAGTTCAAAACTAGGTCACCAGGTCAAATCATAGAAAACCCTTGTGTATGCCATAAAGGTCACATTTACAACCCAGTCATTACCAAGTTTAATGCCCCCGAAGATTGGCATATTAAAAGTCTGTATGTTATCTGTGAGTCTGTCCTTATATTTTTCGTATAAATGTTCAGCACATCAAGACAACATGTTGCATGCAATACCCATGTCCCTACCTTACAGATTTTTTAAAATTACATTGCACAATTGTTGAGCACATGGAGAGGACACAGACTGTGAGACACCTCTTTTGGGGGGTTTTGTCACTTATGAGGGAGAGCTCTTGTTTTCAATGATTTCTAGGTAAAGCTCAAATCTGGGTCACCTGGGGTTAAAAACTAGGTCACATGGTCAGATCAAAGAAAAACCTTGTAAACACTGTAGAGGCCACATTTACTATCCAGTTGTCATTAAAATTGATCAGAATAGTTGTCTTAAAGATTTGTGGGTTAAGTTCGAATCTGGGTCAAGTGAGCTATAAAAAGATCTAGGTCATATGGTGAAACCAAAGAAAAGCTATTTTAATATTTAGAGGCCACATTTGATATTTAATCTTCATGAAAATTGGTCAGAATGTTAATCGCAATGATTTCTAGACCAAGTTTGAACCTGGGGTCAAAACCTAGGTCACACAGTCAAATCAAAGGAAAACTTTGTTAACACTCTAGAGGCCACACTTAATATCCAGTCTTTTTAGTCACATTGTGTCATAAGTGGGTCTCAGGTGAGCAATATAGGGCCATCTTGACCCTCTTGTATTTATATTACTTTCCAGGTGGCCATGCCAGATGTTGTTGAAGCTAGTAAGGATGCTTATATTCTCATCTTTGTTATGCCACATCAGTTTGTCAGAGGCACATGTAAACTCATGAAAGGAAATATAAAAGATACTGCTTTAGCAGTTTCATTGATCAAGGCATGTATCTTAATAAATTAATTACTGCAAACCCTTTAATTCTCACATACACCTTATTATACCCAACGAACACAAAGTGTTAGGGGGGTATACTGGATTCCGCTTGTCCTTCTGTCTGTCTGTCCGCACATCTGTATGTCTGTCTGTCTGAAGATGGAATCTTGTGGACACTAGATCTCCAATACCCCTGGTCAGAATTTAATGATACTTCACACAAGTGATAAGTGCAATGTCTAGTTGTGCATGGTCTATGTTTCGGGTCTCTAGGTCAAAGGTCAAGGTCACAGGGGCTCGGGATAGTAAAATCTTGTGGACACTAAATCTCCAAAACCCCTGGTCAGAATTTGATGACTTCACACAAGTGATAAGTACAATGCCTAGCTGTGCATGGTCCATGTTTCGGGTCTCTAGGTCAAAGGTCAAGGTCACAGGGGCTCGAGATGGTAAATATTGTGGACACTAAATCTCCAAAACCCCTGGTCTGAATTTAATGATACTTCACACAAGTGATAAGTACAATGCCTAGTTGTGCATGGTCCATGTTTAGCGTCTCTAGGTCAAAGGTCAAGGTCACAGGGGCTCGAGATAGTTAAATCTTGTGGACTGTAAATCTCCAAAACCCCTGGTCAGAATTTAATGATACTTCACAGAAGTGATATGTGCAATGCCTAGTTGTGCATGGTCGATGTTTCGGGTCACTAGGTTAAAGGTCAAGGTCACAGGGGCTCAAGATGGTAAAATCTTGTGGATGCTAAATCTCCAAAACCACTGGTCAGAATTTAATGATACTTGATGGAGATAAGCACCATGCCTAGTTGTGCATGGTCCATGTTTCGGGTCACTAGATCTTCCAGTTTCACTTTGTTTAATCACAAATCAGCCTTACATCAGTAATTTCAAAGATCAATTAGCACAAAAATTAATCTATTTACAGTATCCTTAGGACAGTCAAAGAAGATGTGTAAATGTATAGGCATGATCATGTCTTCCTATCTATCAAGCTCTTGTTAGCTGCACTAGATACTAAAGAAAATTTTACATTAAATATAACTATATAAAATAATTAAGTTGTGTAAAAAGGGACGTAATTTGATGCCATGTATAAATAATTTTTTTTTTCAAAATTGATTTTCTTTTATCATTTTTCACCATATACAATGCAGTGATAGTATATTATGTGTCATTGTCTTTATGGTTGATTCCTTTCACACTTAGTCATTGTACTACACCTGAATACAGTCTCAAAAAATTTATCAGCATATTTGGCCACAGACTGTAAGAACTGCTTATGTCTCAGTTACAGGACTTGACCTGGCAGGCGGAGGGATATTGGTTTTGGCGTTGTCCATCCAGAGCCATAATTAATGATCCAAATGGATAGAATTTCATAAAACTTAAGTATACAATAGCATAATGTCGCGACACACGCACAACTTTCTTCAAGAGTGGCTGAGTATCTCCAGAGTTATTGCCCTTTAATTGTTATTATACCCCCGAACACAAAGTGTTGGGGGGGTATACTGATTTCAGCTCGTCTGTCCGTCTGTCCGCATGCATGATGGGTACCTTGGGTGGTAGGAGGTGTGGCCTAAGACAATAGAAATCTATTGTCTTCATTCCGTATTTTGTCCCTTAATTGGTCACTCTATTGTTCGAGAACAATGGAAATACCACCTAATAACACCTTCGTATGGGTGTGCGTATGTCCGTCAGTCCGTCCGTCCGTCTGTAGACATAATCTTGTGGACACAAGATCTCCAATACCCCTAGTCAGAATTTAATGATACTTCACACAAGTGATAAGTACAATGTCTAGTTGTGCATGGTCTATGTTTTGGGTCTCTAGGTCAAAGGTCAAGGTCACAGAGGCTCGAGATGTTAAAATCTTGTGGACACTAAATCTCCAAAACCCCTGGTCAGAATTTAATGATACTTCATACAAGTGATAAGTGCAATGCCTAGTTGTGGATGGTCAATGTTTCGGGTCTCTAGGTTAAAGGTCAAGGTCACAGGGGCTCGAGATGGTAAAATCTTGTGGACTGTAAATCTCCAAAACTGCTGGTCAGAATTTAATGATACTTCACAGAAGTGATAAGCACCATGCCTAGTTGTGCATGGTCCATGTTTCGGGTCACTAGGTTTAAGGTCAATGTCACAGGGGCTGGAGATAGTAAAATCTTGTGGACGCGGAATCTCCAAAACCGCAAGTCAGAATTTAATAATACTTCATAGAAGTGATAAGCACCATGCTTATTTGTGCATGGTCCATGTTTCGGGTTACTAGATCAAAGGTCACAGGGGCTTGAGATAGCAAAATCTTGTGCGCTTTTAATCTCCAAAACCGCTGGTTAGAATTTAATCATACTTCACAGAAGCCTTAAGTTGTGCAGGTCCAATAATCAAAGCATCAAATATTACATAAATTTTAAATACTGTGTCAGTGGGGTGTTCAGGGGGTATTAATCACCTTCAGTGATAGTTCTAGTTTTCTTCTATATTCAATATGAAAACATTAAAATTCTATTTTTCTGAATCCGGTTATCAAAATGTAATTGTAATTGGCTCAAATGATGTAATGATCACTCTTTCTGCCACATCCTGACCCTGGATTTTTGAGCTCACCTGGTTTTGCCAGGTTGAGCTTTTTTAATGGATGATTGTCGGTCGTCCGTCAACATTTCAATTCAAAGGACATCTCGTCTGAAACCACTGTGCCAATGTTGAAAAAACTATGCAGGGATGTTCCTTGCATGAAGCTGTACCAAAATTGTTCTCTAAAACCATTAGGCCTATGACTTAGATATTTGGCATGTAGCATTGTCTAGTGGACCTCTACCAAGATTGTTCAAATTATGAGCCCTGGTCAAAATTGACCCCGCCCGGGGGTCACTTGGTTTTACATAGGCTTATATAGGAAAAACTTTAAAAATCTTCTTCTCTGAAACCACAGGGCTTAGAGAGGAGATATTTTGCATGTAAGCATTGCCTAGTAGATCTCTACCAAGTTTGTTCAAATCAGGACACCTGGGTCAAAACTGACCCAGCCCAGGGGGCTCTTTTAATTTTACTGTAAGATGCAGAAAAAAGAATTACCCCTCAGAGAGAAGGCCCCAATGGGGTGGTAAAATTTAAAAAATGCTACTTTTTAGCTCACCTGGCACATTAGCTCACCTCCCCCTAGCAACTCAGGTGAGCGATATAGGGCCATCATTGCCCTCTTGTTTCTGAAAAAGCTTGTCAATAGTTGTGTTTGTTAGGCACACAAAGTCAATTTTGTATTCTTTAACAATGAAAAATTTAGAAACTGGAGTTTTACAGAAATGAGGCCCTTAAGGGGGTGTTGTGCTTTCCTTACATAACTATTCTAGAAACCGAAGAATTCTTGTTGTCTGAAACTAACAGTACTGGTTTAATTATACCCCCAAAATGAAGTTTAGGGGGGTATATAGGAGTCACCCGGTGGTTGGTCGGTCGGTCGGTCGGTTGGTCGGTCGGTCGGTCGGTCGGTCGGGCGGTCTGTTGCATTTTCCTTGTCCGGAGCATAACTTGAAAACTACTAGTTGGAATTCAATACAACTTCATACAATGGTCAAGCACATTGAGAGGAAGTGCAGTGCACAAGAACTATAACTCCATCTTGACTAATTACAGAGTTATTGCCCTTTGTTACTTTTCCTTGTCCGGAGCATAACTTGAAAACTACTGGTTGGAATTCAATACAACTTCATAAAAGGGTCAAGCACATTGAGAGGAAGTGCAGTGCACAAGAACTATAACCCATCTTGACTAATTACTGAGTTATGCCCTTTGTTACTTTTCCTTGTCCGGAGCATAACTTGAAAACTACTAATAGGAATTCAATACAACTTCATACAATGGTCAAGCACATTGAGAGGAAGTGCAGTGCACAAGAACTATAACTCCATCTTGACTAATTACAGAGTTATTGCCCTTTGTTACTTTTCCTTGTCCGGAGCATAACTTGAAAACTACTGGTTGGAATTCAATACAACTTCATACAATGATCAAGCACACTCAGAGGAAGTGCAGTGCACAAGAACTATAACTCTATCTTGAGTATTTACTGAGTTATTGCCCTTTGTTACTTTTCCTTGTCCGAAGCATAACTTGAAAACTACTAGTTGGAATTCAGTACAACCTCATACAATGGTCAAGTACATTTAGAGGAAGTCCAGTGCACAGGAACCATAACTCCATCTTGACTCATTACAGAGTTATTACCCTTTGTTACTTTTCCTTGTCCGGACATAACTTGAAAACTTCTGGTGGAATTCAATACAACTTCATACAATGGTCAAGCACAGTGAGAGGGAGTGCAGTGCACAGTAACCATAACTCCATCTTGACTAATTACAGGGTTATGCCCTTTGTTACTTTTCCCTGTAAGGAGCATTTTTCGAAAACTACAAGTTGGAATTCAATACAACTTCATACAATGGTCAAGCACAATGGGAGGAACTGCTAAGAACAATATCTCTTTTTAGTTTGTTTGCAAGGTATTATGTTACTACGAACTTCTTCAGTTTATAAAGCAATCCTTTTGGGGGTATTAATCACATTTAGTGATAGCTCTAGTTAAACTTACCACAAGTAAGTTCTTTATGACTGTAACTTGAAGAGGAAAATTATCTCCTCGGTGATGAGGCCCCAGTGGGGTGTTGAAATTTTAGAAATGCTTTTCTTTCTGAAGCAGACAAACCAATACACTTTTGAGTTGTTATGTCTCCCCCATAGAATATGGGAGAGACATATTGTTTTTGCCATGGATGTCTATATGTCTGTCCGTCCCCTCGAAGGATTTTCATGAAACTTGGGTCAGATGTTCACCTCAACTATGGGATGTGCAGAACTCATGAACCAACCGCGCCGGCTCAAGGTCAAAGGTTCGAGCCTTGCATTTTGTGTCCGCTCCATATCTCCTATACTCCTCAGAGGATTTTCATGAAACTTGGGTCAGATGTTCATCTCATCTACACAATGTGCAGAGCCCTAAACCAACCGTGCTGGCTCAAGGTCAAGGTCACAATTACAGATCAAAGGTCATATGACAATATTTCGTGTCCGCTCCATATCTCTTGAACCCTTTGAAGGATTTTAGAATATCTCACCAAGAAATATTCACCATATTGAAACGATGTGCAGAGCATATGTTACGACCACCTTCAAGGTCAAGGTCACTGTTACTGAAAATAGAAAAGTGGTTTCCGCTCAATAACTCAAGTAAGGAGTGACGAAATGCAATGAAACTTAGTGTGTAAATAGTTTGCATGGAGAGAAAGCTTGGGATTGCATTGCAGGGGTGGGGTGGGGGTGGGGGGGGGGGGCAAGGTCACTGTAGCTAGAATAAATTTTAAAAAATATTTTAATAAAAAGAAAAGCACCACAAAAAAGTCGGTGCAAGGGAGGGTCAATGTCACAGTCACTAAAAGATTTTTTTGGATTTGTTTAGGGTGAAGCAAAAAAACAGATTATTTTTATTGGGTGTAACATATGTTTTTGTGTAAAAAACAATCCTCTAGTTCTTTTTGTGTCGCCCTTTCAGAGAAAAGGCAATACATAGCGATCTCTTTGTCCATCCATCGTACGTCAGTCCATCCGTCACATAAACTTAACATTGGCTATTACTTTACCCTTTAATCTTTAGATTTCTTCATCAAACTTTAAAATTGTATTGCTTATAAGAAAAGGTTCATGACCCACCAAATTTGACAAGAGTTATGCCCCTTTTTAGCTGGACTATTCAAAGAATAAGGAGGCTTTTGCACTCGCCCCGGCGTCGGCGTCTGCATTGGTTAAAGTTTTTTATGAAGTCGAATATCTTGAATATTATCAAAGGTATTGACTTGAAACTCAAAATATATCTTTACCATTAACATCTACACTGGAGGAAACGATCCCCTCAACTCTGTTTTGATTTTTGACAGATTTATGCCCCTTTTTAACTTAGAAATTTTGGTTAAAGGTTTTAGCTCACTTGGCACAAAGTGCCAGAGTGAGCTATTAGGATCACTTTCCGTCCGGGGTCCGTCATACGTCCGTCCGTCCATCATTTCCTTCAAACGACATCTCCTCTGAAACCGCAGGGCCAATGTTGATGAAACTTTGCAGGGATGTTCCTTGCATGAAGCTTTATTAAAGTTGTTCAAAGAATTCCATTCCATGCAGAACTCTGGTTGCTATGGCAACAAATAGGAAAAACTTTAAAAATCTTCTTCTCTGAAACCACAAGGCATAGAGCTTAGATATTTGGCATGTAGCATTGTTTAGTGAACCTCTACCAAGATTGTTCAAATTATGACC
This sequence comes from Saxidomus purpurata, assembly GCA_022818135.1. Lineage (NCBI taxonomy): Eukaryota > Metazoa > Mollusca > Bivalvia > Venerida > Veneridae > Saxidomus > Saxidomus purpurata. The sequence continues at coordinate 14,900,385 of JAFMSR010000016.1, forward strand.
CCCGGGTCAAAATTGACCCCGCGCAGGTGGTCACTTAGTTTTACAAAGGCTTATATAGGAAAAACTTTAAAAATCTTCTTCTCTGAAACCACAAGGCCTAGGGCTAAGATATTTAGCATGTAGCATTGTCTAGTGGACCTTTACCAAGATTGTCCAAATTATGACCCCCGGGTCAAAATTGACCCCGTGCAGGTGGTCACTTAGTTTTGCATAGGCTTATATAGGAAAAAATTTAAAAACCTTCTTCTCTGAAACCACAAGGCCTAGAGCTAAGATATTAAGCATGTGGCATTGTCTAGTAAACCTTTACCAAGATTGTTCAAATTATGAGCCCCGGGTCAAAACTGACCCTGCCCAGGGGGTCACTTGGTTTTACATAGGCTTATGTAGGAATAAATTTTAAAATCTTCTCTGAAACCACAAAGCCTAGAGCTTAGATATTTAGCATGTGGCATTGTCTAGTGCACCTCTACCAAGATTGTTCAAATTATGAGCCCAGGGTCAAAATTGACCCTGCCCAGGGGGTCACTTGGATTTTCATAGGCTCATATAGGAAAAACTTTAAAAATCTTCTTCTCTGAAACCACAAGACCTAGAGCTTAAATATTTAGCATGTGGCATTGTCTAGTGCACCTCTACCAAGAGTGTTCACATTATGAGCCCTGGGTCAAAATTGACCCCACCTTGGAGGGGTCACTTGGTTTTACATAGGCTCATATAGGAAAAAACTTTAAAAATCTTCTTCTCTGAAACCACAAGACCTAGAGCTGAGATATTTAGCATGTAACATTGTCGAGTGGACCTTTACCAAGATTGTTCAAATCATGACCCCCTGGTCAAAATTAACCCTTCCCGGGAGGGGGGTAAAGCACTTGATTTCACATAGGTTTATATAGGGAAAACTTAAAAAAAAACCACAAGGCCAACAGGCAGACAATAGATATTTGAAATGATACTTAGCATTGTGTAGTGGACCTCTATGAATTATGTTAGAATCATGACCCCTTTTCTTATAGCAAATGATAGTCAGGTGAGCGATATAGGGCCATCATGACCCTCTTGTTTTATAAAGTCAAATATCTTGAATATTATCAAAGTATTGACTTGAAACTCAAAATATATCTTTACCATCAATATCTTCTCCTGGGGATCCAATCCCCATAACTCTGTTTTGATTTTTGACAGATGTATGCCCCTTCTTAGAATTTTTGGTTAAAGATTTTTATAAAGTCAATATCAATTTTGAAATGTTACAAAGTTATTCATGATCAAATATACAAGATTATGTATTTTTGAAATTCTCCTCCTTCCCCCCCCCCCCTCCCAAAAAAAAATTTTGTCATGAAAACTTAACATTGGCTACAACTTTGCCATTTCTTAAGATTTCTTCATCTTACTTTCAAATTGCATTGCTTATGACAAAAGGGTCGTGATGCTGCCAAATTTTGTTGGTCAAGGTCATATTTGACAGAGTTATGCCCCTTTTTAGCTCGACTATTCGAGAATAAGGAGGCTAAGTCGATTAAGGTCATATTTGACACAGTTATGCCCCTTTTTGTACTTAGATTTTGGCTATAACTTGGCCATTTCTTATGATGTCTTCATCAAACTTTCAAATTGTATTGCTCATGACAAAATTGTGATACTGACACATTTTGTAGGTCAAGGTCATATTTGACAGAGTTATGCCCCTTTTTAGCTCAACTATTCGAAGAATAAGGAGGCTATTGCACTTGCCGGCATCTGCGTTGGTTCAAGTTTTTTAAAAAGTCAAATATCTTGAATACTATCAAAGGTATTGACTTGAAACTCAAACTATATGTTTACCATCAACATCTACACCTGAGGAAACAATCCCCATAACTCTGTTTTGATTTTTGACAGATTTATGCCCCTTTTTAACTTAGAATTTTTGGTTAAAGTTTTTAGCTCACCTGGCTATGCCAGGGTGAGCTTTTCTGATCGATGATTGTCTGTCGTCCGTCGTACGTCATACGTCGTCCGTCAACATTTTGATTCAAATGACATCTCCTCTGAAACCTCTAGGCCAATGTTGATAAAACTATGCAGGAATGTTCCTTGCATGAAGCTCTACCCCCGGGTCAAAATTGACCCCGCACTTAGTTTTACATAGGCTTATATAGGGAAAACTTTAAAAATCTTTTTCTCTGAAACCACAAGGCCTAGAGCTTAGATATTTGGCATGTAGCATTGCCTAGTAGACCTCTTCAAAGTTTGTTCAAATTATGCCCCTGGGGTCAAAATTGACCTTGCCCAGGGGGGGGATCGTTTTACAAAGGCGTATATAGGAAAACTTATTTGGTATATAACATTATCTAGTGATCTTCCACCAGGCAAGTGGACTTGTACCAAGGTGAGCGATATAGGGCCATCTTGGCCCTCTTGTTTATAAATTCAAATATTTTGAATACTATCAAAGGTATTGACTTGAAACTCAAAGTATGTGTCTACCATGAATATATACACCTGGGGAAACAATCCCCATAACTCTGTTTTGATTTTTGATAGATTTATGCCCCTTTTTAACTTAGAATTTTTGGTAAAAGATTTTATAAAGACAAATATTTTGAATACTATCAAAGGTATTGAATTGAAACTCAAATTATGTGTCCACCATTAACATCTTCACTTGAGGAAACAATCCCCATAACTCTGTTTTGATTTTTGTTAGATTTACGCCCCTTTTTAACTTAGAATTTTTAGTTAAAGATTTTTATAGAGTCAAATATCTTGAATACTATCAAACGTATTGACTTGAAACTTAAAATGTATGTTTACTATCAACATCTTCACCAATGTTTTTGATTTTTGACATATTTATGCCCCTTTTTAACTTAGAATTTTGTCACAGTTTTTACCAGACTATTATATGGAAATACTCGAAATGGCTTACTTTTGAAATGTCATAGAATAATTATGCAGCATGCAGTGGTCATGCTTTTTCAATTTTATACACGTTACAAAGTCATTCATGATCAAATATACAAGGTCATGTATTTCTTTGAAATTATCCCCCGCTCCTCCCCCCAGTTGGCTTACAGAATCCAGAGTAAGTCTTTGCACGTAATGTACATTTACAAAGGTCTTTGAACAAGTTTCATATCTTTGACCTTAATTCTTATAGACAGTTACACAATACACCTGTTCTTATACAAAAAAACCTATTTTACCGACAAGCTTTCAAATAGTTGAGCGTGCTGTCATGAGACAGCTCTTGTTATCCTTGGAATTTGTCACGAAAACTTAAGGTTGGCTATAACTTTGCCATTTCTTACGATTTCTTCATCAAACTTTCAAATTGCGTTGCTTATGACAAAAAGGTCGTGATGCCAAAATATTTTGTAGGTCAAGGTCATATTTGACAGATTCATGCCCCTTTTTGTACTTAGATTTTGTCCTAAAGTTATTAGTTATTCTGACAAAGAGTAAGAGGGCGACACAAGTGTTCTCCTTAACACCTATCTAGTTCAGTTTTTTGTTTCATTTGGTGGGGGATATGAATTCACTGAACTTGCTTGTTATGTAGCTGTTTGATCTCTTCGGGCAAAGTGCCAGGGTGCACTATTGGGATTGCTCACCAGCCGGTGTCCGTTTTACGTTGTCCATTGTACGTAGTCCTTCAACCATTTCCTTCAAATAACATCTTCTCTGAAACTAATGGGCCAATATTGATGAAACTTGGCAGGGATGTTCCTTCCATGAAGCTGTATCAAACTTGTTCAGATAATTCCAATCCATGCAGAACCCTGGTTGCCATGGCAATGGAAAGGAAAATCTTTAAAAATGTTCTTCTCAAAAGCAGGAAAGCTGAGAGCTTATATATTTAGCATGTATCATTGTTTAGTGGACCTCTACAAAGATTGTTCAAATTATGACCCCAGGACAAAATTTATTCCGCCCCGGGGTTGCTTGATTTTACATATGCTTACGTAATTAGCCTGTAGCATTGCCTAGTGGACCTCTACCAAGACTGTTCAAATTACGACTCCTGGGTCAAAATTGACCCAGCCCAGGGGGTCAATTTATTTTACATAGGCTTTTATAGGAATTTTTTTTAAAAATCTTCTTCTTTGAAGCCACAAGGCCCAGAGTTCAGATATTTAGTAGGTACCATTGCCAAGACCTCTACCAAGATTGTTCAAATTATGACTCCAGGGTTGAAGTTGACCTCTCCTGGTGCCTCTTGATTTTACATGGGCTTGTATAGGCAAATTTCAAAACCCTTCATGTCTAGCACCACAAGGCCCAGAGCTTAGATATTTGGAATGTAGCATTATGTAGTGGACCTTCAGGTTGTTCAAATTTGGGCCCCTCGGTTAAAAAATGTACCCTTTCTGCTATTGTTGATCTTGTATTATAGTCATTGGTAGCCAGGTGAGCAATATAGGGTCATCATGGCCCTCTTGTTGTGTGTTTAGGGTTTTGACTTGCATCCAGAAGAGAAAGGTAAAATAGCAATGATTTCCAATATGATAGAGGATATACTGGAGATAGACTGCTGTGTGATGATGGGAGCCAACATTGCCCCTGAAGTAGCTGCTGAACAATTCTGTGAAACTACAATAGGTATAGATTGGATTGGATGGGTTGGGTTGGGTAATGATCAATAAACATATCATAGATTGTGACAAGTAAAAATTATTGACCCTTTCTGCCATTATTGACCTTGTATTATAGCCATTGGTAGCCTCATGAGCAATATAGGGCCATCTTGGCCCTTTTGTCTGTATATAGAGTTATAGGACTTACCTAGCTTCCAATGAGTGCCTATAGCAACAAGACTTCCTTAATAACTATTTGTTTCCTTAGCCACAACTTCGTTCCATATCAACCAGTGAGAACCTTTAGCAAACAGTAATTTCCTTAGTAACCAGTGACTTCCTTAGCAACTAGTGACTTTCCATAGTAACCAGTGACTTCCTTTACAACTATTGACTTCCTTAGCAATTAGTGACTTCGCCTTGCAACCAGTGACTTCCTTAGCAAGCATTGACTTCCTTAGCAAGCATTGACTTTCTTAGCAAAAACGTAGTCCCCTAACAACCTGTGAGTTCCCCCAGGAACTAGTGACCTACTTAGCAACAATTTATTCTTCTTACAATTAGTGCCAGTGACTTCCCCAAGGAACAAACTATGTCCCCTAGCAACCAGTGACTTCCTTGAAACAACTTTGTCTCCTAGCAACAAATGACTTTGTTCGCAACCATTGACTTCCTTAGCAACAACTTTGTCCCCTTGCAACCTGTGATTTCCTCAGCAACCAGTGTGTTTCCCTAGCAACCAGTCACTTCCTTAGCAACAGATGACTTCCTTAGCAACTAGTGACTTCACCTTGCAACCAGTGACTTCTTTAGCAAGCATTAACTTCCTTAGCAAGCATTGACTTCCTTAGCAGCAACTGAGTCCTCTAGCAACCTGTGAGTTACCCCAGGAATTAGTGACCTACTAAACAACCAGTGACTTTCTTAGCAACCATTGACTTCCTTAGCAACCATTGACTTCTTTAGCAATGTCTTAGAACCAAAACAACCAGTTTGCTCCCCTTGCCGCCAGTGATTTTCTTCACATGGATTGATGTCCTTTGCGACTAGCAGCAGTTGACTTCTTTGCAAATCAGTGACTTCCCATAGTGACCAGTGATATACTTATCAGCCATTGACTGCCCCTGGCAGCTGGTGACTTTTAGCCACCAGTGACTTTTTTTGAAACAAGTGACTTTCCTTTGCAAGTGTTAGTGCACTGGTTATCAGATGAGCTATATAGGGCCATCATGGCCCTCTTGTATAGGAAAATCTTTCTTCTTTCCTGTGATGTGATTGTTGACCTTGTATGATAGTCAATAGAAGCCAGGTGAGCGATATAGGACTGTCTTGACCATTTTGTTAGTATGTCCTTCTGTCTGTCCGTAAACCCTCCCTTGATAACACCCTAGGTCACAATTTTCATTTGACTTAAATTAAACTTGCTCAGAAGGCTGCCTGCAACCTGTAGATGATCCCTATTGTTTTTGGGGTCAGTTTGTTCAAAGGTCACGGTCACAGTGACCCAAACTTTGAAAACATTTTCTGCTCAATATCCTGAGATCTATATCACCCAATCTTAAACCTCATAGGATGATTAGTCTTACTAAGTACATGCTCCCTACTGCTTTTAGGGTCAGTAGGTCAAAGGTCAAGGTCCTCTTACTGTGCTTGACAATTGTATGAAATTGTATTAAATTCCATTCCGTAGTTTTTGCTCTGGACAAGGAAAAGTACAATGTCTAGTTGTGCATGGTCCATGTTTGGGGTCACCAGGTCAAAGGTCAAGGTCACAGGGGCTCAAGATAGTAAAATCTTGTGGATCCTTAATCTCCAAAACCCCTGGTCAGAATTTAATGATACTTCACAGAAGTAATAAGCACCATGCCTAGTTGTGCATGGTCCATGTTGGGGGTCACTAGGTAAAAGGTCAAGGTCACAGGGGCTTTAGATAGTAAAATCTTGTGGACGCTATATCTCCAAAACCCCTGGTCAGAATTTAATGATACTTTACAGAAGTGATAAGTACTATCCAATCGTAATAGAATCCTGTATTTATGCACAGTATATAATTATGCACACATTTGTGTCCAGACTGTAACTTTGTCATGCATTGAAGGATTTTGAAATAACTTTGTGCACTAATCTTCAGTAGATCAAGATGACATGTTTTGTGCAAGACCCACGTCCCTACCTTCAAGGTCAAGGTCACACTTAGGGTTTAAAGGTAAATGGAATCCTGTTTATATGCACACATTTGTGTCCGGACTGTAACTTTGTCATGCATTGAAGAATTTTGAAATAACTTGGCCTAAATAATCAGCATATCAAGACCATGTGTAGCTTGCAAGACCCTTATCCCAACCTTCAAGGTCAAGGTCACACTTAGGGTTTATAGGTAAATGGAATCCTGTTTAAATGCACATTTGTGTCCGGACTGTAACTTTGTCATCCATTGAAGGATTTTTAGCTCACCTGGCACAAAGTGCTAGAGTGAGCTATTAGGATCACTCTCCGTCCAGGGTCTGTCGTCCGTCCCTCCGTCCACCATTTCCTTCAAACGACATCTCCTCTGAAACCACAGGGCCAATGTTGATGAAACTTTACAGGGATGTTCCTTGCATGAAGCTCTATCAAAGTTGTTCAAAGAATTCCATTCCATGCAGAACTCTGGTTGCTATGGCAATGAAAACTTAAATAATCTTCTTCTCTGAAACCACAAGGCCTAGAGCTTAGATATCTAGCATGTGGCATTGTCTAGTGGACCTCTACCATTGCAAATTATGAGCCCCGGGTCAAAATTGACCCTGCCCAGGGGGGTCACTTAGTTTTACATAGGCTTATATAGGAAAACTAAAAATCTTCTTCTCTGAAACCACAAGGCCTAAAGCTTAGATATTAAGCATGTGGCATTGTCTAGCAGACCTCTACCAAGATTGTTCAAATTATGACCCCTGGGTCAAAATTGACCCCGCCTGGGGTCACTTGGTTTTACATAGGCTCATATAGGAAAAACTTTAAAAATCTTCTTCTCAGAAACCACAAGGCCTAGAGCTTAGATATTTAGCATGTATCATTGTCTAGTGGACCTTTACCAAGATTGTTCAAATCATGACCTCCTAGTCAAAATTACCCCTTCCCGGGAGGGGGGGAGGTCACTTGATTTCACATATGCTTATACATGTATACTTATGTGTACCTATACATAGGGAAAACTTTTAAAAAAAACACAAGACCGACAGGCAGAAAACAGATATTTGAAATGTTACTTAGCATAATGTGTTGTGGACCTCTACTAATTATGTTAGAATCATGACCCCTTTTATTAGCTCACCTGGCACAAAATGCCAGAGTGACCTATTAGGATCGCATTCCGTCCGGCGTACATCGTACGTCCAGCCAACCACTATTTCCTTCAAACGACATCTCCTTTGAAACCACTGGGCCAATGTTGATGAGACTTTGCAGGGATGTTCCTTGCATGAAGCTCTATCAAAGTTGTTCAAAGAATTTCATTCCATGCAGAACTCTGGTTGCTATGGCAACAAATAGGAAAAACTTAAAAAATCCTCTTCTCTGAAACCACAAGGCCTAGAGCTTAGATATTTGGCATGTAGCATTGTCTAGTGGACCTCTACCAAGATTGTTCAAATTATGACCACCGGGTCAAAACTGACCCTGTAGGGGGAATCACTTAGTTTTACATAGGCTTATAAAGGAAAAACTTTAAAAATCTTCTTCTCTGAAGAGCTTAGATATTTGGCATGTAGCATTGTCTAGTGGACCTCTACCAAGATTGTTCAAATTATGACCCCCAGGTCAAAATTGACCCTGTAGGGGGAGTCACTTAGTTTTACATAGGCGTATATAGGAAAAACTTTAAAAATCTTCTTCTCTGAAACCACAAGGCCTAGAGCTTAGATATTTGGCATGTGGCATTGTCTAGTGGACTTGTACCAAGATTGTTCAAATTATGAGCCCCGGGTCAAAATTGACCCTGCCCAGGGGGTCACTTGGTTTTACATAGGCTTATATAGGAAAAACTTTTGAAATCTTCTTCTCTGAAATCACTAGGCCTAGAGCTTAAATATTTAGCATGTGGCATTGTCTAGTGGACCTCTTCTAGATTGTTCAAATTATGAGCCCCGGGTCAAAATTGACCCCGCCCGGGGCGTCACTTGGTTTTACATAGGCTCATATAGGAAAAACTTAGAAAATCTTTTCTCTGAAACCACAAGGCCTAGAGCTTAGATATCTAGCATGTAGCATTGTTAGTGGACCTTTACCAAGACTGTTCAAATCATGCCCCCCTGTTCAAAATTAAACATTTCTTGGGAGGGGGGGAAGCACTACATTTCACATAGTCTTATATAGGGAAAACTTTAAGAAAAATACAAGGCCAACAGGCAGATAATAGATATTTGAAATGTTACTTAGCATTGTGTAGTAGACCTCTATGAATTATGTTAGAATCATGACCCATTTTATTATAGCAAATGGTAGTCAGGTGAGCGATATAGGGCCATCATGGCCCTCTTGTTTCATGTCCGGGCTGTAACTTTGTCATGCGTGAAGGGATTTTCAAATAATATGACACAAATGTAAAGGATTTTCAAATAAAATTAATGTTCAGCACATCAAGACGATTTGTTGCGTGCAATACCCACGACCGTACTTCAAAGGTCAAGGTTACACTTACAGTTTAAAGGTCTTGGAATACTGTAAACATGGTAACTCTGTGATGCATGGAAAGATTTTAAAATTCCCTGTGCCCATTGTTGAGCACATGGAGATGACATATCACATGCAAGTCCCACGTCATTACGTTGAAGGTCAAAGTCACACTTAGAGGTCAGAGGTTTAAGAATCCTGTGTATATGCAGATGTTTATGTCGAGATTGTAACTCTGTTACACATTGAAGGATTTTAAAATAAATTGGAAAAAATATTCAACACATGGAGATATAAAGTATTGTGAGCAAGTACCGGGTACACAACTTGAAGGTCTAGGTCACAGACTATGGGATACCGTTTTGGGGGCATTCGTTACTACTGAGGGACAGCTCTTGTTCATTGGATCTTCATGTCAGAATGAATGTCTTGATTACATCTAGGTCATGTTAGAAAATGGGTCATTTTGGATCAAGAAGTAGGTCACCCGGTCAAATCAAAGAAAAAACTTGTTAAAGCGATAGCGGCTGCATTTTTCATTTGGTCTTCATGAAACTTTGTCAGAATTAGTGTAAGGATAAAATCTAGGTCGAGTTCGAAAATGGGTCATCTCCGATCAAAAACTAGGTCACTAGAACAAATCATAGAAAAATATTGTGTATGTAATAAAGGCTGCATTTTTCATTGGCTCTTCCTGAAACTTCAGTATCAGTGTCATGGTGAAATCTAGGTTGAGTTTGAAAGTCATATCGGGTGAAAAACTAGATCGCTGTGGCAGATCAAAGGAAAACCTTGTTAACATGAGCCACATTTGACCCCTAATCATCATGAAAATTAGTCAGAATGAATGTCTGGATGATCTCTAGACTAGGTTCAAATTTGGGTCACATGTGGGCAAAAACTAGGTCACAAAGTCAAATCGAAGGAAAACCTTTTTAGCTCACTGGACCACTGGCCATACGTTGTCAGTCTATCCACCATTTCCTTCAAACCACATTTCCACTGAAACCACTGGGCCAGTATTGATGAAACTTGGCAGGGATGTTCCATGCATGAAACTATAGTACCAAATAGGAAAAACTTTAAAGAAATTCTTCTCTGAAACCACAAGGCCTCACTTTATTTTACATACGCTTAAAAAGGAAAAACTTTTAAAATCTTCTTCTCTGAAACCACAAAAACTAAAGCATAGAGATTTAGTATGTGGCATTGGCTAAATGACCTCCACAAAAACTGTTCAAATCATGACCCAAGATCAAAATTGACCCTGCCCTGGGGGTCACTTGATTTTACATAGGCTCATTTAGGGGTTAGAATTTAAAGATCTCCTTTGTAACTAGAAGGCCTTGAGCTTAGATATTTAGCATGTAGCATTACTTAGTGGACATCTACCAAGATTGTTCAAATCATGACCCCCGGGTCAAAATTGGCCCTGCCCGGGGGATCACTTGAGTTTACATATGCTTAAATAGGAAAAACTTCTAAAATCTTCTTTTCTGATACCAGAAGGCCTAAAGCTTAGATGTTTGGCATGTAGCATTACTTAGTGGACTTCTACCAAGATTGTTCAAAATTGACTCCACCTATGGGGTTTACTTGATTTTAAATATGCTTATATAGGAACAACTTTAAAAATTTTGTCTAAAACAAGGCCCATGGCTTAGATTTTTGGAATGGAGCATTTGGTAGTAGACCTTTATCAATATTGTTCAAATGATGATTGACCCTTCCTGTAATGCAATTGTTGACCTTGTATTATAGCGAATGGTAGCCAGGTGAGCTATTAGGATCACTCACCGTCCGGGGTCCGTCGTATGTTGTCCGTCTGTCCGTCCACCATTTCCTTCAAACAACATCTCCTCTGAAACATCTGGGCCAATGTTGATAAAACTTTACAGGGATGTTCCTTGCATGAAGCTCTATCAAAGTTGTTCAAAGAATTCCATTCCATGTAGAACTCTGGTTGCTATGGCAACAAATAGGAAAAACTTTTAAAAAATCTTCTTCTTTGAAACCACAAAGCTTCCAGCTTAGATATTTAGCATGTGCATTGTCTAGCTGACCTCTAATAAGATTGTTCAAATTATGAGCCCCAGGTCAAAATTGACCCCACCAGGAGATCACTTGGTTTTACATAGGCCTATATAGGGAAAACTTTAAAATCTTCTCTGAAACCACAAGACTTAGAGCTTAGATATTTAGCATTTAGTATTTCCTAGTGGACCTCTACCAAGATTGTTCAAATCATGACCCCTGGGTGAAAATTTACCTTTCCTGAGAGGAGGGGGGGGGGGGGTGATAACTTGATTTAACATAGTCTTATATAGGGAAACCTTTAAAAAAACACAAGGCCCACAGGTAGAGCTCAGATATTTGGAATGTTACTAAGCATTGTGTAGTGGACCTCTACGAATTATGTTAAAATCATGACCCCTTGTATTATAGCCAATGGTAGTCAGGTGAGCGATATATGGCCATCTTGGCCCTCTTGTTTTTACTTTAAAGTGCATGAAAATTGGTCAGAGTGTTTGTCTTGATATTTTGAATCTCGGTCATCTAATGTCAATAACTGGGTTAATGTGACAAATAAAAGAAAAAAGCTTCTAAACACGACAGAGGCCACATTTTGCATTTAATCATCATGAAAATATATCAGAATAGTTTTCTTGATGAGCAATGTCACTCAGGTGACCAATATAGGGCCATCATGGCCCTCTTGTTTCCTAACTGTGAAATATCAATCCCTTTTGTTTATATTGTTAGGCCACTACTTTTTAGCTCACCTGGCTATGCCAGGGTGAGCTTTTCTGATCGATGATTGTCCGTCGTCCGTCAACATTTTGATTCAAATGACATCTCCTCTGAAACCTCTAGGCCAATGTTGATAAAACTATGCAGGAATGTTCCTTGCATGAAGCTCTACCAAACTTGTTCAAAGAATTCCATTCCATGCAGAACTCTGGTTGCTATGGCAACAAATAGGAAAAACTTTAAAAATCTTCTTCTCTGAAACCACAAGGCCTAGAGCTTAGATATTTGGCATGTAGCATTGTCTAGTGGACCTCTACCAAGATTGTTCAAATTATGACCCCCGGGTCAAAATTGACCCCGCGCGGGGGGGCCCTTAGTTTTTGCATAGGAATATATAGGGAAAACTTTAAAAATCTTCTTCTCTGAAACCACAAGGCCTAGAGCTAAGATATTTGGCATGTAGCATTGTCTAGTAGACCTCTACCAAGATTGTTCAAATTATGACCCCCGGGTCAAAATTGACCCCGCACCGGGGGTCACTTAGTTTTGCATAGGAATATATAGGAAAAACTTAAAAAATCTTCTTCTCTGAAACCACAAGGCCTAGAGCTTAGATATTTGGCATGTAGCATTGGCTAGTGGACCTCTACCAATATTGTTCAAATTATGAGCCCCGGGTCAAAACTGACCCCGCCCCGGGGGTCACTTAGTTTTGCATAGGAATATATAGGAAAAACTTAAAAAATCTTCTTCTCTGAAACCACAAGGCCTAGAGCTTAGATATTTGGCATGTAGCATTGGCTAGTGGACCTCTACCAATATTGTTCAAATTATGAGCCCCGGATCAAAATTGACCCTGCACCGGGGGTCACTTAGTTTGACATAGGCTTATATAGTAAAACCTTTAAAAATCTTCTTCTCTGAAACCACAAGGCCTAGAGCTTAGATATTTGGCATGTAGCATTGGCTAGTGGACCTCTACCAATATTGTTCAAATTATGACCCCCGGGTCAAAATTGACCCCGGCACCGGGGGTCACTTAGTTTTGCATAGGAATATATAGTAAAAACTTTAAAAATCTTCTTCTCTGAAACCACAAGGCCTAGAGCTTAGATATTTGGCATGTAGCATTGCCTAGTAGACCTCTTTAAAGTTTGTTCAAATTATGCCCCTTGGGTCAAAATTGACCTTGCCCGGGGGGGATCATTTGTTTTACAAAGGCGTATATAGGAAAACTTATTTGGTATATAACATTATCTAGTGATCTTCCACCAGGCAAGTGGACTTGTACCAAGGTGAGCGATATAGGGCCATCTTGGCCCTCTTGTCAAATAATATGGCTCAATGGGATAGCACATCAAGATGACGTGTCATGTGCAACCCCCACGTCCCTACCTCAGTTGTCTAGGTTCTTAAAATGTTTTTACAAAATTAGCAATTTTTGTTAAGCAAATAATGCTGAAACTTCAGTAGTCTGTATGGCTGGGTCAAGTTTCATCTACCTTATAGTATTATTATCAAGTTATTTGTACTATTTCAACAGTCGACCATTGATACTGTTAATAATATACAGTACAGTTGTTTAATTCTTACTTTTCTGTCAGTTTATAGTTGTTATTTTCCTTGTGCAAAGTGTAGATCATGATCTACACTGCCTTCTGTCCAGTAAGTAAATTTACAGTGCACTTTTATTGAGGTGTAAAACAACTTTGAGGGTTGAAGTATTCAATTCTTGAAAAACCAGAAGAGTGCGAGTTACATATAATCTTGTAATTCAATTTTGTTGCTTTAACATTTCAGTTACTTTGTATACTTTGTTACTGCATTGTACATTGTACCTGATGTGCCTCTTGGAGGCCTTGAGTTTCTAATAAACTTGTAAACTTGTACGGTCACACTTAAGAGTTTAAAGGTAACAAACCCCTGTTAATATGCACACATTCATGTCCAAACTGTAACTTATGCATTGAAGGATTTTAAAACAAATTGGCAAAAATGTTCAGCACAGGAAGACTATATGTGTTGCATTGAAGTCTTGCATCCCTACCATAAAGGTCAAGGTCACACTTACAGATTTAAAGGTCATGGAATCTTATATTTATTCACACATTCATGTCGGGACTATAATTCTGTCATGCATTGAAGGGTTTTAAAACAGCTGGGCACAAATACTCAGCACATGGAGACAACATGTCTCGTGCAAGTCCAGCATCCCTAACGTGAAGGTCAAGGTCACACTTGGGAGTTTAAAGGTCATTGAATTCTATGTTCATTGTATCTCTGTCATGCATTGAAGGATTTTAGAATTACATGGTACAAATGTTGAGCACATGTTAATGACATGTCATGCACATCATGGAAATGTGATGTGTGCTTTCTCTCTGTCTGTCTGTAAACATTTTTTATCTGTTCAGACTGTAACTTTATCTGTTATACATTGAAGGATTTAAAAATAAATTGGCATTGATGTTCAGCACATAGAGATAAGTGCTGTGCACAAGTACTGGGTCCCCACCTTGAAGGTCAAGGTCACAGACTGAGACACCACTTTTGGATCATTCATCACTTACATGTGACAGCTCTTGTTCATTTGTGTTTTATCATAGGATGCAAAAATAAAGAACAGGGTCACCTTCTGAAATCCATATTTGAGAAACCGTACTTGAGAGTTTCCCTGTGCATGGATATAGACACAGTTGAAATGTGCGGAGCTTTGGTTGTAAGTATATAGATAAATTTTACAACGAGTTTTAACCGTTCAAAGCTTTGTAGGTTAACAGTTACTTTTCTGACTTAAATACAGCACACAGACATTTCAACTGTAATTTGAAATATATTCACTATTGCAGTTAAGATGAATCTCGTATCTCAGTATATACAATTATTGTACCACAAACCCATTATTTAGGGGTTAAGTAAGTTCAATGTCAGAGATAGTATCAACATTTTGAATACAACTGTATGTTTTACAATTTAGAACTCAAATAATTGGGTTATGATCTCGGTAAATTTTAGTTGACTTTATGTTGATGGAGTTGTGCCCCATATCAGTAAGGAAGAGTATTCATCAGTCACAACTCTGGTTGTTGATTTTACAGAATGTCGTTGCTATAGGTGTTGGTATAGTGGATGGTATGGGTTTTGGACACAACACAAAGGCTGCAGTTTTAAGACTTGGTCTTATGGAGATGGTTAAGTTTGGAGAACTCTTTATTGCTGGTAAAAATTTCAGTTTTATTTGTGTGATATTAATTAGAATGGTTGTGCAATTTGAGATTCATCAATTTAAAGTGATATAAATCTGGTCTTTCTGGTTATTCACTTATTATAAATACATTATAACTGTCTATGTTCTAAAACAAATTTGCCATTGAGTTTGTCTACTGAAATTTTTATACCCCCCAAAACAAAGTTAAGGGGAGTATATAGGAGTCACCCGGTGGTTGGTCGCTCGGTCGGGCGGGCGGTCTGTTGCATTTTCCTTGTCCGGTGCATAACTTGAAAACTACCAGTTGGAATTCAATACAACTTCATACAATGGTCAAGCACATTGAGAGGAAGTGCAGTGCACAAGAACCATAACTCTATCTTGATTAATTACAGAGTTATTGCCCTTTGATACATTTCCTTGTCCGGAGCATAACTTGAAAACTACTGGTTGGAAATCAATACAACTTCATACAATGGTCAATCACAATGAGAGGAAGTGTAGTGTACAAGAACCATAACTCTATCTTAAGTGATTACAGAGTTATTGCCCTTTGTTACTTTTCCTTGTCCAGAGCATAACTTGACAACTACTGCTTGGAATTTAATACGACTTCATACAATGGTCAAGCACAATGAGAGGAAGTGCAGTGCACAGGAACCATAACTCCATCTTGAATAATTACAGAGTTATTGCCCTTTGTTAATTTTTCCTTGTCCAGCGCATAACTTGAAAACTACTAGTTGGAATTCAATACAACTTCATACAATGGTGAAGCACAATGAGAGGAAGTGCAGTGTACAAGAACCATAACTCCATCTTGACTATTATCAGAGTTATTGCTCTTTGTTTCTTTTCCTTGTCTAGAGCATAACTTGAAAACTACTTGTTGGAATTCAATACAACTTCATACAATGGTCTAGCACAATGAGAGGAAGTGCAGTGTACAAGAACCATAACTCTATCTTGACAAGTTATTGCCAAGAACAATATCTCAATTTTAATTATTTTTGCAAAGTATTCTGTTACTACGAACTTCCTCCGTTTATAAAGCAGTCTTTCGGGGGTATTAATCACATTTAGTGATAGTCTAGTTTTAAAAGCAAAAAATAACATATTCTACAGTAAAATCAAACTTCACTAAATGTCTTACAAAATGGAAAATATTTAAAGTTTAAGATGTATCAGGGGACGTGCTAGACATACATGAGATGAAAGGATGGATAAAATTTTGACATGTTTGTCAAAATAGAATGGAGAGATAAAAGAAAATCAAAGTGCCTGATCTTGCAATTTCAGTTTCCTTGAAACATTCATGGATGTTTTGTCTAGCTCTTTACTGGATTCAGCATGTCTGTCCATCTGTCTTTCTGTCTGAGCTTAAAATGTGGGGGTTAAGTGGCTATGGCAACAATAGGTAACAGTTAATTCTCTTTGATGTCATTCATTCTGTATGTCTTATGTGGCTATTTTGGGGCTTATATGGCTAAAATGTACAATAGAGAGAACAATAAAATAGCCACACAACAAGTTACTGTCAATTTTTAGCTCACCTGGCACAAAGTGCCAGAGTGAGCTATAAGGATCACTCACCGTCTGGGGTCTGTCGTACGCCTGTCCGTCCACCATTTCCTTCAAACAACATCTCCTCTGAAATCACTGGGCCAATGTTGATGAGACGTTGGAGGAATGTTCCTTGCATGAAGCTTTATCAAAGTTGTTCAAAGAATTCCATTCCATGCAGAACTATGTTTGCTATGGCAGCAAATAGGAAAAACTTAAAAAATCCTCTTCTCTGAAACCACAAGGCCTAGAGCTTAGATATTTAGCGTGTGGCATTGTCTAGTGGACCTCTACCAAGATTGTTCAAATTATGACCCCTGGGTTAAAATTGACCCTGCACGGGGGTCACTTGGTTTTACATAGGCTTATATAGGAAAAACTTTAAAAATCTTCTTCTCTGAAACCACAAGGCCTACAGCTTAGATATTTAGCATGTGGCATTGTCTAGTAGACCTCTACCAAGATTGTTTAAATTATGATCCCTGGGTTAAAATTGACCCTGCCCGGGGGTCACTTGGTTTTACATAGGCTTATATAGGAAAAACTTTAAAAATCTTCTCTGAAACCACAAGGCCTACAGCTTAGATATTTAGCATGTGGCATTGTCTAGTAGACCTCTACCAAGATTGTTCAAATTATGATCCCCAGGTCAAAATTGACCCTGCCCGGGGGGTCACTTGGTTTTACATAGGCTTATATTGGAAAAATTTTAAAAATCTTCTTCTCTGAAAAAGTTATTAGTTCTATGCTTAGTGGTACATAGTCCATGTTTCGGTTCACTAGGTCAAAGGTCAAGGTCAAAGGGGCTCGAGAGAGTAAATTCTTGTGCGCTCTTCAAAACCCATGGTCAGAACTTAATATTTCTCAGAAGTGATAAGTACCATGCCTAGTTGTGCATGGTCCAATAATTAAAGCATCAAATCTTGCATTAATTTTATAAATTGTAAGCTCACCTGGCAGTGTCACCTGACACACAGTGCCAGGGTTAGCTTTTCTCATCACCCACTGTCTGTCATCTACATCGTCCTGCACCAAGTTGTTTCAAATAACATCTCCTCTGAAACCACTGTTCAAATGCTGATGAAACTTGGCATGGATGTTCCTTATATGTAGCTCTATCAAAGTTGTTCAAAGAATTCCATTCCATGCACAACTCTGGTTGCTATGGCAACAAATAGGAAAACCTTTTCAAATTGTCTTCTCTGAAACTACAAAAACTACAGCTTAGACATGTGGCATTGCATAGTGATCTCTACCAAGGTTGTTTAAATTATGAACCCGCCCGCGGATCACTTGATTTTATGTAGGCTTATATAGGGAAAACTTTAAAATCTTCTTTTCTGAAACCACATGGCCTTGAGCTTAGATATTTGGTATGTCGCATAGTTAACCTCTGCCAATATTGATCAAATGATTACTCTACTTAGATTTCTATAGGAAATCTTCTCTGAAACCACATGGCCTAGAGCTTAGATATTTGGCATGTAGCATTGTCTGGTGGACCTCTACCAAGATTGTTCAAATCATGACCCCTAGATCAAAATTGACCCTGTGGTGGGATTGTTGACTTTGTATTATAGCCAATGGAAGCCAGGTGAGCAATATTGGGCTATCTTAGCCCTCTTAATTTACAGATTGTCAAAAAATCACATTCTTTGAAAGTTGTGGAATGGCAGACCTTGTAGCAACATGTTATGGCGGACGAAACAATACTTTAGGAGAAGCTGTTGTCAAATCAGATAAGGTAAGTTCATTATATTTTTTGTGTAGAACATACTTCTGTGGAGGCAATGTGGTAGCAAATTCGCCTTGGGATCGGAGGGTCCCAGGTTCGATCCCAACCAATGTCACGGTGGTAATGTGCTGAGGCAAGATGCAGATATATTTACATTGCCTCTCTTGTTTTGAGGTTCATTTTATCTGGAGTGAGTATTGAGATCGATTATTCTAAGTTGTAAGGACTTGTTTTGCAATCGAGAACAGATAAATAAGTCTAAAAAAAAGAATATACTTGCATTCAGAATTGAGTTTACATGAGCATGTTGGGTAATATACTAATTTCTTAAAAAAAACAAACAACATGAAATAAGCAATAAACCAATTATCTCTACATGTCAATAAGATTAATGGTCTGTTTATTGGACTAAATGTCCAGTCTAAAGACTTGTTTACTTATATTATAGGAAAAAATCTTCTCTAAAACCACAAGGCGTAGAGCTTAGATATATAGCATGTGGCATAACCTAGTGGACCTCTACCAAGATTGTTATACCCCCAAAACGAAGTTTGGGGGGGTATATAGGAGTCACCCGGTGGTTTTGGTCGGTCGGGCGGGCAGGCGGTCCGTCAGGCGGTCTGTTGCATTTTCCTTGTCCGGAGCATAACTTGAAAACTACTAGTTGGAATTCAATACAACTTCATACAATGGTCAAGCACATTGAGAGGAAGTGCAGTGCTCAAGAACCATAACTCCATCTTGACTCATTACAGAGTTATTGCCCTTTGTTCCTTTTCCTTGTCCGGAGCATAACTTGAAAACTACTTGTTGTAATTCAAAACAACTTCATACAATGATCAAGCACAATAAGAGGAAGTGCAGTGCACAAGAACTATAACTCATCTATAGTAATTACAGAGTATGCCCTTTGTTACATTTCCTGTCCGACATAACTTGAAAACTACCGGTTGGAATTCAATACAACTTCATACAATGGTCAAGTACATTGAGAGGAAGTGCAGTGCACAAGAACTATAACTCTATCTTGAGTAGTTACAGAGTTATTGCCCTTTGTTACTTTTCCTTGTCCGGAGCATTACTTGAAAACTACTTGTTGGAATTCAATACAACTTCATACAATGGTCTAGCACAATGAGAGGAAGTGTAGTGTACAAGAACCATAACTCTTTCTTCACTCATAAGAGAGTTATTGCCCTTTGATACTTTTCTTTTTCCGCAGCATAACTTGAAAACTACTGTTTGGTATTCAATTTAACTTCATACAATGGTCAAGTACATTGAGAGGAAGTGCAGTGCACAGGAACCATAACTCTATCGTGACTCATTACAGAGTTATTGCCCATTTTTAGCTCGACTTTTCTATGAAAAGGGGAGCTATCCTACTCGCCCCGGCGTCGGCGTGAGCGTCACACCAATGTTAAAGTTTGCGTACCACCCCAAATATTTTCAAAGTCCATTGAGATATTGCTTTGAAACTTTGCACACTTGTTCACCATCATGACCCCAACCTGTACACAGCAGGAGGTAACTCTATCAAGCATTGTGACAGAATTATGCCCCTTTTTAGCTCGACTATTCGGAGAATATGGAGAGCTATTACAGTCACTTGTGTGTCGGCGTCGGCGTTGCTTCTTTGGTTAAAGTTTTGCCTGCTAAGTACTATCATGCACATATCTCAGTAACCACTTATGATATTGACTTGAAACTTTGTCCATGTCTTTAGGGGTGTCATACAATCAAGGCAGATAACTCTTGAAAAAATTTAGTACAAATTATGGCCCTTGTTTGACTTTGAAAATTTGGTTAAAGTTTTGCCTGCTAGGTACTATCATGCACATATCTCAGTAACCACTTATGATATTGACTTGAAACTTTGTTCATGTCTTTAGGGGTGTCATACAATCAAGGCAGATAACTCTTGAAAAAATTTAGTACAAATTATGGCCCTTGTTTGACTTTGAAAATTTGGTTAAAGTTTTGCCTGCTAGGTACTATCATGCACATATCTCAGTAACCGCTTATAATATTGACTTGAAACTTTGTTCATGTCTTTAGGGGTGTCATACAATCAAGGCAGATAACTCTTGAAAAAATTTAGTACTAATTATGGCCCTTGTTTGACTTTGAATATTTGGTTAAAGTTTTGCCTGCTAGGTACTATCATGCACATATTTCAGTAACCACTTATGATATTGACTTGAAACTTTGTTCATGTCTCTAGGGGTGTTACACAGTCAAGTCAGATAACTCTTGTATAAATTTAGTACAAATTATGGCCCTTGTTTGACTTTGAAAATTTGGTTAAAGTTTTGCCTGCTAGGTACTATCATGCACATATCTCAGTAACCGCTTATAATATTGACTTGAAACTTTGTTCATGTCTTTAGGGGTGTCATACAATCAAGGCAGATAACTCTTGAAAAAATTTAGTACAAATTATGGCCCTTGTTTGACTTTGAAAATTTGGTTAAAGTTTTGCCTGCTAGGTACTATCATGCACATATCTCAGTAACCACTTATAATATTGACTTGAAACTTTGTTCATGTCTTTAGGGGTGTCATACAATCAAGGCAGATAACTCTTGAAAAAATTTAGTACAAATTATGGCCCTTGTTTGACTTTGAATATTTGGTTAAAGTTTTGCCTGCTAGGTACTATCATGCACATATTTCAGTAACCACTTATGATATTGACTTGAAACTTCGTTAATGTCTCTAGGGGTGTTATACAGTCAAGTCAGATAACTCTTGTATAAATTTAGTACTAATTATGGCCCTTGTTTGACTTTGAAAATTTTGTTAAAGTTTTGCCTGTTAGGTACTATCATGCACATATTTCAGTAACCACTTATGATATTGACTTGAAACTTTTTTAATGTCTTAAGAGGTGTCACACAGTCAAGACAGATAACTCTTGTTTAAATTTAGTGCAAATTATGGCCCTTGTTTGACTTTGAAAATTTGGTAAAGTTTTGCATGTAAGGTACTATCATGCACATATCACAGTAACCACTTATGGTAGTTATATCAAACCTTGCAATAGTGTTCAGGGTAAATTTTGTATCAAACAATTAATTTACCAAAAATTAAATCTATAGTTATAGATTTTGACTTTTTTATGATTCAACTTTCCTAGTTTATACTTAATAGTTAGCAGAATTTTGTTTTGCTATTATACTGATAAAAGTTTTGTTTTATTAGCAAACACCCACAATAGTCGAGCGTGCTGTCTTATGGACAGCTCTTGTTACACTTAGAATGTATGTTAAAGTTTGCGTACCACCTCAAATATTTTCAAAGTGCATTGACATATGGCCTTGAAACTTTGCATACTTGTTCACCATCATGTCCCCAATCTCTACACAAGAGGAGGTAACTCTATCAAGCATTTTGACAGAATTATGCCCCTTTTTCAACTTAGAATTTATGTTAAAGTTTGCGTACCACCTCAAATATTTTCAAAGTGCATTGACATATGGCTTTGAAACTTTGCATACTTGTTCACCATCATGTCCCCAATCTCTACACAATAGGAGGTAACTCTATCAAGCATTGTGACATAATTATGCCCCCTTTTGGACTTAGAATTTATGTTTAAGTTGGCGTGCCACCCCAAATATTTTCAAAGTCCATTGAGAAATTGCTTTGAAACTTTGCACCCGTGTTCACAATCCTGTCTGTAAGCAAGAGAAGATAACTCCATGAAAATGTTTCTTGATTTGTACTTAGAAATTCCTAGTTAAAGTAGTTAAAGTCTTGTGTGCCCTTAACTGTCAAAGTTTTGTTTTATTGGCAAGCACTAAAAAAGTCGAGCGCGCTGTCCTACTGACAGCTCTTGTTACTTTTCCTTGTCGCAGAGCATAACTTGAAAACTAGTGGTCGGAATGCAATACAACTTCATACAATGGTCCAGCACATTGAGAGGAAGTGCAGTGCACAAGAACCATAACTCTATCTTGATTAATTACAGAGTTATTGCCCTTTGATACATTTCCTTGTCTGGAGCATAACTTGAAAACTACTGGTTGGAAATCAATACAACTTCATACGATGGTCAAGCACAATGAGAGGAAGTGTAGTGTACAAGAACCATAACTCTATCTTAAGTGATTACAGAGTTATTGCCCTTTGTTACTTTTCCTTGTCCAGAGCATAACTTGACAACTACTGCTTGGAATTTAATACGACTTCATACAATGGTCAAGCACAATGAGAGGAAGTGCAGTGCACAGGAACCATAACTCTATCTTGACCAATTACAGAGTTATTGCCCTTTGTTACTTTTCCTTGTCCAGAGCATAACTTGAAGACTACTTGTTGGAACTCAATACAACTTCATACAATGGTCCAGCACAATAAGAGGGAGTGCAGTGTACAAGAACCATAACTCTATCTTGACTAATTACAGAGTTATTGCCAAGAACAATATCTCTATTTTAGTGTTTTTTTGCCAGGTATTCTGTTACTACGAACTTCCTCAGTTTATAAAGCAGTCTTTCGGGGGTATTAATCACATTTAGTGATAGCTCTAGTTTAGTTTTTTTTGGCAAGGTATTCTGTTACTACGAACTTCCTCAGTTTATAAAGCAGTCTTTCGAGGGTATTAATCACATTTAGTGATAGCTCTAGTTCAAATTATAAACCCCTGAGTCAAAATTGACCCCATCCAGGGTCACTTGTTAGCTCACCTGGCACAAAGTGCCTGGATGAGCTATTGGGATCACTCACCATCCAGGGTCCATCGTCCATCCACCATTTCTTTCAAACGACATCTCCTCTGAAACCACTTGGCCAATGTTGATGAAACTTTGCATGCAGAACTTTGGTTGCTATGGCAACAGATAGGAAAAACTTAAAAAATCTTCTTCTCTGAAACCACGTGGCCTAAAGCTTAGATATTTAGCATGTTGCATTGTCTAGTGGAACTCTACCAAGATTGTTCAAATTATGACCACCAGATCAAAATTGACACCTCCAAGGGGTCACTTTATTTTATGTAGGCTTATACAGGGAAAACTTTAAAAATCTTCTTCTCTGAAACCACAAGGCCTAGAGCTTAGATATTTAGCATGTAGCATTGCCTAGTGGACCTCTACCAAGATTGTTGTAATCTTGACCGATGGGTCAAAACTGACCCTGCCCGAGGAGGTCACTTGATTTTACATAGGCTTATATAGACTTAAAAAAGCCACAAGACCCACAGACAGAGCTTAGATATTTGGAATGTTACTAAGCATTGTGTAGTGAACCTCTACAAGTTATGTGAAAATCATGATCCCTTGCATTATAGCAAATGGTAGTCAGGTGAGCGATATAGGGCTATCTTGGCCTTCGTGTTTTGACACAGACTTATATAGGAAAAACTTTAAAAATCTTCTCCTCTGAAACCACAAAGCCTAGAGCTTTGATATTTAGCTTGTGGCATAACCTAGTGGACCTCTACCAAGATTATTCAAATTATGACCCAAATTATGAACTTAAAAAATCTTCTTCTCTGAAACCACATGGCCTAAAGCTTAGATATTTAGCATGTGCATTGCCTAGTGGAACTCTACCAGGATTGTTCAAATTATGACCACCAGATCAAAATTGATACCTCCAAGGGGTCACTTGTTTTTCCATAGGCTTGTGTAGGAAAAACTCTAAAACTCTTCTTCTCTTAAACCACTCTGTGCCAGGTGAGCTAAAAGTCTTCTTGTCTAGAAACACAAGGCCCAGGGCTTAGATATTTGGAATGTAGCATTGTGTAGTGACCTGTATGAAGATTGTTCAAAGAAGGACCCCCAGGTCAAAATAGAAAATGCGATTGTTGACCTTGTATTATAGCCAATAGTAGCAAGGTGAGCCATATAGGGCCATATTTGCCCTTTTGTTTTTAATTATTTGTAATTAATGACACACATACCTGTCTATCTTACAGTGTTAGGGATATATTTTTGTGAAAAAGAAGCTCCAGTTTTCTTTTTACTTTCATAAACTTATGCTCAGGGTAAGCTATTGCGACCACTCACCGTCCAGTGTCAGATCTTCTTGTGAAAAACTACTGGACCAATTTGAACCGAACTTGGCACAAATGTTCCTTAGGTGACCATCATCAAAGATTGTTTTAATGAACTCTGGCTGCTATGGCAACAAATAGGAAAAACTCCTGGGTCAAACAAAATTGACCCCGCCCTGGGGGTCACTTCATTTTACATAGGTTTCTGTAGGATAAACTTTAAAAATAATTTCTTCTCTATAATAATAATAATAATAAATTCTTTATTTAAAGAAGGTAACACATACAGAAATATGAACAAATATTCATATGACTTAGTTTAAACATGGCCTTCTGAAAATGAAAACATGAAAAGGACATAAACAAAACCTAAATTTCAACTATAAACAACTCAGTTATACATACTACTTATAAATGACAATCACTCAATAATTCATAGCAAACATTTCAAGACATTTGAATTCCATATACAGTCAAACCTATGTTAAAGACTGCTATTACTAAAACAAATCAGGAGGGAAAGAGAAGAAGTCATTTAAGAACTTATGTAAAAGGTATTAATGATGACCATAATCATACATGCTAATCAATTTCCAGCGTGTGGCATTTGTTCACAAGTTTGACTGTAAATAAAGAACATTCATACATCATTTTTCACACGATACACATACGTGCTGTAGCAGTGTTATATTTCATCAATAAATGTTTTTTCAATGATTTTTTGAATGAATTCAATGATTGACTGAAACGAATATCTATTGGTATATTGTTCCAAGTGTGAGCAGATATATTAGTAAAAGAATGTTTCATGTACATAGTGCGTTGTTTTGGTATCACAATATTAGTGTTGCTTACTGATTGAAGACAATATGATTTATTACTGGAAAAGTTAAGTAACTCAAGTATGTATTCTGGAGCAAGATTATGTCGAGCTTTGTAAACAAGAACAGCCGTATGATATAAGCATCTATCAGAAAAAGTCAGCCATTTTAATTCATTAAGCAAAGGTGTGCTACAGGTACGCGAAGGTTTTCGTTTAATCAGTCTTGCGACTCTTGCTTGTAACTTGGACATAGTATTTAAACACCCGTGTTCCGGTTCCCCATATAGTACAACAATAGTCCATAGATGATAAAATGTACGCATTGTAGAACATAATTTTCATGTCATCGGTTAAGTAATTAGAAATTCGTTTCATAAGGGCAATTTTAGAATTGATTTTGGAGGATACTTTGGAAAGCTGTACATTCCAAGATAAAGTATTATCTACATAAATACCCAGCATCTTATGAACACTAACGTTTTGCAAAAGTGTATTATTAATTGTCAACTTTAAATGTAAATCCTTATTAGTTCTGTGCTTACGGCCGGTCGTTAAAATCATACATTTTGTTTTTGTAGGATGTATTGACATGTTGTTTAAATGACACCACTTTATTATGTTATTCAAATTTCTTTGAAGTTTACATTGTACAATTTGAATATCGCGATCTGATTCATGAAGAGTAGAGTCGTCAGCATATAAATCAATATTGCTTGATGATGTTTCAAAAGCAATGTCATTTATGTATAATAAAAATAGTAACGGCCCAAGTATAGAGCCCTGGGGAACCCCTGAAGTAACTTGCAGTGCATTTGAAGTTATATTACCTGATTTAATAATCTGACTCCTATTAGACAGATAAGATGCAAATAATTTAATGGTGTTGGGAGAAAAGTGGTATAACTTGAGTTTGTGTAAAAGAATGTTATGATCTACCAAGTCGAATGCCTTTCGTAAATCCAGAAAAACTGCCCCTATATATTTCCCAGAGTCAATGTCGTTTAGCCACGTATCAATGAGGTGAATTAATGCTGTTTGACATGAATGTTGTTGTCGGAATCCTGATTGCGCACGGTGTAAAATTTTCGTATTTTGAAAAAAGTTCTGTAGCTGAGTAGCAATGTGTTTAAATGTTCATTTAAGGCATTTAGAATGTTGTACTGGTCTTCTATTATTTCGTTTTGATACAAAAGTCTTGCTGGTATTTGATTTTCTTTATCAGAGTTTTTGTTTCCTGAAAGGCATCGGATATTATTCCATAAAGAACTGACTGATTTATTTTTCAAAATAGCTTCATTGTAAAAATTCTTTTTGCGTTTCTTTATTAAAGTTATAACCTTATTTCTTTGCATTTTGAACTCATTAAATTTCTTGTCTCTATGAAGCTTATTTCGCTTGCACATGGCCAACTTTATTTCTTCCGTAAACTATTCTGGTTGTGTGTCCCGTTTTACCCTTTTCTCTTTAACAGGGGCATGTTTATACAACACGTTATTAATAATTGCGTAGAATATATGTAAGGATATATTTGGCTCATGGTATGTTTCTACAATGTCAATATCAGCATTCATTAAATCGTTTTGAAACTCGGATTCGTTAAAATTCTTAAAAGATCTATATCTTATTGTTTTATGAGATGAGTGTGTATATCTTACCCCTGTCATTGAGCGAGTAAAACAAACCGGAAAGTGATCACTAATACTGTAAAATGGAACACTTACTTCAACAATACGGTCTGACATATTTGAATAAATATGGTCAATAATAGAGGAACTGATTTAATGTTTACATAGATTTATATATCCTTGATGAAGACCATGGTTATAGTCCAAACGTAGGAATTAAAATAAAACTTAGTCCTTTGTTTGCCGTTCATTCCACTATACCTACCTTTATTAGCTCATCTGGCACAAAGTGCCAGAGTGAGCTATAAGGATCGCATTCTGTCTGTCGTCTGTTGTACATCCGTTAACATTTTCCTTCAAACAACATCTCGCCTGAAACCACTGGGCCAATGTTGATGAAACTTTGCAGGGGTGTTCCTTGCATGAAGCCCTCTCATAGTTCTTCAAATAATTCTTTCCATGCAGAACTTGCTATTGAAACAAATAGGAAAAACTTTAAAAGAATTCTTCTCGAGAACAGGAAGACCTAGAGCTTAGATATTTGGCATGTTGCATAACCTAGTGGACCTCTACCAAGATTGTTCAAATAATGAGCCCCAGGTCAAAATTGAGCATGCGCGGTGGGCTCTTGATTTAATATAGGCTTATATCCTTTGAACGCCGGTTACGTAATAAACCGTATATGTGGGTTAAGATAGGTTTGGCCTTCCATAGAAGTGATAGAAGTGACAGTTACCGTATTGAACAAGGAATTTTTTTTTAAATCTTCTTCTCTGAAACCACAGGGCCTAGAGCTTAGATATTTAGCATGTGGCATAACCTTGTGGACCTCTACCAAGATTGTTCAGATTATGACCCCTGGGTCAAAATTGACACATTGGGGGGACACTTGTTTTTACATAGGCTTTATGTAGGAAAAAATATAAAAAATTGTCTGAAACCACAAGGCTTAGAGCTTAGATATTCAGCATGTGGCATAACTAGGTGACCGACCCTCTGCCAAGATTGTTCAAATCATGTCGCCTGGGTGAAAATTGACCCTGCCAAGGAGGGTCACTTGATTTGACATATGTTTATATAGGGGAAACTTTAAAAATCTCTGAAACCACAATGCCTGGAGCTTATTAAGATATTTAGCATGTAGCATTGCCTAGTGGACCACTATCAAGATTGTTCAAATTATGACCCCCTGGGTCAAAATTGACCCTGGCTGGGGTGTCACCTTATTTTACATAGGCTTATATAGGAGAAACTTAAAAAATCTTCTCTGAAACTACAGTGCGTAAAGCTTAAATATTTGGAATGTAGCATTGCTAATTTTGTTCAAATCATGCCCATTGTGTCAAAATTGGCCATGCCTGCCAGGGCATCCTTGTCTTTATATAAAGTTATAGGAGAAACCTAGCTTCCAATGAGTTCCTACCGCAACCACTGCACAGACTTACCTTACAAACCAGTGACTTCCCCTTGGAACCAGTGACTTCCTTAGCAACTACTGACTCCCTTTAGCAACAAGTGACTATCTTATGTAAGTGGGCTGGTACTCAGGTGAGCGATATAGGGCCATCCTGGCCCTCTTGTTTTTAGATTGTTTATAGTCCCAAGTAGTTGATCTCTACCAAGTTTGTTCAGATCATGCCCCCGGGGGAGGGGGTTCAGTTTGTTAAAATATTTGGGGTCAATATTGGCCTCGCTCGGGGTGTCACTTGTTTTACATAGACTTTATAAGAAAACCTTTAAAAATCTTCTACTCCAAAACCATAAGGTCTAGAGCTTAGATATTTAGTGTGTAACAGTGTCTCGTGAACCTCCTACAAATTTTGTCCCTTGGGTCAATATAGGCCCCTCCCAGGGTGTCACTTGTTTTACATAGACTTACAGTAAACTCCGTATATATCGACTCCGGATATAACGTAACTTCGGATATAACGAACATTTTTTTTTTGGCCCAATTTTTTTCCTTCTTTGTTTAATGTAAAAATATACGGTTAGATCGTACTCCGGTTATAAGGAAACTTCGGATATAAGGAACAATATTTTCTGGCCCAACAATGAAAAATGTACAGTAAAGTAATCGTATATATCGAACTGCAAATATGTTCAGAAGAGTTTAAAAAAATCGAAAAAAGTTGATTTTTCATTTGCCGTCTGTATTGTATTTTTCATAGCACACTTGTAGCTATTATTCATAAAGGTAAATCATTACAAATGTGTAACGTTTTGGTAAACTAGTTAAATGAGAATACAATCATAATTGCTAAGTACGGTATTCAAGTGATAGTATTTTACGTAAATAATTGTGAGTGTTTCTTAAGAAGCATGCAGACCGGATGAACTCCCATTTTGAGAAAAAAATACCTTGTTAAATATTTCAGGTTATGGGAAGTGAGCGAAAATCAGCTTTCTTCAATTGTATTTGTTTAAGTATTGCCAATTAAAACATGAACCGTCTTTTTTATGTTTTATTGATCCTTGAAATATTTTACTTAGGTTTACAGATATAGAAAAGGATAACAGTTATAGATCTTTATAAGTCTTCAAAAGGAAGTAAGAAATTCAAAAGCAATTATAAGTTGATGGTTCGGATTTTATTACATTTGCCTATAAAAACACTTGTTCGATATATATTTTAGTTTGATATATATACATCGTATATAAGGAACTTGTTCGATATATGGATATAAGGAACCCCCGATATAAGGAACACATTTAATTGGTCCAGAGGAGTTCGTTATAAGCGGAGTTTACTGTATATAGGAAAACCTTTAAAAATCTTCTTCTCCAAAACCACTACTCATACCCCTGGGATTATAATTGACCTTGTCTGTATATAGAGTTATAGGAAAATCCTAGCTTCCAAAGAGTTCCTATTGCAACCTGCTACTGACTTTCTTAGCAACCAGTTACTTCCTTAGCAATCAGTGAATTCCCCTAGGGATAAGTGATTTCCCTACCAACCAGTGGTTTTCTTAGGAACAACTTAGTCCCCAAGCAACATGTGAGTTCCCCTAGCAACCAGTGACCTCCTTAGCAACCAGTGACTTCCCTGAGAACCATTGACAACCTTAGCAACCAATGACTTCCTTAGCAACAAGTTACTTCCCACGAGCAACCAGTGACCGCCTTAGCAATAAATGACTTTCCCCAAGGAACCATTGATTTCTTTAACAACAACTTAGTCCCCTTAGCATATCAACCTTTAGCATTCTTTAGCCACCAGTGACTTTCTTACCCCTGACAGTTGGTGACCTTTATGGAGCAGTGGCTTCTTTAGCAACAGGTGACTTTCCCTAACAACCAGTGACTTCCTTAGCAACTACTGACTCCCTTTAGCAGCAAGTGACATCCTTAAGTAAATGAACTGGTACTCAGATGTGTGATATAGGGCCCTCTTGTTTTAGTGTTCTATTCTGTTCCATACCATTTTAAGCAGTAAGTGGACAGAAAGACAAACAGTCAACACCTGTAAGGACAACCAGATACTGGTTAGAACAGACAGACACTGGTTAAGACATCTAGTTATAACAGCAAGACACAAGGAAGGACTGACAGACACTGGTGATTACAGTCATGACAGAAAAACTTTTGTATGGGCAACCTGATATTGTTTAAAACAGCCAAACACTGTTGTTGGGACAGGTTGACTCAGATGCTGGATAGGACCAGGCACTAGTTAGAGTTAACTGGACGCCTGTTAATTACAAAAGATTTGTTGAAAAGGGGCATTTAACCCAACCAAACAAAGAATCATACATTTACTTTACATAAGGCCGCAGGACTAGTAAAAATCTCTGCATTACAGTGGTTTCTTTGAGCTATTTTGCACTTGGTAAGGAGGACACAAAGATATCTGTGATAGCTACAAGCACTCCTAATGCCTATGTTTGGAAATATCATCATCATACCATCTTTTGAAATAGAACACACTGACTTTCAGACAATAAAAGAACTAGAGAAAGAGATATTACGTGGTCAGAGTTTCCAAGGACCATTGGTTGCCAAAGAGATTCATGAAATTCTTGTTGAGAGGAATATAGTTGAAAGGTAAGTATCCTAATGTTCCTGTTGCAGTTATGTATATTTCTCATTTTTTCTTCATAAAAAATACAGCAGGTTGTCGAATACATGGTGATATCTGTTTTCAGCTTGAGCTCCCTATAACCAGGCCACAATATGCCAACATCTGCGCCTTCGGTTCAAAAGGTCACATAAGCTTATGTTTGTTGTTATTTGTATCTTGCCAACTTTAAATAAGTAATAGCTAGAGTGCTGTTTGTATAGCCTCCTAGTAATAATGTAATTGTTCGAGCAAACATGGCCAATTTCCTATACTACTCTATTGGAACTATGCCCTGTTTCAGATACATTACAGTTGTAAGCTCTGCCCCCTTGCATCATGAATAGATTAGTTTGCTCTTACGTAGATTCATCCCAAAGCCATCACAAAGATTATTATTATACAGTCGACTCTCGTTATCTCGACTTCGGTTATCTCGATTTTTCGATATCTCTGCTGGATTTTCTCGGTCCCGATTTTTTCCCTTCTTGTTCTATATAAATCAACTACGGATATCTCGATTTGTTTATCTCGATTTTTTCGTTATCTCGACTAAATTTTTGATCCCCAACTATGAAATTTCCTCTATTTTGACATCCAATATCTCAATTTGACATTTATCACCTGCCAAACAAGGTGTGAAAAACACCACGCGCGGCTATTCACTCAAGGATTGGGTTAACGACCCAAAATTAATTAATTGTTTGTTTGCGACGTAAGCTGTGTAATATGCAGAATGGGTATTTTGTATTGAATTGTGTCAAAACTGAGAAAACTATTTGCATTTATAAACAGCAAGAAATGAAGATTCTGTCAATTATAAATCGTGTCTTCAATATGTACACATTAGACAGATAACATCTCGATATTGATAACAACGGAAGAGTCATGTCGGAGTGCGAAAGTCATGAACTTGTCCGAGTGCCAGCCGAGCAATCCAGAGAAGGGCCCTATAACCAACCTGGGAGGATATCTGGATCGGCTAACGCTGAGAGTTTTGGAGAAGGACCCAGGGGGGAATCCAATCTTTCGGCACCAGCAAGCAACATGAATCAGATGAATTGAACATTTGGTTGATTTAAACCTACGAGTTCGTTTCACAACCTGTGTATTACACAGATCATAAAACGGTAGAAAGAAGCAAATGTCTTTCTATCAACAATAAACTTCCTTACCCCCCTCCCATCCCCTAGCGAGCATATTTTATCCAACTTCGGTTATCTCGATTTTTCGTTATCTCGACTTATTTTCTTTGGTCCCAAAAAAATCGAGATAACGAGAGTTGACTGTACCAGCTAAACTGTTATCACCTTGCTAATTTTTAGCTCACCTGGCACAAAGTGCCAGAGTGAGCTATTAGGATCACTCTCCGTCCAAGGTCCGTCATACGTCCACCATTTCCTTCAAACGAAATCTCCTCTGAAACCACTGGGCCAATGTTGATGAGACTTCGCAGGGATGTTCCTTGCATGAAGCTCTATCAAGTTGTTCAAAGAATTCCATTCCATGCAGAACTCTGGTTGCTATGGCAACAAATAGGAAAAACTTAAAAAATCTTCTTCTCTGAAACCACAAGGCCTAGAGCTTAGATATTTGGCATGTAGCATTGTCTAGTGGACCTCTACCAAGATTGTTCAAATTATGACCCCAAGGTCAAAATTGACCCCGCGCAGGTGGTCACTTAGTTTTGCATAGGCTTTATATAGGAAAAACTTTAAAAATCTTCTTCTCTGAAACCACAAGGCCTAGAGCTTAGATATTTGGCATGTAGCATTTTCTAGTGGACCTCTACTAAGATTGTTCAAATTATGATCCCAGGGTCAAAATTGACCCCACGCGGGATGGTCACTTAGTTTTGCATAGTCTTTATATAGGAAAAACTTTAAAAATCTTCTTCTCTGAAACCACAAGGCCTAGAGCTTAGATATTTGGCATGTAGCATTGTCTAGTGGACCTCTACCAAGATTGTTCAAATTATGACCCCAGGGTCAAAATTGACCCTGTAAGGGGAGTCACTTGGTTTTACATATTATACTAATAAGGAAAAACTTTAAAAATCTTCTTCTCTGAAACCACAAGGCCTAGAGCTTAGATATTTGGCATGTAGCATTGGCTAGTGGACCTCTAGCAAGATTGATCAAATTATGACCCCTGGGTCAAAATTGACCCTGCATGGGGGTCACTTGGTTTTACATAGGCTTATATAGGGAAAACTTTAAAAAATCTTCTTCTCTAAAACCACAAGGCCTAGACATTAGATATTTGGCATGTAAAAATGCCTATTGGACTTCTACCAAGATTGTTCAAATTATGACCCCCAGGTCAAAATTAACCCTTCCTGGGAGGGGGCTGGGTGGGAGGAAGGTGACTTGATTTCACATAGGCTTATAAAGGGAAAACTTAAAAAAACAAGAAGGTACACTGGCAGAGAATAGTTATTTGGAATGTTACTTAGCATTGTGTAGTGGACCTGTACGAATTATGTTAGAATCTTGACCCCTTGTATTATAACCAATGGTAGTCAATGAGCGATATAGGGCCATCATGGCCCTCTTGTTTCTGTTGTCTTATAACAAAATCTTGTATTCAGCATATGGATTTCATTTAAGATCTGATTTTTTCCATACTTGCATTCACAGTGCGTTGTTGCTACTAGAAGTGGCTGAGTCGGGTCAATATTGCACAAGTTATGGCCCTTGAAAATCAACCACATCTTTTGAGCATTACTTTTGGTTTGCTTTAAATCTTTTTACACAGATTTTTTTGGTTTTTACAATGTCAATGTAAATTATTGGCACACTAAATACAGTGCTATTAAAATGATTGTCTCTTATTGACAGTAAAGAATATTCCCAGTACGTTGAGAACCATTAGTCTCATATTGTAAGTAAACATGTATTATGATTAGTTAAGCTGGGCCTTTTCAACTTTACAGTAGTTACATCAGAGATCCAACATACTTGATAGCAACTGAAGTAAAGCGACTAAAACGCTGCATCTTAATGAAACAAAAACACAATTGTTCTCTATTTCAGGTTTCCATTGTTCACAGCAATCTACAAGATCTGTCAACGAGAGATGGATGCGAAAAAATTCATTGATTGTCTACGTAGTCATCCAGCGCATAAATTTTCCCGGAAAGCACGACCATCTATATTCTTCGACTAAAATGTTGCCTCTATGCAATGTGTATGCTTTGATGTTAAGAATATTGTTCAATCACACCATTGAAGTGTAATATGTTGTTGAATTTACACAGTACCCAATAAACAAAATTTTCTTGGAAATTGGTGAAAATTTGCAAGCCATAAAAATTTGACGCTGAAAGCTTTCTGCTCATACGTTTGAAACTACATGTAGTAAGCTTGATCAGAAACAAGGCTGGTTTAGATTAGACATTTGTTAAAGTGCAGTAGTCAGGGATGGACTGTTACATGTGATTAATGATGCTATGGCTATTGTACTTTAAAAAATCCCTCTGAGATTAGTCATCTTCCTAATAGGAAGGTGGTTGATTGGCAGAGTTTTCCACGATTTTGAGAATCTTAACTGAATTTTGGTAAATGTTTGACAATGGGCTAACTTGATTAAATTTTCTGTCAGCAATTTGTAGCATTGGTGAATGGCAGGGGAGACTCTGGTTTGTCTTCCACTATGCAAAGTTTGGGTCCAAAGCAACTGAAACAAGAAAGGAAGCATCAAGATGGACCATAGCAGTGATAGAGGGAAATGAGAACAAGATGCACACTTTAAAGAGGAATACCCTACATCTTGATGCATTTTGAAATAGCTTATAGTTGATGAGTTAATGGAAATAATCTGACCCAAAACATAAAAGATTCAGACCAAAAAAACAGTAGTTACCGGTAAAATAAGCGAAATAAGTGTGTTGTAGTGCGTTAAACCTGCATTTACATACCATGACATTGTACGAAAGAAAGAAACAGAAAAAAATGAAAAAAGTATATAAACTGTCCACGGACCTATATACACATGGATTGGCAACTTCTAAAAGTCGATAAAACGATACTTGGAGAGAAGTTACCCATAATGCCTTGCGGGCGCTCCGCGATAGCTCTGATAACGCGCACTTGTTGTTAGACATTGCTTAAATAAAGAAAGGGGAAATGCGAGTTTTTATTGACACAATCGCAGTGTATCTTTTTGAAAAATACTTCTTGTCATACAAAAGTATTTACATATCTGACAATAGTTTTAGAAGGCGTCTATTGTGTTAAAATGTATCGGAATAGCATTTCGTTTCTGTTTGTTGGTGACAAATTCCCATATATTCACAAATTTATCTACGAATAAAATCAATAGAAGTATCGTACTAAGAAAATTAAAACTGATTTGAATACGACAACAATTACAGAAAGAAGTGAAAATTACAAACCATTGAGCAAATAATATTGCGAAAACACTATAAAACTAATTTCTTCTAAGCAATTTTCCTTGATTCATTTCAATATGGCCGACAACAGCTGTGCGCGATTCAAATGCAAAATCAAACCAAAGTCTTGTAGCTGGCGACAAAAAGGTTGACTTGTGTAGGAAAGTACAAGAGTTGCCAATCAATGTGTAGTTAGGTCCGTGATACTGTCCAACTGATGTTTCGTGTCCACAAATGTCAGCTGTCTGTAAGCTTGCACCAAGACCACCATTTTCTTAGACTGGATCAATAATTCTGATGTATGTATGTATTTTAGAGAATCCATATGACCAACGCTCCCAGAAGAGTAGTTATTTAAGGTTTTGGGGAAAAAATAATTCTGATTGTTAAATGCTCCCGGTCGCCAAGACTCTCTGAATATGAAACAAAAAGAGCACCCCCTCTATGACCTTGACTTGATTCTTTTGTCCCAGTCTGGAATCTCTTTTCCACCGTCTGGGACATACCGCTGTATTACAGTGGTTATTTTCGCATGGTAAAGAACCCTAAAAGCTTAGTTATGTAGTTTTCAAATGTAAATGTACCGATTTCAGTAAGAAAGAATAGCAAAATGCCTGGAATGCTTTTAAATGAGCAGAATTACAGTCTAAATCCTGTTATATACCTGAAAGACAACAAAAAGTATGTTTCATTTGACCACAGACGTACTGTAAATCTGAGCCTGTAGATGAAAGCAGCATAAGATTAGACCAACATATACCCTTACCAAAGGCAGCTACTGATTAGTGATTAGTTGTCCCCTTTTTAGCTCACCTGGCACAAAGTGCCAGAGTGAGCTATTAGGATCACTCTCCGTCCAAGGTCCGTCGTACGTCGTCCGTCCACCATTTCCTTCAAACGAAATCTCTGAAACCACTGGGCCAATGTTGATGAAACTTTGCATGTTCCTTGCATTAAGCTCTATCAAAGTTGTTCAAAGAATTCCATTCAATGCAGAACTCTGGTTGCCATGGCAATGAATAAGAAAAACTTAAAAAATCTTCTCTGAAACCATAAGGCCTAGAGCTTAGATATTTGGCATGTAGCATTGGCTAGTGGACCTCTACCAAGATTGTTCAAATTATGAGCCCTGGGTCAAAATTGACCCTGCAGGGCGGTCACTTAGTTTTACATAGGCTTATATAGGAAAAACTTTAAAAATCTTCTTCTCTGAAACCATAACGCCTAGAGCTTAGATATTTGGCATGTAGCATTGGCTAGTGGACCTCTACCAAGATTGTTCAAATTATGACCCCCGGATCAAAATTTACCCTTCCCGAGGGGTCAATGGGGCATAATTTGAACAATCTTAAAAATCTTCTTATCTGAAACCACAAGGCCTAGAGCTTAGATATTTGGCATGTAGCATTGTCTAGTGGACCTCTACCAAGATTGTTAAAATTATGACCCCCCGGTCAAAATTGACGCCGTGGGGCAGTCACTTAGTTTTACATAGGCTTTTATAGGAAAAACTTTAAAAATCTTCTTCTCTGAAACCACAAGGCCTAGAGCTAAGATATTGTAGCATTGGCTAGTGGACCTCTAGCAAGATTGTTCAAATTATGAACCGCGGATCAAAATTGACCCCACATGGGGGTCACTTAGTTTTACATAGACTTATATAGGAAAAACTTTAAAAATCTTCTTCTCTGAAACCACAAGGCCTAGAGCTTAGATATTTGGCATGTAGCATTGTCTAGTGCACCTCTACCAAGATTGTTTCGAATTATGACCACCAGATCAAAATTGACCTCGCCCGGGGTGTCACTTGGTTTTACAAAGGCTATATAGGAAAAACTTTAAAAATCTTAGATATTTGGCATGTAGCATTGGCTAGTGGACCTCTACCAAGTTTGTTCAAATTTTGAACCCCGGATCAAAATTGACCCCGCACAGGGGTCACTTAGTTTTACATAGACTTATATAGGAAAAACTTTAAAAATCTTCTCTGAAACCACAAGGCCTAGAGCTTAGATTAGCATCTTTACAAGGCATACTTCAGAAGTGTTAATTTGGCTAGTATTTAAAATCGGCGTAAATATTCTAGACGTACTCCCATTATACATGTATAGGCAATCATTCTAATTCAAAGTCAAAAGTCAAAAAACCTTTATTTCACTCACGAATATCATGCAAGTATACATGACAAACTAGACCTATCACTTAATGTGATTAATACCCCCGAAAGACTGCTTTATAAACTGAGGAAGTTCATAGTAACAGAATATCTTGCAACAAAAACTTAAATAGAGATATTGTTCTGGGCAATAATTCTGTAATTTGTCAGGATATAGTTCTGGTTCTTGTACACTGCACTTCCTCTTATTGTGCTGGACCATTGTATGAAGTTGTATTGAGTTCCAACAAGTAGTCCAAACAAGGAGAAGTGACAAAGGGCAATAACTCCAAACTTAGTACAGATAGAGTAATGGTTCTTGTGCACTGCACTTCCTCTCAATGTACCTGACCATTGTATGAAGTTATATTGAATTCCAACCTGTATTTTTCAAGTGATGCTCCAGACAAGGAAAAGTAACAAAGGGCAATACAAATGTAACTCTGTAATTAGTCAAGATAGAGTTGTTTCTTGTACACTGCACTTCTTCTCATTGTGCTAGACCATTGTATGAAGTTGTATTGAATTCCAACCAGTAGTTTTCAAGTTATGCTCCGGACAAGGAAAAGTAACAAAGGGCAATAACTCTGTAATTACTCAAGATAGAGTTATGGTTCCTGTGCACTGTACTCCCTCTCATTGTGATTGACCATTGTATGAAGTTGTATTGAATTCCAACCAGTTTTCAAGTTATGCTCCGGACAAGGAAAAGTATCAAAGGGCAATAACTCTGTAATTACTCAAGATAGAGTTATGGTTCTTGTACACTGCACTTCCTCTCATTCTGCTAGACCATTGTATGAAGTTGTATTGAATTCCAACTAGTAGTTTTCAAGTTATGCTCTGGACAAGGAAAATGCAACTGACCGACCGCCCGCCTGACCGACCGACCAACCAACCACCGGGTGACTCCTATATACCCCCCTAAACTTTGTTTCGGGGGTATAAAAAGGTAATATACAGAAAAAACTTACATACATGAGGCTCATTCAAACATGAATAATATAATGATATGATTTATAATTTTACACAATGTGGAAAAAAAATAGCTAGTTTTACATAATAATCATAATTTTGTCGTACAAAGCATAATACATTTCAACAGGGTAATCTTAAATGGACAGTTACTAACCCGTGGAGAGTCATTTTAAATACTACTCTTCTAGATATTTTCTGTATAATTTATGTCGTTAAAGGCAATTAAAATCTCCATAAGTGAAGGTGGTCAAATATGTTAATCGTTTTATTGCCCCTGATCAGTTTTAATCCCAGCAGTGTGTCAGTAGACTTGATATGTAGTACAATAGTAGGGTCATAAATTTTATTGATTTGTACAGATAATTGATTTATAACTTATTATGTCTCCCCACCTCGGGGGCTGTTGCCCTGTCCGTCAGTCCGTCCGTCCGTCGCAGTCCGTCCGTCCATTCTTCGTTCGGACGATAACTGGCTTTGACCTACAGCTCCAAACTCATAGGATGAGGTCTTTGAGCAGATGACCCTATTGTTTTTGGGGTCGTAGTTCAAAGGTCAAGGTCACAGGACCGTTGGTCAATTTCCCGTTCCGGATTTGGTTCCGACCTACAGCCCTCAAACTTCATAGGATGATTGGTCTTATAGAGCTGATGATCCCTATTGTTTTGGGGTCGTAGGTCAAAGGTCAAGGTCACACTGACCGTGGTCATTTCTGTCCGGATGATAACTAGAGTTCCTTTAGACCTACAGACCTCAAACTCATAGGAGATTGGTCTTAGAGCAGATGATCCCTATGTTTTTGGGGTCAGTAGGTCAAAGGTCAAGGTCACAGTGACCGTTGGTCAATTTCCATTTCCGGATGATAACTAGAGTTCCTTTTGACCTACAACCCTCAAACTGGGGAGTCCGTCAGTCCGTCCGTCCATTCTTCGTTCGGACGATAACTAGAGTTCCTTTTGACCTACAGCTCTCAAACTTCATAGGATGAATGGTCTTATTGAGCAGATGATCCCTTTGTTTTTGGGGTCAGTAGTTCAAAGGTCAAGGTCACAGTGACCGTTGGTCAATTCGTTCCGGATGATAACTAGAGTTCCTTTTGACCTACAGCCCTCAAACTTCATAGGATATTGGTCTTATAGAGCTGATGATCCCTATTGTTTTTGGGGTCAGTAGGTCAAAGGTCAAGTCATACTGACCGTTGTCAATTTCGTTCCGATGATAACTAGAGTTCCTTTAGACCTACAGACCTCAAACTTCATAGGAGATTGGTCTTATTGAGCAGATGATCCCTATTGTTTTTGGGGTCAGTAGTTCAAAGGTCAAGGTCACAGGACCGTTGGTCAATTTCTCGTTATAATTTGGGGTCACTAACTCAAAGGTCAAGGTCATAAGGGGAGACAAGTTTTTGTGAAAAACAATCTCTAGTTTCCTGTTGTTTTAAACAGTTTTATATAATTATGATATTTTACTTTTTTTGCAGTATATGAAAAATATGTTTTAATAAATACAGTATAACTTTGTGATTTTAAAGTTATATAGAGAATGTTAATATGCTGGAGTAATTATTCTTACAGGAAACCCATTATCACTTTGTTTAAAACTATATAGATGTCATACTTGAAGCATAAACTAAATTTATATTACTGCAGAATAACTGTGACGTGGCTGTGCCCTGAATGTATTTTAAATTTATAAAGAATCCTTCTGACTATTTATTTCTTTGTGAATTAAAAATGCAACTGAACGCTTCTTCTAACTGTTAAATAAGCCAAAACTAAATTTCTTTACCGTATGTATCAAGTGTAACATCTAATCTTAGTGATAATTAGTTTACTCTTAGAGTAATTACTGGAGTATCAAAACATTACTCAATCTAACTCAATTTAACATTGAAATCACAGTTATTCTGCAGCAATTTAAAAGTCAAAAACAAATTATGTTTCTGTCATATTAGAAAATTATTTGGATATAATAATTGTAAGTGTTCATTTTTTAGCTCGACTATTCGAAGAATAAGGAGGCTATTGCACTCGCCCCAGCGTCGGCGTCGGCGTTGGTTAAAGTTTTTAATAAAGTCAAATATCTTGAATACTATCAAAGGTATTGACTTGAAACTCAAACTATATGTTTACCATCAACATCTTCACCTGAGCAAACAATCCCAATAACTCTGTTTTGATTTTTGACAGATTTATGCCCCTTTTTAACTTAGAATTTTTGGTTAAAGTTTTTTATAAATTCAAATATCTTGCATATTATCAAAGGTATTGATTTGAAACTCAAAATATATCTTTACCATCAGCATCTACACCTGAGCAAACAATCCCCATAACTCTGTTTTGATTTTTGACAGATTTATGCCCCTTTTTAACTTAGAATTTTTGGTTAAAGTTTTTTATAAATTCAAATATCTTGTATATTATCAAAGGTATTGACTTGAAACTCAAAATATATCTTTACCATCAACATCTACACATGAGGAAACAATCAGCATAACTCTGTTTTGATTTTTGACAGATTTATGCCCCTTTTTATCTTAGAATTTTTGTTAAGTTTTTTATAAATTCAAATATCTTGCATATTATCAAATGTATTGACTTGAAACTCAAAATATATCTTTACCATCAACATCTGCACCTGAGGAAACAATCCTTATAACTCCGTTTTGATTTTTGACAGATTTATGCCCCTCTTTAACTTAGAATTTTTTGTTGAAGATTTTTTTAAATTTAAATATCTTGAATACTATCAAAGGTATTGACTTAAAACTGTGTCTACCATCAACATCATCATCTGAGCAAACAATCCCCATAACTCTGTTTTTATTTTTGACAGATTTATGCCCCTTTTTAACTTTGATTTTTTTATGGACTTGAAACTGAAAATTTATGTTTACTGTCAACATCTTCACCAATGTTTTTGATTTTTGACATATTTATGCCCCTTTTAACTTAGAATTTTGTCACAGTTTTTACCAGACTAACATGGAAATACTCGAAATGGCTTTCTTTTGAAATATCATGAATAATTATGCAGCATGCAGCGGTCATGCTTTTTTAATTCAATACATATCAATTTTGAAAAGTTACAAAGTTATTCATGATCAAATTTACAAGGTTATGTATTTCTTTGAAATTATCCCCTCCTCCCTCCACTTGGCTTACAGAATCCAGAGTAAGGCTTTAAATGTAATGTACATTTACAAAGGTCTTTGAACAAGTTTCATATCTTTGACCTTTATTCTTATAGACAATTACACAATACTCCTGTTCTTAGGCAAAAAACCCATTTTACCAACAACCTTTCGAATAGTCGAGCGTGCTGTCATGTGACAGCTCTTGTTTATAATTTAATTTGATTGGGAAATTACATACCTAAAATGTAACTGATAAAACAAAATAATAACATCTTATAAAGGTCTTTAAATTTATGTATAACTAACATCACTTTCCTACATTATCTGTACATAATGTAAGGTAGTTAGTTATACAGTAGCTGAATATGATAAACAGAAGCTAGTCTACCAGTGACCAGTCATGTTAATTGACTCCTGCTGTGAATTCGCATGGCTGACTGGACCCCTGTGGTGCATACCCCACATTCCTGTTCAATTGTCTGTAGATGGCTCTTTTTCTTACAATATTTCATGACAAATGTTTTAAAGTGACATTATGTGCATTTTTTCAAGTAAAAATCCAGCTGAATATGGTGTGTGTACAAAAGCATAGAGGAAATAATAGCTTTTAACCCAATGCACCAAACTAATCACGCTACCAGTATGAAATAATAACTTTCCAAATATTGATTTTCTTATTTGACTGGGAGAGTCAATTTAAGAAAAGAACAACTGCATGCAGGAGTTGCTTCCCTTCCACTGCCGAAATCTCTACCAACATCAACAACGACACAATCAACTATCATTTTATCAGTCCGATT
This sequence comes from Saxidomus purpurata, assembly GCA_022818135.1. Classification (NCBI taxonomy): domain Eukaryota; kingdom Metazoa; phylum Mollusca; class Bivalvia; order Venerida; family Veneridae; genus Saxidomus; species Saxidomus purpurata. The sequence goes on from JAFMSR010000016.1 coordinate 14,942,819, forward strand.
TTTTTATATCTAAAGCACCAACTTCAAATACTAATGCGGCATAATCATTAATTTAACACATTTAAATGAACAGCAACCAAAAATTGCTTTTATAAAACTGTCACCAAAAATACACTATGTGCAGTAAGATGCGCATAATGTCACTTTAAAGTGACAGGAAGATTTTTTATCAAAATATACTTATCATAATGTAATACAAAACAAACAAAACTGATATAATAACATGAAGAGAATTGTATACTGAATTTAATAAATCAGTGTTCGATTTTTAATTGTTTCAACTATGAAATTGTTTGGCCACGTGTTTGCAGAGAAATTACTCGAAAATTGGCGTATTTGCAAGGTGAATTACGTCCTTCTTTTGACCCGTGCAGGATTTACACGCATATTTAAAAAAAAACAGTAATAAAAATACTTTATCAAAATATATGAAGATGTATATTAATATATATTTAGGAAAGAGATTTCACGTTTGAGTGATACACCGCTTAGTATATCACTGTGTGGAGTATAGATGCGTAGTAATCTAATCACGAAGTCTGAAGGTCTGAGTGATTAAACACAAAGCATCTAAACGACACACAGTGATATACTCACTCAAAAGTAAAATCTATTTCCATTCTAACACATTAATTTAAACCAAAAATATTGGAAGTGGTACTATTTGATGCGCTTACAAGAAGTCGCTGCCTTGAACTTGTAGTATTCCGTGCATTCCCTGCATTTCATGACATTTTCACCGGTCTTTTTTACTCATCAAATAAAACGCTATTCGTCTTTTTGTTGCTGCTGATAATGCTGGCGAAACCGGAAGTGTAGAAGATTTTCACAACAATACAAATCCAAGCGTATTAGCACATGCACACTCATAGATGTTGTGTGAAAATTACGCGGGAGGGAATTTCAGCTGTCAAAAATAGTTCCGGAAGCCTAGCGTGATATACTTGGTAGGTATATCATGCTCAAATCCTTCTTTGCTTATATATAGGAGAAATTTTCAATAGAGTTAGAATAAGAATTTCTTAACACCCTTAAATTTGGAATTTCTGTATTAATAGTATGTAGACATCAAATGTTTCTCAAGAAATTTACTATATCTGTTTTTATTTAGGATCACGATGCGTCTGTCGTGCATCACACATCTGTTAACATTTTGTTCAAACGACATCTCCTCTGAAACCACTCAGCCAGTGTTGATGAAACTTGGTGGGGATGTTCCTTGCATGAAGTTCTACCAAAGCTCTCCAAAGCAGAACTCTGGTTGCTATGGCAACAAATAGTTAAAACTTTAACAATCTTCTTCTCTAGATTAGGAAGGCTTAGGTTGATGAAACTTGGCAGGGTTGTTCTTTGCATGAAGCTCTGTCATATTCCTTGAAATAATTTTATTCCATGCAGAACTCTGGTTGCTATGGCAACAAATAGGAAAAACTGGTTGCTATGGCAACAAATAGGACAATCTTCTTAAGATCGGGAAGGCTTAGGTTGGGGTGTTCCTTGAATGAAGCTCTGTCATATTCCTTGAAATTATTTTATTCCATGCAGAACTCCAGTTGCTCTGGGAACAAATAGGAAAAACTTTAACAATGTTCTTCTCAAGATTAGGAAGAACTTGATTTTACATAGGATTTTTTATAAGAAAACTTCTTTCTAAAAGTACAAGGTGTATAATGGTGAATATTTAGCATGTATCATTGTCTAGTGGATCTGTATCAAGTTTAGAGCCACAGAAATCTATGTTAATACTTAAAATGATGTACATGTAATAACATGAAAAATAAATTTGTCTTAAAATATAATTTATTTAAGCTATTATATAACGGTATCACAATACATATTTAGCTTGAAGAGTCCTTTGTAATAAGTGAAAAAATATTTTTCTGGGGGTTTAGGCACATAAACATTATGGACTAAATCATCTTGAACTTCTCTTCTTTCTATCATGAAAATTAGGTCCAATACTAAGGAAAGCGAAAATTCAAATAAACTTTAAAAAACACAGAAATAAGTTTTTTTATAAAAAATGAAACTTGGTATGTAGAAATTCTAAATAAATCATAGTACATGTACAATTATTTTTCTATGCATTATGAAGAAAGTTAAAAAGACCTTGGTGGTCATTTTGTCGATTCACTGAAATTTCAACATAAAACACATACTTTTCTTCGTGTTCCATACACTGTCTGTAAATTTTAACCCGACAATCTTCATTATTTAATGTCTTGCATAAGGTAATGTACTTGCCATTGAAATAACTGTCACTTAATTTTCGCTTAGTAGTGGACCTTTAAAAGAAGAAAAATAAACAACGTGATCGGTAGCGAGCGCATTGATTGGTTAACCACGTTACAGCTAAAATGTTGATTGTGCCGAGTATCTGGTACAGCAGTAACCACTGATGTAATTCCTTTAAACATGGTACAGTAAAGAATAACATTTAAAAACATAAACAGATTAAACAGCAATGTAATAATTTCTATGAAGTTTCACTTCCGCTTTTCAATCACTCTTCAAATGATAATGATGACTTCTAGAGTGGAAGTGATATTTGAAACATTTTGTTAATAAAATTACTTCCCTTTACTGAAAGAATTAACTCCCTTGAAAGTTTAGGTGACCAAAATAATGGGAATATCTTAAAATTACTTATACAGGTTACAAATCAACATTTCTGATTTTCTTGAATTTCTTCATTACTAGCAGATAACCTCTGCAAATACCTTTAGATAAGAGAAAGAAATGCAGGTTCTTTCTTTATAGCTGACAGTAATTACTTTTCAATTAGACATAATGGATTCATTGCCAAAATTGTCATCTACCTGAAAAATTTCCTACTTCCAAGCCCTTGTGTAAGAAGGTTTTGTTGTGGCATAACATATTTTATTTAATAATCTTGAAGTTCATGCAATGATCAAAGAAATAGAAAAAAATGTGAAACTCCCCAGAAAATTTGTATCCTTGTGAAAAAATGATGATAAATCTTTGTACTGTTTGGATGAAAATAACCTGAAAAAGTGATCATGACTGAAAAATAACTTAAATAAGTGATTAAGTGAGTGATGAATAAAAGATAAATATAACTTGTAGAAGTTATCTAAAATAACACTAAAATAACTTAAACAAGTTACACCTCTAACTGTTCTATGAAGTTTCACTTCTGCTTTTCAACCACTCTTCAAATGATAATGATGACTCTTCTAGAGTGATTGTTTCTTTATTATTGCTGCTGGTCCGACTCGGAAGTCTTGACATTAAAGAAAATATTGGTGCTTGACCTGTTGGGCTAAACGTTTTGCGCAAGCCGACGTACGCCGGACAATTCGTTTCTTAAGCCAGGTGAAATCTGACAGTGCGGTTTGGATACAGCCGGATATATTCCGGCATGTCTGAATCATATACAGTAGCCCCTATGACGGCATCCTGAAAAATGGCAGCACCAATACACAACGAGGCTAATCTTAACATGAAGATTTTTTGCAAAACTACAAACAAGGAAATCGTAAAGTTCAGTCTTTTATATAATGGAGGCTACTGCCTGATAAGGTCAGGGCTTATTGATCCTGGGGGCAATCTGAAAGTCACAAAAATTGCAGCAGTAAGCAATAAAGATGAGGAATTTTCTTGTGGTGTCGAGACACCGGTGAAGGTGCTCATTGAACTTGGGTAAACTTTCATAGTCTTTATAATTTATTTCATGGACTTTGTGTTCAACTACTTTGGAGTATAATGATTGTTTATTCCTGATTCCAGACTTCTTTATATGACTAAGTTAATGACGAAAATGGCGATTATTGACGGGTGCAGTAGACTGATGGGCATGTTCAATATGTACTCTGTTCAATACAAAGGAAAAGTCCTTCTCAATGTTAGAACAATTTCCCATAAACCAACTAAGAGATATAAAAACTCTGGCCTAAAATTGGCACTTATATATTAGGCTATTATGTAATTCTTTGCCTGATGGAGATGTTCTTGACCACTTGTTGAACTTCCATGTGAAAGATTTTTCCTAGATAAAGTTGGTAATTTTGATATTCACCTCACAAGAAAGGTCATATATTAAAATTAAACGAATATTTAAATAACTTGGCACAAATGTCTAGCACACCAAGACCATGTGTCGCGTGCAAGGACCACATCCCTACCTCAAAGGTCAATGTCACACTTAAGAGTTTGAAGGTAATGGAATCCTCTATTATATGCACACATTCGTGTCCGGACTGTAACTTTTTCATGCATTGAAGATTTTAAAATAAGTTAGCACAAATGTCTTGCACATCAAGAGGACGTGTCGCGTGCAAAACCCACGTCCCTACCTCAAAGTACAAGAATACACTTAAGAGTTTGAAGGTTATGGAATCATGTTTATATGCACACATTTGTGTCCGGACTGTAACTCTGTCATGCACTGATTGATTTAAAAATAACTTGGTACAAATGTTTAGCACATCAAGCCGATGTGTCGCTTACAAGACCCTGTCCCTACCTCAAAGGTCAAGGTCACACTTGGAGTTTATATCAATACGGGTTTTTCACAGACTTACCGTTCTTGCGTACTCTTCAACGTTAAAGAGCACAAAGAGTTATCGATCGGCGAATGAGGGGGCAGTTTCCGTCCGATAACGAAAGCGTATAACATATTTTATGTGTCATGAATGAACAATCCTGTTATTATCGTGTTTTTGCTAAACTATTAACTTGTTTCTACTACAAATTATAACTGTACTTAAACACGTATATATTTTTGTAACTTTTGTTTCATCTGTTTGTTGCAAATACAATGTTACTCAAATTAGGGGGGGGGGGGGGGGGGGGGGGGGGGGGGGGGGGGGGGGGGGAAAAAAAAAAAAAAAAAAAAAAAAAAAAAAAAATTTTTTATTATTATTTTTTTTTTTTTTTTTTTTTTTTTTTTTTTTTATTTTTTTTTTTTTTTTTTTTTTTTTTTTTTTTTTTTTTTTTTTTTTTTTTTTTTTTTTTATTAAAAAAAAAAAAAAAAAAAAAAAAAAAAAAAAAAAAAAAAAATTTTTTTATTTTGTTTTTTTTTTTTTTTAAAAAAATAATTTTTTTTTTTTTTTTTTTTGTTTTTTTTTGGGGTTGTTGGGTTGGGGGTTGGTTGGGTTGTTGGGTTGGGGTGGGGGGGGGGGGGGGTTTTTTTTTTTTTTTTTTTTTTTTTTTTTTTTTTTTTTATTTTTTTTTTTTTTTTTTTTTTTTTTTTTTTTTTTTTTTTTTTGGGTGGGGGGGGGGGGGGGGGGGGGGGGGGGGGGGGGGGGGGGGGGGGGTGGGGGGGGGGTGTGGGGGGGGTGGGGGGGGTGGGTGTGGGGGGAGAGGGGGGTTTGTTTTTTTTTTTTGGGGGGGTGGGGGTTTTTTTTTTTTTTTTTTTTTTTTTTTTTTTTTTTTTTTTTTGGGGGGGGGGGGGGGGGGGGGGGGGGGGGGGGGGGGGGGGGGGGGGGTTTTTTTTTTTTTTTTTTTTTTTGGGTGGTTTTTTTTTTTTTTTTTTTTTGGGGGGGGGGGGGGGGGGGGGGGGGGGGGGGGGGGGGGGGGGGGGGGGGGGGGGGGTTTTTTTTTTTTTTTTTTTTTTTTTTTTTTTGTGTTTTTTTTTTGGGGGGGGTGTTTTTTTTTTTTTGGGGTGGGGGGGTTTTTTTTTTTTTTGTGTTTGTTGGGGGGGATTGTTGTTTTTTTTTTTGGGGGTTGGTGGGGGGGGGGGGGGGGGGGGGGGGGGGGGGGGGAAAAAGGGGGGGGGGGGGGGGGGGGGGGGGGGGTGTTTTTTTTTTTTTTTTTTTGTTTGTTTTGGTTTGGGGGGGGGGGGGGGGGGGGGGGGTTTTTTTTTTTTTTTTTTTTTTTTTTTTTTTTTTTTTTTTTTTTTTTTTTTTTTTTTTTTTTTTTTTTGGTGGGGGGTTTGTTTTTTTTTTTTTTTTTGGGGGGGTTTTTTTTTTTTTTTTGTATTTCCTTGTTCGACATAAAAATTTTTTTTTTTGGACGCCGCGTTTTGGGTAATCATACCTGTGAACCCTACCATTTCTTGCGGTATACTACCGGAATTCAAAGATAACCATTCTACCCTAAATTTAAACTTCCCAGATAATGTTCAAATTGACCTTTAACCCAGACTGTAAACAAATTATTGACTGATTTTCCAATTTGTGCAGACTGATTTATCAATATCTCCAATAAATCGTATACCAGTCTGCCACCTGTTATCCGTGAATTTCATAGCTGTCAGATTTTTACACATTTTATGATGGGGATTATAGCTGTTAATTGGTGTCTGTACCCATCAAGGGGTCATTTTCTTTTGGATTGTGGCTAAGTAGGCAAAGTTGTAAATCAAAGTCAATCAAATTAATTAATCACAGGATGTAAACATACTGGCTCTCGGACTCAACAAAACACAGGTACAAGGCTGGAAAATTGGATAATCATTACCTGGTCATTTCTAAATCGATTTTCATTTTCTATACACAATATAAGAAATTATGACTACCAAGCCAATATTTTAAATCTAATGTTATTTTCCATAATATATTTTCGCATATTTTTAAATCCTACTTTCTCTTTCCCGAGTTACATTATATTGTGAACAGAAAGTGAAAGTAGATTTAAAAATGCTATGATTTAGAACAGATGTCTAAAGCAGCTTTTCAACGCCATTAGTGGGCAGCTTTATTTGTCGTCCAATGAAAATACAGTATTTTCCCGTTTTCGCAAGTGTTAATTTCTGTAGAGAGGATAAATCAGTTTGCTTGATAAAAATCGGGCTGCTTATTTTCATAGTACTTAATATGCACACATAGTACTTAATTATGTATGCAAGGCGTGTCTAAAGCGTGTGACGTCAGCGATCCAACGCCTATCTTTACCTTCGACCTTTATTGGTGACTGCGCAAGTCCAGGAGTGAAAGGGGAAAACATGTGTAAACACAAATACATATTGACTGGGGACTATCGGTTAAAAGCAAAACAAATACGTTCCGAAGCATTTTATTACTAACAAAAAATCTTACCTTGTGTAAGGAAAATCCGATTTTTAATTAATCCAAACAATTGGAAAAAAGCAAAATACATACCAGGTATCAAAACAAAAATGATATCAAACAGGGAATGCCACGTACCAAAAACGCAGCCTCCCCAAAACGAGCCCCACAGCACCCAGAAGTGCACACCACCAACACACACACACACACACACACACACACACAATCATGTCTTGAGTTTTGATTACTAGTTGTACCATCGCTTTCATCGGAAATTTCGTCAAAACACGAAGACGAAAACAGTGCATTTAGATCAAAATCTGAGTCAAGAATGTCAAAACTGACCTCGTGTTCCGCCATTTTGTGATTTACACGCTACATTGACAGTACACATGTACAATAGATTGTGTCACAAGTTTACATGGAGCGCCTGTCACTAGACCGAGTGACGTAATGTGTTGCATGCATATTAATGAGGCCAAATAAACCCGCCCACTAAATATGTTAGTATTCATCCCAAAATGTTCTATAGAAATTAGAAGTGTCTCCTGTCGCTATCGCTCCCGTCGACACTTCTAATTTCCATAGAACATCTCGGATGAACACTAACATATACTTAATAGTGGCTTCGTTTGCTTGAACGCAGGCATGCGTTAAAAATCTCCCGCAAAAATGACCAATCTCCCTCATTTTTAAAACAAATCTCCCTCATTTATATCAAAAATGGTTCACAGGTATGATTATAATAACGATAAGTAATACATTGTCTTACTTTTTTTTCACAGACATGCCTACCATTTCGTCCATAAAGTTATATCTGTGAATAAAAAGCAAATATCATGTCTTGCAGATGGTCAGGAATACTCTATAACTATAGACCTTTCCTGAGATGGTTCAGTTCTTCTTATGACTGTGATTTAAAACTTCTATCATTATATCTACGAAACTTTTATTTATTAAACAAAAAGTTGAATTCTAAAAACGATAACTAACACCAATTAAATGAAAACCTAGACCAGCGACAATTTCCTTTAATGATTTTTCAATCTTTTATCCAGTGACACTTAAAAGGTGGCCGTTCTGGTAGTGGTCCGTTCTGGTTCTATGCCGTTCTGGTAGTGGTCCGTTCTGGACCTACACTAGCGAAAGCATGAGCTATATTACGCTTCGTCAGACTACAATTTCATGAATGTGCATATTAAATGATTACAGAAATTAATTGAATTGTACTTTCAGCATTTGAACAAAATATCAAAAATGTATTTCTTGACAAATTTAGAAAATTCGTTCTTGTATTTAAATTAAAAAATAAAGCAAAGAAAATACATGCATTCGCCTTATCACCGCATTGAACTATTATTATTTCAGATTGTCTAAATCACAGATATTTGCCGCCACACCTTCTCTCGTTTTTTTAGTTATATTTTAGGAAACGAGCACATGCACCACTGTGCTCACATGAAGGAAACACTTACTTTTGGCGCAAATTAGTCTATAAAACACCTATCTAGACATGCAAATAAAATGTACATAAAAAAATCAAAGGACTGAAAGTGCTGGAGGATCGATTGTCTCTGAACAACACAGTTTGTACACATACATGTGTAAATATCAGGACAACACAGACTGTACACATCACATGTGTAAATATCAGGACACTCTTGCACGAGTAAAGTTATAAACTGGAGACACAACTGTCCACAAATTTTGACCTTTAACCATTTGTGTAAACTTTAATTTTGAGATAAGAACCCATGTGCTTACCTTTTGCATTCAGTGACTATGCTCAACTACCCTATGAAGTATCATAGCTGTGGGTGGTAACTTGAAGTGGATTTTGACAAAACTGAACTGAAAATTCATAGTTTGAACAACGTTTAATGTCATTCAAAAGTTCTGAGATATAAAGTGATTCAGTATATACCGGGTCTGTTGTGCACCCCTAGTCATTACCAGCCTTTCTACCATGCTGTTTTAAATTTTCATAACGTGTCTAAAACATCAACTGAATGTTTTAATAGCAGGCTATTATCTTTCATATTTAACATATATAAGACTCTAGTAGTATTTCGTAACAAGTAATAATAATGATGATGATGATGATGATGATGATGATGATGATACAATATAATTAATGTATGTATGAATGTACCCGCAAAAATTAGATACATGCGCCAAAAGAGACCCAAAATTTTATATTTATCCATTTTATAAATTTCATACCAATAACGTTTCAGCTAGGTTATCTAGAGAGCAATATTTTATAAACATTTTTGAACCAAAATTGAATAGCGTTAATTGACGTCCTATTTTTAGACTAAAAAGACGTTTCTAAGCAATTACACATATTTTGACGCCATATTTGCCCTGATGAGCAGGAAAGCGTAACCGGTTGGCAAATAATGATTTAATTATCTCATGGACTGTGTTTTTATCTTTTAATATATTTAACTTTTTTCCGGCACGTTTTTGAATTTTTCACGTAAACTGAAATATATATATATATAAGAGAGAGAGAGGGAGAGGAGGAGAGAGAGAGAGAGAGAGAGAGAGAGAGAGAGAGAGAGAGAGAGAGAGAGAGAGAGAGAGAGAGAGAGAGAGAGAGAGAGAGAGAGTAGAGAGGAGAGGGGGGGGGGGGGGGGGGGGGGGGGGGGGGGGGGGGGGGGGGGGGGGGGGGGGGGGGGGGGGGGGGGGGGGGGAGGGTAAAATTATACATGAATACAAATTTTAAGCTACAATAATCAGCTTTTATTTGGTGCCCAAATTATTTCAATATATTAATAAAGAAAAAGTTATGAGTGGATCCGTGACACCCTCTTTTCCCCCCTATGATTTTTGGATCGATTGGATTTATTCAATCGTATCCAAAGTTAACAGAGTATTTCAGACCCTTACGGCCGAACTCTTAACACAATTTTTGGTCGAATACGACCGAAAAGTAGTTCTATATATTCAATGAAATAAAAAGAATTGTAATGCATTACCTTGTATTCTGTTTTCATTATGATATATTGATGAATAAATGTAAAACATTAAAAATTACCAAAAATCAACGAGGTATCTGTTCTGTATATAGAACTAGTTTCCTACGCGGTTTTGATCAGAACAGTTTTCTAAGTCAGACCGGAGACACTAAAAGACACCTAGTCAGGCCGAATAATGTGTCTTATATCCGATGTTGTGTTTGTGATCATTAAACTATCGGAACATCGTAATACGTTATCGAACCACTAGGTACTCTTGAATTTTAAATTACAAAACTCGGAATTCAACATAAAAAACAACGATTTTTTTTGTAACTTGCCAACGCCTCTATCATCAAAAGTGCTCGGCCTGACTAGCTGTCATATAGTGTCTCTAAAGATTTTCCGAAAAACTACATGTAGTCTAAAATACGCCTTCATGCGTTAAAGGGGCAACAGGACTATATAAACCACTAGATGGCGCTGGGGCAGGTTTTTCAATATTTTCAAACATGTTTCAGATCAGAGACCCTTTTTCTTAAATTTTGACAAAGTTACAGAACTGTTTCCTTTGAAATTTGTTACAAAAGGTAAAGCTGAGCCATTTCAAAACAAGTTAATCCAAAAATCTTAATTTCATATCACTTCTAAAAGTGACTTTGAGAAAAAAAATCAAACTGTCAAGCAGACGATCTCAGATTTGAATTTCCCGGGAGGTGTGGCTAATTGCTGATAAAGTCTGTGTTTATAAACAAAAGCCACGTGGTGATGTTTATACACTTCAGAGCAGTGGCATGCATTACAGAACAAAAACAGTTACAAAAACAGTTTACTAACCTTGATGAAAGTTTATTTCCATAAATGAGAATATCCTTCATTAAAATGAATCATTAAGTTATTCAAGACCTATATAAGTAAAGGTCACTAGATAACAATCATAAATATATGTTTTTGTGCTGAAATCTATTCAAGTTGCCAATTGTTTTTCGAGTATTAAGTATTGAACTTTCTAATTTTGGTGTAAATGTCTAACTTGCAAAAGTACACAGCAGGACATAACTTCCCTTGCAGTTCAAATGTTTTGTTCTTCCCCCATTCGTCCGTACTTTTCTTCAAAAACCCCTTCTGTCTATAGTACAGTTCAGTATTTTCTATAATAATTTTTTGTTGTATGATACTATTTCCAGGTTCAGGTAGTCTATTTCTTAGTCACTGAGCCCATGGTATGCAGATACAATAAGGCAAACAATAAAACAGTGTTGGTATAAAAAAATTAAAATGTTTATGTGACTTAGACGAAGAATCCTTGCTAAACCACTGCAAGGATCGCACCTGCAGGGTCAGTTAGTATTATCCTGGCTCATTATATATTATCATCCATTATTATCCAAGAATGAGCCTTTTAGATTGATTTTACTTTTGATTTTAGTAATTTCTCCATTTTATTTTTTCTTGATGGTCTATAATTTACATCATCCTGTGTTATCATCGCTACGAATTTTCAAATCCGTGTCAAAAACATTAAAACTAACACAAATAGCTCCTTTTATTCTCTTTTGATATAAACAATACATGTCTGTTTCTGCAATGCTTTAAATATAAACTTTATTCTTCATCAACTACATGCATTGCATTGTGTTTTGAACTGCTGTGATAATTTCCCTCCTTTTTCTGACACATGTATCAGTTTCATGTCTGGAATTGGGTCCTTCAAAAATACACAAACCAGACCTGCATGCCGATGGCATTTAATTACCAATTAATTCTGTGACTCTATCTTAATTGGGTGCCGACATATTCATTTTACCACAATGTATTTATATTGTAGGAAATTACACAAAATCAGGCCTTGTGCAAAATTTGACTCTGAGAGTTAGGTATGAAATGTAATATTTATCTTTAAATTTTCTAAAAAGGGAGAATATAATGAAAGTCATGGGATAAAAAGAAAGTGAGAAGAAATTATTCAAGAGGTGAATAAATTTTCATCTAATTCCAAAGTGCTATAAAAAAAACCGTAAAGAAGCCCCAGGTCAGCTCAAGAGCTAAAATCGTCTGCTTGCTGTTGTGATCAGCTGTTTGTTTACATTTTCTCCATTGCATGTTAATGTAGAACACTGAGTTTAACTGACAGGTACATAGTTGAGAGAGTTTAACAATAGCCACTCCCCAAATACTCGCTGCCGTGGCAGCGATTGTTGCCAGTTTAAGGTATAAAACTGAAACTTATCAGCAAATTAACTCTATAGAGGCACTTGTAGATGTCTTTTTGAAATATGACAACATATTTTTATGCTTTAAACACGTTGTAATTGTTGTATTTTATGTAAATGCGTGGTTCGAAAATGGTACGAAAATGTCCGCATTTCGGCGAAGTCGATTCGTACCTGGGTACGAATAACTGTAAGAAATCACATAGATCTACATGTCTTAACTACGATTTTTAAATATAGACAAATGCAATAATCTAAAGGGAAAATCAAATTCATTTCTCTGGATTATGCTGTCATTTACAAAGAACAAATATTAACTCAATATAAATTGTAACAAAAACTTTCAAACTTTACCAAAGTAGGAAAATCAATTAATATAATTTTTCTTTGAAAGCTTCTTTTCAGACTCCAGTTATATTGTTACACCGTTGTACTATGTATGTATATATACTATGTATTTTCGAGAATAAATATTGTTTAAACTAAACTTTACCACGATTCTTTTGCTACACTAAATTTTGGTGTGTACATTCATACATACATTAATTATATAGGAACATAATCATAGTCATCATAATCATCATCATTATTACTTGTTACGAAATACTGCTAGAGTCTAGTATATGTTAAATATGAAAGATAATAGCCTGCTATTAAAACATTCAGTTGTTGTTTTATACAATTTATGAAAATTTAAAACGGTATGGTAGAAAGGCTGGTAATGACTAGGTGTGCGCAATAGACCCGGTATATTGCAATTTGCAGTATTTTGGAACCACTCACGGGGATAGTTAATGTAAGCTGCAAGTACTTGTTCTACAATAGGTATATACTGAATCAATTTATAACAAAAGATTGATTTATCAATTTTTAGCTTTTCTTTGAAAAACAGAAGAGCCATTGTCATAACCTTCTTGACGTCAGTCGGCACTGTCGTCTTGAATCTGGTTAAGCTTTCTTAAAATTCACTTTCTCGGTAACCATTAAAGCCTTGAAACTTCAGACAATTGCTTGGCATCAAACAATGGCATCTGTTGCCGAGTGGTTGAGGTCATTGACTGATGTTTACTTGTCCCTCACCGCTGTAGGTTCGTGCCCTACTTGGGTCGAATTCTCGTGACTGAACTAATGCCAGAATTGGCACCCAGGGTCTTCCTCCTCCATGAAAGCTGGACGTTGCAATATGACCTTAGCTGTTGAGTGCGACGTTAAATCCGAATCAGTGAATTGGCACAATACAATCAACCCTATGGGCATATCCCATAACTTTTGAATGGCATTAAAAGTTGTTCAAACTATGAATTTTCAGTTCAGTTTTGTCAAAATCCATTTCTCAGTTACCATTCACAGCTTAATACTTCATAGGGTAGTTGAACATAGTCACTGAATGCAAAATGTAAGCACATGGGTTCTTATCTCAAAGTAAGTTTACACAAATGGTTAAAGGTCAAAATTTGTGGACAGTTGTGTCTCCAGTTTATAACTGTACTCGTGCAAGAGTGTCCTGATATTTACACATATGATGTGTACAATCTGTGTAGTCCTGATAGTTACACATGTATGTGTGCAGACTGTGTTGTTCAGAGACAATCGATCCTCCAGCACTTTCAGTCCTTTGATTATAATCTATTATCAGGCCCCGATTTCACGAAAAATACTTAAGTAATTACTCAGTAACATGCTCAACTTATTTTAACACTTAATACCCCCTTGCATGCTCATTGCTTTAAAGAATTCAAGTTTGTCAGAATAATATTTATCAATTTATTACGTTTATTAACACTTTTAGTATTTGTGCATGAAATGTTGTTTTATAGCAAGTAATTCATTTAAGTAAATTCTTAAAATTCTTGAGTTGTACTCAAATGAATTTTTCGCTGTATCTGACTTGCATTTAGTAATAAACATCATTTTTTTTTTCAACATGGTAGTTTCATTACAAAATAGACTATCGTTAAAAATGACAATAAGAAATATCCTTATTTTAAGCAACAATTTGTCTTTGAAATAACGTACTACTTAAGAAATCGGGGCCGGATTCGGATCCGCGGGATCCGCCGTTTACACCTGACCACCAGCAGGAAGTGTTAATTTTGACAGACGAATAAACAATGAGTGGTAAAAGTTCAGTTTGTATTGTTGGATCTGGAAATTGGTGAGTGAAGAAAGACTTTCAATAAAATATGTTGTCGATATTGATTGAAGGAACTTTTTATGAGCTGATTCATTGTAGTTATGGAAGTATGCAACCTTCACCTCGTCGGCTGCCAAGGTCGCGTCGAACTGCTGCTATCTGGCTATGTCAGTGCATGCGGTTTGTAGGCTTGACAAGTCAGTTTTGCATCCCACACTGTAAGATTAGATCACTTATAGAAGTTTCAAATATGAAACTCCCCAGCTTCCATTCATGTATCAAACACACAGATGGCACCCAGTCAACTCATACCCCCCCCCCCCCCCCCCCCCCCCCCCCCCCCCCCCCCCCCCCCCCCCCCCGCGCCTTGGGTGGGGGGGGGTGGGGGGGGTGCTGTTGCCTCCCCCCCCCCCCTTTTTTTTTTTTCCCTCCCTCCCCTCTTCTCTCCTCCCTCCCTCCCCACCAAACACCCCCCCCCCCCCCCCCCCCTATTTTTTTTAAATTTATTTTTTTTTCTTTTTCTTTTTTTTTTTTTTTTTTTTTTTTTTTTTTTTTTTTTTTTTTCTTTCCTTTCACACACCCTCCCTCTTTCTTTTTTTTATTTAAAAATTATTGAGGGGTTTTTTAAATTTTAATTTTTTTTTTTTTTTTTTTTTTTTTTTATAAAAAAAAACCCCCTTTTTTTTTTTTTTATAAAAAAAAAATAAAAAAAATTCCCCTTTTTTTTTTTTTTTTTTTTAATTTTTTTTTTTTTTTTTTTTTTTTTTTTTTTTTTTTAAAAAAAAAAATTATTTTTTTTTTTTTTTTAAAAAAATAAAAAAAAAAAAAATTTTTTTTTTTTTTTTTTTTTTTTTATTTTTTTTTTTTTTTTTTTTTTTTTTTTTTTTTTTTTTTTTTTTTTTTTTTTTTTTTTTAAAAAAAAAAAAAAAAAAAAAAATTCTTTTTTTTTTTTTTATTTTTTATTTTTTTTTTTTTTTTTTTTTTTTTTTTAAAATTTAATTTTTTTTTTTTTTTTAAAAAAAAAAAAAAATAAAATATATACTCTTTTTTTTTTTTTAATATTTTTTTTTTTTTTTTTTTTTTTTTAAAAAATTTAAAAAAAAAAGAAAAAATTTTTTTTTTTTTTTAAAAAAAAAGATAACAAGGGGTAACACCCATTTAGGTTATAAAATTTAAAATATCATACCATTTCTGAGTTCCTTAGTAACACTAGTAACAAAAGGTAACAACCTATATACTTTTAGTAACAAAAAAGTAACAAGTGGTAACACCCACTTACATCATAAAATTCAAAATCACTGCTCATTTGTAAATTATATAACCTTGTCCTGTCATAATGCAACTAAGTATATGAATATTTTGTTGTTGTTTTTTTCGAGAAAGATATACATCTGTAGAGTGATTTTCAATGAATTAGGGCAGGCAGGTAAATGAAAGCCAGTTTTTAAATATGCATAATCTGGCATATCCAGTCAGTTACTGTTTCTAAAAGTGATCATGCAAGAGAGCTCATTTTTGAAGTGTGTAAAACCTAAACAAGATGAAGCTTTATAAAGCCAATTTATTATCATATTTCATTTAAAAGTGAGTACGTTACCAACTTTTTATTGCATGGTATATTTAGGAAATAGATTATACATTTGAGTGATATACCGCTTAGTATATATATCACTGTAAGGAGTGTAGATGCGTAGTAATGTAATCATGAAGGCCTGAGTTATAAATTACGAAGCATCTAAACAACATACAGTGATATACTAACCGGTATATCACTCAAAAGTAAAATCTATTTCCATTCTAACACGTAAATTTAAACAAAAAAAATGTTGGAAGGGGTACTGTTTGATGCACTTACACAAAGTCGCTGCCTTGAACTTGTAGTATTCCGTCCATTCCTTGCATTTCATGACATTTTCGCTGCTCTTTTTACTCCAAAAATAAAACGCTATTCGTCTTACTTTTGTTGTTGCTGATATTGCTATTATGAAACGTTATACTTAACGTTTGAGTTACGGGGAATTTCAGATGAATTGTAATCAAGTGGTAGAGTCCTTTTCGATAAAGTTCCAAGTAAGACACTCAGGCAGATAAGACAATCTTTTATTTCAGTTAAGTAACAGTTCAATTATTCACTAAGAATATCACATAGGTTTACACAAAGTCCAGATATGTTTAAGAGTCACAAAGAATTAGAAATGTCCAGTTAAATTTCACTAAGAACACAGAGTTTTTAAAACACAGAGTAAGTAAAGTAATTGTAGTATATTTTGAAAATGTCTGAATTCATAAAATGCTGAGGTTTATAAACCGATATTTCTGTGTGATTACATTCTATCACATAGGAAGTTATTAACTCATTTAACAATAAAAATTTAACAATAAATCAAACAAAATAAAAGATTTAACTTCAAAGTGATGGCATGTCAACCTTGATAAGCCTCATTGTTAGAGACTAGTGGTCAATCAGTGATGTAAAATAAAAAAGGTTTTGATAATAAACAGGAACAATCAAACTATTTCCTTAAGCAAAATGATAAAAAGTGGAACATGTAGCTCAGAGCTTCTGAACAATTCTTAAAAACTATATGTTTGAAAAGATTAATTTTCTTTAAATACAGAATTAAATTGCATGAGACAGACTTTAAAATAATACAAAAGTTCTGCAATAAGTTCTCAGCATTTTGATCCCAAATGTAGTTTATTTATTTAACATAAATCAATCTTGTTATTTTAAACAATTTGCTGCAGAATTTACAGCATAATATTGCTGGCAATACTAGAAGTGTAGAAAATTTTACTAGGATTTGTTTACATCACGTGAATTCATTCACAACAATACAAATCCAAGCATATAAGCGCTTGCACACTCATAGATGTTGCGTGAAAATTACACGAGAGGGAATTTCAGCAGTCAAAAATAGTTCTGGACGCCTAGCGTGATGTACACTCAACAGGTTTAGAAACGCAAAGGTGGTAAAATATTTGTTTTAACAATATTATCGTGTTTTAAATTTATTCAAATTTCATACACAACAAAAACGATGTAAAATTGAATTATTGTAAAAGTTTCAATAATTCATAGTAAAAAATGACTTAAATAGAAATAAAAACAATAGCGTCATTCAAATAAAAATGTTCAACAGGGGAAATCTTTGCGTTTCTAAACCTGTTCGAGTGTACTTGGTGGGTATATCATGCTGAAATCCTTCTTTGCCTATATAGGAGAAATTTTCAATAGTGTCAGAATCATATGTACACCACTTAAGCTGTGGTTCTTATTCAGATTTTAAGATGACTTGAGTAACAGTTCTTAGTTCTTAATATGTGCAATTATTTGAAGAGGATGGCAGTATAAAGCAATATTATGGATTGGGGGTCCAAGTGCATGTTAGATCTACAATATACACACATTTATAGGCTTTGTAAACCCGGTGACGCAACAGTAAAATTGGCAAATGCAGCAACAATATTAGAAAGACAATTAGTATGCATTAGAAAGGACATCTTAGATTCTAACAACCTGCATTTTTTCCCAAACAGTTGATGGATGTACCAATTTTATAACTGAAATGTTAATATACATGTATATAACTCTAATAAGGTTTGTGGTGGTAGGAATAGTGAGCAAAAGTTTCAAAATGTATTTACATTATTTTTAATACCTTCCTTTTTCCTAAGGGTTTACACAACAGTTCTCTAGGTAACCCTTTATAAAATTTGCTCAAAATAATGCACTCCGCTACACAAGAAGGCCACCAGGCCCTGTGCTTATAAAAGTTGAGCACAAAATCATGCTCAGGGCATTGGAAGAAAAGTCAAGTTATATCTTTTTACAAAGTCAGGTTCCATAACATAAATCAAAAGGTCTGTTGTTTAGCTTAATATGTATCTTTATATTAAACTGTACTTTGTAAATATATATAGACTGTGTGCTAAGCATGAGATTGTGCTCTAGATTTTTTTATAAGCACAGGGCCAAAATCCTAGAAAAGTAGGTCAGTATGTTAAGGTCAACCAATTTCAACGTTAAAATCTACATGCAAAACTGTATACATGGTCCAGAACTCATTGATGTAGCTTCAAGACTAGAAAGTAGGTCATGGTCAAAGTTGAAATCTGCAAAATCTTACAAAACTACAATTAAAATTGGTACATGACAACCAGAGTTCTGCATAGAATTGTACAAACATGGTAGAGCTCTATGCCAAGAACATCACGGCCAAGTTTCATTTCCATCGGCGGGCCACACAGTTTTAGAGAAAATGTTGTGCAAATTGTGGACGGACGGATGGATGGACGGACAGCAGACATTCAACAAATCGAAAAGCTCACCAAGTCACCATGAGAACTATGTTTTTAGAGCAATTTACACTTATTCTTATCAAATTAAAAGTTAAGGTCAGTGAGACACTGAGTTCAAGGTCTCTGTTCTGCAAATCAAAGGGATGGTATATTATGTGTGAATTTGAATATGAATAAAATCAATCAAAGAATAAGGTATTCAGCAGACTTTTGGACAGCATTACCTTATATAGTAAGGACTGTAAAGGTACTAAGGGCCATACCTCTTGGATCAAATTTGCAAGCCCACATTTGTATCAGGTTTATTAAATACCTGATACGGTTTCATATGAACAGAAGGATGGATCCATGGACAATGCCAAATGTATATCTTTCCCTCTTTAAATGCTGGTTAACTTGTGTATACTATCAATCAATTTTACCTAAACATCCAAGTTAATCACTCTTTATTATCTTTTTGCCAAACTTGTTATTTACCGAAACTATGTGTGTAGCCGGCGTGGCACAGTGGAAGGGTCGTAGGTTCGATCCCTACCATAGCCATGTCGGTAGAGTCCTTAGACAAGACACAAATTGATTGCTGATTGGCTAAAACTAAGTGGATGCATACGAGAAAAATTCTTTTGAACTTATCACTGGAATGGACCAAGAATCATACACTGCTGGATGATAGATCACAAATGAAATATGAAAAAAAAATCTGGATATTAATTATAATTAAGATATTTGGTATTTGAAAATACTGACATATTTGGGCTGTGACCACTAAAACTGCCATGAAAATGGGGGTGGTGTCGTTCAGCTCCAAATTACTGGCATAAAGTATTTGATCTCATGTATAAATTTTGTTATTTGTATGTGGGACTAGGATGATTCTACAAAATAAAATGCATTTCAGCTGTCGGTGAGATTTTGGGTAGTCACATTGGCCGAAAACCTTCTAATGTAAGTCTATGGAAATGTATTTAGGCTACTTGTACCTATTGGGTCAAAGTTCTGCAAAATTTATAACAAAATTTACAATATGACAGCTAAAAGTGCACTGTGTTTATAGCACGCTGTAGTATATTTGGCATTGTATGCGTTAGTTTCAAAGGACTTATTTTAAAGCGCTGAATGATGAAACTTGGGTCCTAATATAAGGACCCAGATGAAACAGAGTAGATGTTTACCAGCAGCTTTGTGGTAGTGCCAAATATTAATCTGCATTGTTGTGAGTCAAATTTATTGTTACTAAAAACCTTTCCGCTTGCCCAGCAGGTTTAATCAAAGAACTGAAAGTACTGTTGGGACAGTTGTGTTGGCATGTGTACATTAAGTTTAGGCAAGCGATAAACAAAAAGGCACACGAGAGCCGTCTTACTTTGAAAACAAATCTCCGGTTACAAGTTTTGTGTCTATAAATGGACTTAATTTCTTTAAAAGTGCAACCGCGCAGTTGGTGAATACAAACAGATGTTGGTAAGAAGGGGTTTAGGTCTTCAAAATCGTCAAATAATCAATTTTAAATGTATACAAAATGACCACTCAGATGCAAGAGTACAGTCGAGACTGTCTTAGTGACCCCCTGTTTTCAGCGACATTCTGTCAACAGCGACTCTTCTATGCTCCTCCCGTAACATTTTACTCTTAAAATGGCTTGTAATTAGCGACTCCGTGTCTAGTCCGTCCAGCGACCCTAATTTTTTCTCCGCAAAACATAGTTTCGGACGTGTCCAGCGACTTTTTTAACGGGAGTAAGCTCGTACAGTTAAATATTAACTAAATAAAAACTGCTTTTTCAATGAAAATAATAAAACCAGACTGATCATGCGCACAATCAGTACACATGTACATCAGGGAAAAAAACATGGCGAGCAAAAGGAGATATTTAACTCTTGAGCAAAAATCCAGAGAACTCGGTAAAGTTGACGAAAATGTTCTTACGTGTGGTCAAGATCAGTTAGATTCAAATCATGAAATTCTTCAAAACATGCTATTCAAGAAGACAGTGATGAGGAAGATCTTATAACTGTAACTGAGACACTGTTTGTCATCGAAGGAATTGAATTTGTTCGAAAACTTAAATTTTTGGCATTGAAATTGGGAGATTCAGATTTATTGGATTCTGTGTGTGTAGTAGATGAAAGACTTACAGACAACATATGGGGATCACTTTGTCTGTCTGTCCACATTAAAAAGACTGCCAATAACTTGTTTATACTGACAGTAATATAATGTAGCAAGCAAACTGCTAACCAGTTACTCAATATTTACTATTTGCCAGACACTTTGTCATTTCATACACATACTGCGTATAGTGACCCCTTGTCTACAGTGACCTTTTTTTAATTCTCCGAATGTAGGTCACTACAGACAGTCTTGACTGTATAGTCAACTTAGATTTAAACCAAAACAATCACGAAAACAGATTATTTGGGTGTGATACGGATCAATAAATGATTATGCTAAGCCGGGGTTCTGTTTTAAAATTGCTAATCAGGGGTTCGATCTTTGTATTGAATGCAAAATTGATTTGCAATACATTCTTATAACTCTTTCGAATGTATTACTGATAAATAAAGCGACTACTAATTGTTTTCAAATTTAATCATGGCAAATAGACTTGATACATGCTGACAATGTTTTAATAATGTAGAATTGATATCATTGCATATGCCCGTATAAAGAAAGGACTATCCTCACTGCTTTGAAGATTATGTTTTTTAAAATCTTTTATCACATTTAAAGACATGTCTGTGTGTTAAAAATGTTGGAAATAAAATTCATAAAATTCTCATTGCTTGAAAAAAATGATGAAACTGTAGCGATCGTCTTTAGAGTGGAAGAGTAGTCTTACAAATCACATACGAACAAGGCACTCAAATCAGTGTGCACTTATAGTTGCCGAAAATCGTGTGAGGTAACAATTATTTCAATACAATTAATTGGATGTGAGATTTGATAGTTAATTTATAATGCCAAGTAAAATTAGTATTGTCTTGGGTACAAGGCGGTGTCAGTATTGAATTGGTTTTCAATTTTGTACCATGAGGTTGCATATTCGAATAGAAAGCAGGCAACATTATCATTGAACATAAAAACTATGTATTCTGTTTGAAAAAAAACCTGTTATGAATCTATAAATTGTATTAATTGATTAAACACAATACAATACAAAATACATGTCTTCTACCGTTACTTGAAAACTTTGGAGACATTTAATGGATATTTGATAACTTTTCCATGAACTAATAAAATTGAATGTTTTGTTTAAAGCCAATATCTTTACTGAGTCCATAAATTCTGTAACGCGTGCGAAACATGTGGATGTTGGGGCCAAGGGATATTAATAAGTTATAAGCTATTGATAAAATTTAGAGGTCAAAGTATTTTCACATGAAACTGTTGTCATTCAAATTGAAGACATGAAAGAACCCACTTGGTGATGACTGTACATGTACTTCATATACAAACTGTTGAATTCAAACGTGGAAGAGTCGGCATTAAAGATGCGCCACAGTCAGGTCCTCCTAAAGACGCCACTACTGACATTCAAGTTCATACTATGCATCGTATGATAATGAATGGCGTTTGTAAGGGGGACCATTCTTCATATTGCTAATTCATGAACTTGAGAACTAAGTTTTGGTTATGTCCAATTAATTTTGTCTGATGTCCTTCATTTGAACAAACTTCCAAGAATGGATAACAACAAGACCAAAAATTGACTATCTGAATATTTCCAGAAAGCCTTTGACACATTTTCAGCGAAAGGCAGAACACCGTCCTTCTCATGACCTAGCTGATGTTAATTTGCGTAACTTTGAACAGTTTAATTAAGTTGTAATATAAAAGGATTTTCGTCGGGGGCGTCCCAGAGTGACCGTTTACTGGAGGTGACCGCCGGATCAAGGTGACCGTTAGGGCAGGTTAGACCAAAAATCGAAAACAGCGGTGAAGTATTGACAGTAAACATACATTTTAAGCTTCAAGTCAATATGTTCAATAGTATTCAAGATATAAGACTTTATAAAAAATCTTTAACTAAAATTCTTAGTTGAAAAGGGAAAAAAATCTGTCAAAAATCAAAACAGACTTATGGGAATTGTTTCGTTACGTGTAGATGATGATGGTAAAGACATATTTTGCAATACCTTTGACAGAATTCAAGATACTTGACTTTATAAAAATCTTTAACTAAAAATTCTAAGTTGAAAAGGGACATAAATCTGTCAAAAATCAAAACAGAGTTATGGGGATTGTGTCCACAGGTGTAGATGTTGATGGTTAAGATATATTTTGAGTTTCAAGTCAATACCTTTGATAGTATTCAAGATATTTGACTTTATAAAAAACTTTAACCAAATGTTTTAAGTTAAAAAGTGGCATAAATCTGTCAAAAATCAAAACAGAGTTTTATAAAAGGGGATTGTTTCCTCTGGTGTAGATGTTGATGGTAAAGATATATTTTGAGTTTCAAGTCAATACCTTTGACAGAATTCAAGATATTTGACTTTATAAAAATCTTTAACTAAAAATTCTAAGTTGAAAAGGGACATAAATCTGTCAAAAATCAAAACAGAGTTATGGGGATTGTTTCCTCAGGTGTAGATGTTGATGGATAAAGATATATTTTGAGTTTGAAGTCAATACCTTTGATAATATTCAAGATATTTGACTTTATAAAAAACTTTAACCAATGCAGACGATGACACCGACACCGACGCCAGGGCGAGTGCAATAGCCTCCGTATTCTTGGAATAGTCGAGCTAAAAATGATTTATGTGGGTCATAATTTGAACAGTCTTAGTGGAGGTCCATTAGGCAATGCTAAATATCAAAGCTCTAGGCCTTGTGGTTTTAAAAAAGAAGTTTCCTTATAAAAGCCTATGTAAAACAAGAGCTGTCCCTCACAAGTGACGAATGCCCCCAAAATAGGTGTCTCACAGTCTGTGTCCTCTCCATGTGCTCAATAAATGTGCTATGTAATTTTAAAATCCTTCCATGCATGACAGAGTTACGATGCATACAAAATTCCATTACTTTTAAACACTAAGTGTGACCTTGACCTTTGAGGTAGGGACATGGTTCTTGCAGACAACACATTGTCTTGAAGTGCTGAACTTTTGTGCCAAGTTATTTTAAATCAGTTAATGCATGATAAAGTTACAATCCTAGATAGAGTTGGAAATTGTAACATAACACAAGAGAGTCCATATTTAAAATTCAGTAAATATTTAATATAAACAAAACATAGGAAGATACAAGATTTATCAGTGGCAAACATGTCTATACATAAAGAATTTTCTCTTACCCTGTTTATTTCTAAAATGTACTCTTACATCTATCTATCAATTTGGACAGTCCCATAAATTGTGTATCTAGGCATTCAGTGAAAATGCATTGACTAAGTGTAGAACAATGCAGATCATGATTAAACTACATGGATGTGCTCGCTGATCCTGATCTACACTGGTTTCAAAGGCAGGATCATTTGCAGCTAGCAGGGTAAAGGATAGATGCATTTATTGTAACAGAAATATATATTTAACATTGAATAAATCCATAAAAATGAAAATTCAGATGAGATGTAACATGTATTAACAATCTGCACAAAAAATGAAAGATTTCTTGTTTGATTTTCTGGGCACAAATTTACTGATAAGCATCTTAGTTTAATTAAATCAGTTCTATAAGTTTCAGAAAGCAAACATTTCTAAGTTTCTAAATAGTATGTTTTAGAAAAGCGCCTGAACCATCAAGGGCGACAATCAGCATGCGCGGAGGACCAATTAGCGACACAACCGATCTGCAGGACTCCGTGCATGAAGACCATTCTGTGGTATAGTACTTAGCAGAATCCATCGACTTGCATAAATGTGCTCTTGCCCAACGTACACGCAAGTCGATTGTTTCTGCAAAGTACTATACCACGGAATGGTCTTCTTGCATGGAGTCCTGCAGATCTGAGGCGATTTCGTACAGTTGTGTCGCTATTTGGTCGTTAGTGGATGCCGAAAAGCGCTACACCCCCTTGAGGGGCCTCATTTCTAAGGAGGGCCAAGATTGCCCTATATCACTCACCTGGCTCCCACTGGGTTTACACAAGGTCATCAATAGCAGGAAGGGTCAATTTTGACCTAGGGGACGTGATTTCAACATTCTTGGAAGATGTCAACTAGGCAGTGATACATCCCAAATATCTAACCTTGTGGTTTCAGAAATAAAGATTTTTAAAGTTTTCATACATAAGCCTATGTAAAATCAAGACACCCCCAGTAGGGTCAATTTTAGGCTGGGGGTCATAATTTGAACAAGTTTAGTAAAGGTCCACTAGGCAATGCCACATGCTAAATATCTAAGCTCTAGGCCTTGTGGTTTCAGAGAAGAAGATTGAACCTGACCAGGGATCAGTTGATTTTACATAGGCTTATATAGGAAAAGAATTAAAAATCTTCTCTGAAACCATAAGGTCTAGAGCTAAGATATTTAGCATGAAGCATTACCTAGTGGGCCTCTACCAAGATCGATCAAATCATGACCCAGGATCAAACTTGATGTGGCCCCAGGGAAAATCTTCTTTTCTGAAACATCAAGGCCTAAAGCTTAGATATTTGGCATGTAGCATTGCCTAGTGGACATCTACCAAGATTGTTCAAATCATGACCCCCTAGGCCAAAATTGACCCTTGGGTTTAAAAATCTGTGAATCTAAGACTTAGAGCTTAGATAGCTTGCATGTTACTAAGCATTGTCTAATGGACCTCTTATAAGATTGTTAAAATCATGACCCTTAGGTCAAAATGGACTCAACGTGTACAGGGGTGGGTGGCGGGGCACGGGGATCACTCAGTTCGACATTTTTAGGCAGGGATTTTCTTCGCTATTTTGAAAATTTGCATTTTTTGTTGTTTCAGGGGTTCTGCTATTGCAAAGATAGTGGGGCAAAATGTTGTGGAAAAAAAAGATACGTTTGAGGAGAGGGTTAACATGTACATGTACGAGGAGAACTTTGAAGGGAGAAAACTGACAGAAGTTGTCAATGAAAAGCACGAGAATGTAAAATATCTACCAGGAGTGAAATTACCAGAAAATGTGGTATGCAGTTATTACATAATTATGCAAGTGTATACTTTTTATGCAAGTGTATACTTTACCAGAAAACTTGAAGACAGAGGAGCTAGAAAAATCAGATTATTTAATTTCAAAATAAATCCTCAGAGTTCAATCTTGCCTTTGATTGGGTTTGGCAGAAAACCTCTTTGGATTTTGAAAACTTGCTGCTTTGCAAAAAATCTAAAATGCTTTAATATGCAACTTTGATATGAAATTATGATTCTCGGTGTTGGTGTAATTAAAATAAAAGAAAGTAAGCCTTAATTCTTTAATTCTAATAAACTGAATTTTTTGTTCTGTATTAAAAAAATGATGATTGAAAAGCTGAATAATACAGGCAGTAAGCTAGGATATTTTGATATTGAAAGATGTTTGGTCCTCTTCACTAATGTGCTTGTGAAAGGCTTGTTAATTCCAGCTATGCCGAAGCACCAGTTAGTGTCAGGCATTTTTAGCTCACCTGGCACAAAGTGCCAAAGGGAGCTATAAGAATTGCTCACCGTCTGGTGTCCGTCGTACATCGTATGTCGTACGTCCGTTAACATTTTCCTTCAAACAACATCTCCTCTGAAACCACTAGGCCAATGATGGATGTTCCTTGCATGAAGCCCTTTCATAGTTGTTCATGTGGTGTTAGTGTAATTAAGATAAAAGAAAGTAAGCCTTATTTTTTTAAATGCTTATAAACTGAATTTTTATGCCCCCCGAATGGTGGCATATTAAAATCGCTCCGTCCGTCCGCCCGTGCTTACATTTGGATACTTTGGTGGCTATAGGAACAATAGGTAACAGTTAATACTCTTTGATGTCATTCATTCCGTAAGCTCTTAAGTGGCTATGTTTTCTCTTACGTGGCTAAAGTAACAATGGAGAGAACAATAGAGTAGCCACATAAGTATCCATATGTTAGAACTGACGTCTGTACGTCCATATACCAACTGGTGTTCAGATGATAACTCGAGAACGCTTGTGCCTAGAATCCTGAAACTTGATGTGGAGGTTGGTCATGGCCAGCAGAGAACCCTTATTGATTTTAGCTCACCTGGCAAGATCGCTCTCCGTCTGGGGTACGTCGTACGTCAGTCCGTCCACCATTTCCTTGAAATGACATCTCCTCTGAAACCACTGGTCCAATGTTGATGAAACTTTGTAGGGATGTTCCTTGCATGAAGCTCTACCAAAATTGTTCAAAGAATTCCATTCCATGCAGAACTCTGGTTGCTATGGCAACAAATAGGAAAACATTTAAAAATCTTCTTCTCTTAAACCACAAGGCCTAGAGATTATATATTTGGCATGTAGCATTGTCTAGTGGACCTCTACCAAGATTGTTCAAATTATGACCCCCAGGGTGGGTGGTCACTTAGTTTTGCATAGGCTTATATAGGAAAAAACTTTAAAAATCTTCTTCTCTGAAACCACAAGGCCTAGAGCTAAGATATTTGGCATCTGGCATTGTCTAGTGGACCTCTACCAAGATTGTACAAATTATGCCCCTGGGATCAAAATTGGCCTTGCCCCGGGGTGTCACTTAGTTTTACAAAGGCTTATATATAGGAAAAACTTTAAAAATCTTCTTCACTGAAACCACAAGGCCTAGAGCTTAGATATTTGGCATGTAGCATTGCCTAGTAGACCTCTTCAAAGTTTGTTCAAATTATGTCCCTTGGGTCAAAATTGGCCTTTCTCTGGAAGGGAGGGCCTGGGGGGGGTCATTTTCTTTACAAAGATGTATATAGGAAAACCTATTTGGTATATTACATTGTCTAGTGATCTTCCACTAGGGAAGTGGACTTGTACGAAGGTGAGCGATATAGGGCCATCTTGGCCCTCTTGTTCTTGTTTGGAGCATTACTTGAAAACTGCTGGTTGGAATTCAATACAGCTTTATACAATGGTCAAGCACAAAGAGAGGAAATGCAGTGCAAAAGAACCAAAACTCTTATCTTGACTAATTATAGTGTTATTGCCCTTTGTTACTTTTCCTTGTCCAGAGCATAACTTTAAAGCTGCTGGTTGGAATTCAATACAACTTCATACAATGGTCAAGCACAATGAGAGGAAGTGCAGTGTACAAGAACCATAACTCTATCTTGATAAATTACAGGGTTATTGCTGAGAACAATATCTCTTTTTTAGTTGTTTTTAGCTCGACTTTTCTATGAAAAGGGGAGCTATCCTACTCGCCCTGGCGTCGGCGTTGGTGTCACACTTTGGTTAAGTTTTTCGTACCACCCCACTTTATTTCAAAAGTATTAGAGGTATGGCTTTGAAACTTACCATACTTGTTTACCATCATAACCTCCATCTACAGACAAGAGTACATAACTCTGTCAAGGTTTTTGACAGAATTATGGCCCTTTTTTGACTTAGAAAGTGTATTGAGCTTGGTTAAGTTTTTCGTACCACCTCACTTTATTTCAAAACCATTGGAGGTATTGCTTTGAAACTAACCATACTTGTTTACCATCATGACCTACATCAACAGACAAGAGTACATAACTCTGTCAAGGTTTTTGACAGAATTATGGCCCTTTTTTGACTTAGAAAGTGTATTGAGCTTGGTTAAGTTTTTCGTACCACCTCACTTTATTTCAAAACCATTGGAGGTATTGCTTTGAAACTAACCATACTTGTTTACCATCATGACCTACATCAACAGACAAGAGTACATAACTCTGTCAAGGTTTTGAACAGAATTATGCCTCTTTTTTACTTAGAAAATACATTGAATATGGGTAAAATCCACTTATTGCCTTAACCCTTTGAGATATTGCTTTGAAACTTTGAATGCTTGTTTACATCATTACCCCCCATCTGTAGGCAAGAGAAGGTAACTCTGTCAGGGATTTGTTTTAAAAATGAAGGCCCTTTATCGACTTAGAATCTTGGTTAAGTTTTTCGTACCAGTCCACTTTTTGACTAAACTGTT
This sequence comes from Saxidomus purpurata, assembly GCA_022818135.1. Taxonomy (NCBI): domain Eukaryota; kingdom Metazoa; phylum Mollusca; class Bivalvia; order Venerida; family Veneridae; genus Saxidomus; species Saxidomus purpurata. The sequence goes on from JAFMSR010000016.1 coordinate 14,971,431, forward strand.
GGAGATATTACTTTGAAAGTTGGAATACTTGTTTACCATCATGATCCCAAAACATGGGCAGGAGAAGGTAATTCTGTCAAGGATTTTATATGAATTATGGCCCTTTTTGACTTAGAAACTCAGTTAAAATTTTCATTCTTGTCCACTTGTTGACTTAACCATTTGAGATATTACTTTGAAAGTTGGAGTACTTATGTACCATCATGAGACCTATCTGTAAGCAAGAGAAGATAACTCTGTGAAAATGTTTCTTGATTTGTACTTAGAAATTCCTAGTTAAAGTTTTGTGTGCCCTTAACTGTCAAAGTTTTGTTTTATTGGCAAGCACTAAAAAAGTCGAGCGCGCTGTCCTACTGACAGCTCTTGTTTAAGGTATTCTGTAACTACGAACTTCCTCAGTTTATAAAGCAGTCTTTCGGGGTTATTAATCACATTTAGTGATAGGTCTAGTTACCCTTTCTGCAACACCATTGATGTCCTTGTATTATAACAAGTGGTAGCCATGTGAGCGATAAAGGGCCATCTTGGCCCTGTTGATGGACTGAAACAATTTGTAAGGCACTTTTTAGCTCATCTGGCTTTCCAGGGTGAGCTTTTCTAATGGATGATTGTCCGTCATCCGTCAACATTTTGATTCAAACAACATCTCTGAAAACACTGGGCCAAAGTTGATGAAACTATGCAGGGTCATTCTTTGCATGAAGCTCTACCAAAATTGTTCAAAGAATTCAATTCAATATAGGAAGAAACTTTAAATTTTTCTTCTCTGAAACCACAAGACTTATAGCTAAGATAGTTTGGCAAGTAGCATTGCCTAGCAGGCCTCTACTACAATTATTAAAATCATAACCCCCAGGTCAAAATTGACCCTGCCCGGGATGTCACTTAATTTTACATAGGCTTAAATAGGAAAAATTTTAAAGGCCTAGAGCTTAGATATTTGACATGTATCATTGCCTAGTTGACATCTACCAAATTGTTCAAATCATGACCTCCAGGTCAGAATTGAACCTGCCCAGGGGGTCACTTGATTTAACATAGGCTTATATAGGGAAAATTTTTCGAACCAGTCTCCACTAGGCCCAGAGCTTAGATGGATGAAGGGATTCTTAAAGAACTTGGCACAAATGTTCACCATCATGAGATGGAGTGTCATGCACAAGAATCAGGTTCTGAGGTCAAGGTCACACTTAGAGGTTAAAGGTCAAATTCAAGAATGACTTTGTCCGGAGCATGTCTTCTTCATGCATGGAGGGATTTTGATGTAACTTGGTACAAATGTTTACCACCATGAGTCGGAGTGTCATGCACAAGAACCAGGCCCCTAAGTCCAAGGTCAAGGTCACACTTAGAAGTTAAAGGTCAAATTCATGAATAATTCAAGAATGACTTTGTCCAGAGCATTTCTTCTTTATGCATGGAGGGATTTTGATGTTACTTGGCACAAATGTTCACCACCATGAGACAGAGTGTCATGCGCAAGAACAAGGTCTTTAGGTCTAAGGTCAAGGTCACACTTAGAGGTTAAAGGTCAAATTCAAGAATATCTTTGTCCGAACATTTCTTCTTCATACATGGAGGGATTTCGATGTAACATGGCACAAATGTTCACCATCATGAGCTACCCTTGTTTTTAGAATTACTTCCCTTTGTTGTTACTATAAATAGCTTATATTGTAACTTTTTATACCCCCGAAGGGTGGCATATTAAAATCGCACTGTCCGTCCGTCCGTCTGTGCGTCCCCACTTACAAATTCGTGTTCGGACTGTAACTCTGTCATTTATTGAAGGATTTTAAAACAACTTGGCACACATGTCTAGCACATCAAGATGACATGTCGCGTGCAAGACCCACATCCCTGACTCAAAGGTCAAGGTCACGCTTGGAGTATGAACGTTATGGAATCCTCTTTATATGCACACATTCGTGTCCGGACTGTAACTTTGTCATGCATTGAAGGATTTTAAAATTACTTGGCACAAATGTCTAGCACATCAAGACAACGTGTCTTGTGCAAGACCCACGTCCCTAGCTCAAAGGTCAAGGTCACACTTAGAGTTTGAAGGTAATGGATTCCTCTATATATGCATATAATAATGGATTCCTATATATATGCATATATGCATACATTTGTGTCCGGACTATAACTTTATCATGCTTTGAAGGATTTTAAAATAACTTGGCACAAATGTCTAGCACATCAAGCGGATGTGTCGCGTGCAAGACCCAAGTCCCTAGCTCAAAGGTCAAGGTCACACTTAGTGTTTAAAGTAATGGAAAACTGTATGCATGGTTACTTTGTCATGCATGGAAGGATTTTAAAATTACATAGCACATTTATTGAGCACATGGAGAGGACACAGACTGTGAGGCACCTCTTTCGGGGGCATTCGTCACTTGTGAGGGACAGCTCTTGTTTATTACTGGCCATAGAGAAAAATCAAGACCACTTTTCTGTGGTACAACATGCATGTTACATCCAATATTTATGTGTTTTTTGACTTATCTCTACTTGGTAAGGAGTTAGCCCTTTTGACAGCTGGCGGCTCAACATGTTGCACGTGGGCATCTAGTTGGAGTTAACTGTCATTTCCAATGGTGTAAACTGTACTAAAGATTCATTATAAGTGACTACTGAGCATGCTAAGAACTGTTTACATGTATATGTATTTAGATAGCCATGTCAGATCTTGTTGCGGCCAGTAAGAATGCAGATATTCTCATATTTGTGATGCCACATCAGTTTGTGAGAGGAACTTGTAAAACCATGCAGGAACATATAAAGGACTCTGCTCTTGCTGTATCATTAATTAAGGTATGTCTTTCATCTTATAAGTAAGGGATGACCTGATTGCAGTTAAAACTTTGTTCCCTTGAACTTCATTCGCTCCAGTACAATGGATCGCTCGAACTTGGTCGACAGCCCTGGCAAAATCTCTGTATAAATCATATTGTTCCACCTCCGAAACCTCGAACTACAACCTTTCGATCTGTCGAACCTGTCTGGCGGTCCCTTCAGATCTATTTCATTGTCAATTACATTCTGTCGCTGGAACAATAAAATGTGTCAGTCTCAATTATCGGACAAACAATTGCACATTTGATCAGACGTTTAATAGACCGACGTTGTTGAATGGTACATGTTTTCAGCACCTCGGTAAATGAACAATAAAGGTAAACTGAATTTCTTTACAATGTTGATGCAAATTATGCAAATTATGTGATGTGCAGAACCCGTGAAACAACCGCGCCCGCTCAAGGTCAAGGTCACAGCCCAAGGTCAAAGGTTCGAGTCTTGCATTTCGTGTCTGCTCTGTATCTCCTAACCCCGTGAAGGATTTTCATGAAACTTGGGTCAGATGTTCACTTCAACTACATGATGTGCAGAACCCATGAACTAACCACGCCGGCTCAAGGTCAAGGTCACAAGAAATCAAATGTCATATGACTATATTTCGTGTCCGCTCCATATCTCTTGAACACCTTGAAAGATTTTAGAATAACTCACCAGAAATGTTCACCATATTGACACGATGTGCAGAGTGCATGTTACAACCAGCTTGGTTCAAGGTCACTGTTACTAAAAATAGAAAAATGGTTTTAGCTCAGTAACTCGAGTTAGGAGTGACCAATTGCAATGAAACTTGGGATTGCATCGTGGGTCACGAGGGTCAAGGTCATTGTAACTAAAGAAATATTTTTTTATGCCCCCGAAGGGTGGCTTATTAAAATCACACCGTCCGTCCGTCTGTGCGTCCCCACTCACACATTCGTGTCCGGACTGTAACTTTGTCATGCATTGAAGGATTTTAAAATAACTTGGCACAAATGTCAAGACGAAGTGTCACGTGCAAGACCCACGTCCCTACCTCAAAGGTTATGGTCACACTTAAATTTTGAAGATACTGGAATCTTCTACACACTGTATCGGCAAAATGCACTGGCTCCAATTTAACGATAATGCTCCAACTAATGTAACGAACCGGCTCCAATAAAAAATGGCTGATTTAGTGAACAAAACCCAAGTCAGTATAACAGATTTGTGTATTTTATATGGTAAATCGCAACTTCTGAACAAACAATATTCTTATGGAATGCTCACTCCTTTCCTGCATGGCCGTAGCTAGTCGGCTGTTTCAGACATCGATGCGTGTGAAAGTAATGCAAGTTGAATGCAGAGGATTCAACGGTAAAAAGTGCAAAACACACCCAAAATGCATGGATTTTGCTCAAAATTATCGAAGTTAAGGTGTTTAGCATAAAAGATTTGCATTGGCATGTAACTTTGGGTCAAATGTCGTAAGCATGTACCAACACTTTACCGATCTGCTATTTTTATAGGCAAAACTTACCCATTTAAAAATACAATGATTCAGGCTCCAATTGATGATACAACGAAAATGTTCCAATTCGTGTTTCACGGATCATTTTCAAAGACGTTTATGAACAATTACAAATATAAAAGTAACTCTTATCGGACAAATTTATGTGTTTTCTTAGTGAAAAATTGAAAATTCAACTCAGAACTTTTAAATATTCAAAATTCTTTCTAAAATTCATACTAGGATTCATGGACACAGTGTTTAAAGCTGCTCGCTCTCGCAAAACCATTGACATTCTTATCAGTATAAAACTAAAGGCTAGAATTAAAGAAAGCAAAAATCTAGGTAGGAATTCGCAGAAATCAATTGAAAAGGTCAGTTACACGGCACCGCTACACTATATGTTATATTGAAATTTCAAAAGTGTTTGCAACGCTTTTGAATCTGGTAGTGTATTTTTCAAAATTTAGAGATGTACGTAACATGTGTTTATACTGGAGCCTTTTTATATCACCATATGTTCTACAATACGTTATTTACATACAGTTTGAAGAAATTATTCTTTTACGAAAATCTGAGAGCGAACAGCTTTAAGGTTTTATTTGACCTAGCGTTTTGACCGCTATCAATAATCACATGCAGCTTAGACTAAAATCGAAATTGTCATCTAATGAATATTTGGAAAGCGACGGTTGAAGAAGTATATAATTTTGCATTCGCTATTTATGCTTTATCATCTTTCTGTGAACTTGTATACGACCTCAATATAATCTATCTGAGCTTTTTTGCCTAAGTGTGCTTATTGCGATAAACTTTCTGGAATTCTCACCCAGCCAGTTCGTGTTGAGTTTATTCTGGTCAAATACAAAATAGCAAAGGTACTGGCACTTGATATCTACTGAAATAGTACTGTAGACTTTAAGCCATTATTAAAACACGCATAAAACCATTCAAAAGTAGAATATTTGCCCAATTAGTCAAGGTAAAGTGGAAGAAAACAATTACGGTGATTTATTTATATGCCTAAATTCTGTAGCTCTACAGCGACATAGTCAAGGTAGACAATACGTAAATGTTTTTCAGTTTATCACTAACAAACCGAGCAGAGCGGTATACGGTATCCATGAATCCTGTTATTTTAGGAAGTATTTTGAATACTTAAATGTTAGTTTATACTTATTTATTTTGGCTCGATTGTATAGAAAGCGTGAAGCTTGGAGTCACACTCAAGTCTACTGTAAAAAAAGTACTGGTGTCATATGAGGAGGTATGGTCGTGACCCCAGTGGGGCTCGAACTCGCAACCCCTGGATGAGCGATGTTCTCCTTTAAATTATTTTTTTAAAGAGAGTGGGTACAAGGTGACATAAAACTCAACATTTTGTTCGATAAGAGATTCTCTTATGTTTGTAATTGTTAAAAAACGTCTGTGAAAATGATCCGTGAAACACGAATTGGAACATTTTCGTTGTATTGTCAATTAGAGCCTGAATCGTTGTATTTTTAAATGGGTAAGTTTTACCTATAAAAATAGCAGATCGGTAAAGTGTTGGTACATGCTTATGACATTTGACCTAAAATTACATGCCAGTGCAAAACTTTTATGCTAAACACCTTAACTTCGATAATTTTGAGCAAAATCCATGCATTTTGGGTGTGTTTTGCACTTTTTACCATTGAATCCTCTGCATTCAACTTGCATTACTTTCACACGCATCGATGTCTGAAACAGCCGACTAGCTACGGCCATGCAGGAAAGAAGTGAGCATTCCGTAAGAGTATTCGTTTCTTCAGAAGTTGCGATTTACCATATAAAATACACGAATCTGTTATACTGACTTGGGTTTTGTTTACTAAATCAGCCATTTTTTATTGGAGCCGGTTCGTTACGTTAGTTGGAGCATTATCGTTAAATTGGAGCCAGTGCGTTTTGCCGATACAGTGTGTTCTACGTATGCACACATTCGTGTCCAGACTGTAACTTTGTCATGCATTGAAGGATTTTAAAACAACTTGGCACAAATGTCTAGCACATCAAGACGATGTGTCGCGTGCAAGACTCACGTCCCTACTTCAAAGGTAACTGTTATGTTTTTTAGCTCACCTGGCACAAAGTACCAGAGTGAGCTGTTAGGATCGCATTCCGTCCGGTGTCCGTCCGTCCGTCCGTCTGTGCGTCCCCACTTACAAATTAGTGTCCAGACTGTAACTCTGTCATTTATTGAAGGATTTTAAAATAACTTGGCACACATGTCTAGCACATCAAGACGATGTGTCGCGTGCAAGACCCACATCCCTACCTCAAAGGTCAAGGTTACACTTGGAGTATGAAGGTTATGGAATCCTCTATATATGCACACATTCGTGTCCGGACTGTAACTTTGTCATGCATTGAAGGATTTTAAAATAACTTGGCACAAATGTCTAGCACATCAAGACGACGTGTCGCGTGCAAGACCCACGTCCCTACCTCAAAGGTCAAGGTCATACTCAGAGTTTGAAGGTAATGGATTCCTCTATATGCATATATGCACACATTCGTGTCCGGACTGTAACTTTGTCATGCATTGAAGGATTTTAAAATAACTTGGCACAAATGTCTAGCACATCAAGATGAAGTGTCGCGTGCAAAACCCACATCCCTACCTCAAAGGTCAGGGTCATACTTAGAGTTTGAAGGTAATGGTTTCCTCTATATATGCATAGATGCATACATTCGTGTCCGGACTGTAACTTTGTCATGCATTGAAGGATTTTAAAATAACTTGGCACAAATGTCTAGCACATCAAGACGACATATCTCTTGCAAGACCCCTGTCCCTAGCTCAAAGGTCAAGGTCACACTTAGAGTTTGAAGGTTATGGATTCCTCTATATATGCATATATGCACACATTCGTGTCCGGACTGTAACTTTGTCATGCATTGAAGGATTTTAAAATAATTTGGCACAAATGTCTAGCACATCAAGACGACGTGTCGCGTGCAAGACCCACATCCCTACCACAAAGGTCAAGGTCACACTTAGAGTTTATAGGTAATGGAATCCTGTATATATGCATACATTTGTGTCCGGACTATAACTTTATTATGCTTTGAATGATTTTAAAATAACTTGGCACAAATGTCTAGCACATCAAGCGGATGTGTCTCGTGCAAGACCCAAGTCCCTAGCTCAAAGGTCAAGGTCACACTTAGTGTTTAAAGTAATGGAATACTGTATGCATGGTTACTCTGTCATGCATGGAAGGATTTTAAAATTACATAGCACATTTATTGAGCACATGGAGAGGACACAGACTGTGAGGCACCTCTTTCGGGGGCATTCGTCACTTGTGAGGGACAGCTCTTGTTAGTTTTTAAATTGTGTGAAGCAAAAAAAATTGCAAGGTCACTGTTAATTAACTCGTAGAAATATATTTCTTAAAGCTATTACATATATCTTAAAAAAACCCAACTTTCCAAACCAGTTCTGACCTTGGTTCCCCACAACAGAGAGTGGTTATGTGCCAGTGGGGGAAGGGAGGGGAGGGGAGGGGGGGGGGAGAGGCATATGTTTTTGTGTATAAACAACCCTCTAGTTATACCCCCAAAACGAAGTTTAGGGGGGTATATAGGAGTCACCCGGTGGTTGGTCGGTCGGTCGGTCGGGCGGTCGGGCGGTCAGTTGCATTTTCCTTGTCCGAAGCATAACTTGAAAACTACTAGTTGGAATTCAATACAACTTCATACAATGGTCAAGCACATTGAGAGGAAGTGCAGTGCACAAGAACTATAACTCCATCTTGACTAATTACAGAGTTATTGCCCTTTGTTACTTTTCCTTGTCCGGAGCATAACTTGAAAACTACTAGTTGGAATTCAATACAACTTCATACAATGGTCAAGCACATTGAGAGGAAGTGCAGTGCACAGGAACCATAACTCCATCTTGACTAATTACAGAGTTATTGCCCTTTGTTACTTTTCCTTGTCCGGAGCATAACTTGAAAACTACTAGTTGGAATTCAATACAACTTCATACAATGATCAAGCACACTCAGAGGAAGTGCAGTACACAAGAACTATAACTCTATCTTGAGTATTTACTGAGTTATTGCCCTTTGTTACTTTTACTTGTCCGGAGCATAACTTGAAAACTACTAGTTGGAATTCAATACAACTTCATACAATGGTCAAGCACATTGAGAGGAAGTGCAGTGCACAAGAACTATAACTCCATCTTGACTAATTACAGAGTTATTGCCCTTTGTTACTTTTCCTTGTCCGGAGCATAACTTGAAAACTACTGGTTGGAATTCAATACAACTTCATACAATGATCAAGCACACTCAGAGGAAGTGCAGTGTACAATAACTATAACTCTATCTTGAATATTTACTGAGTTATTGCCCTTTGTTACTTTTCCTTGTCCGAAGCATAACTTGAAAACTACTAGTTGGAATTCAGTACAACCTCATACAATGGTCAAGTACATTTAGAGGAAGTGCAGTGCACAAGAACCATAACTCCATCTTGACTCATTACAGAGTTATTACCCTTTGTTACTTTTCCTTGTCCGGAGCATAACTTGAAAACTTCTGGTTGGAATTGAATACAACTTCATACAATGGTCAAGCACAGTGAGAGGGAGTGCAGTGCACAGGAACCATAACTCCATCTTGACTAATTACAGTGTTATTGCCCTTTGTTACTTTTCCCTGTCTGGAGCAGTTTTCGAAAACTACAAGTTGGAATTCAATACAACTTCATACAATGGTCAAGCACAATGAGAGGAACTTCTAAGAACAATATCTCTTTTTAGTTTGTTTGCAAGGTATTATGTTACTACGAACTTCTTCAGTTTATAAAGCAATCCTTTTGGGGGTATTAATCACATTTAGTGATAGCTCTAGTTTTAATTTAATTTTATACAACATTGAATTTTATCACATTGCTAATCTTTAGTTTGATGTTGTTTGATTGTAAGCTAACCTGGCACAAAGTGCCATAGTGAACTATTAGGATTGCATTCCATCAAGTATGTTGTACGTCCGTTAACATTTTCCTTCAAACAACATCTCCCTTGAAACCTTTAGGCCAATGATGATATAACTTGGCAGGGATGTTCTTTGCCTGAAGCCTTTTCATACTGTAAGTGTATTAATATTAGCGGAGTACTAATTTTCGTGCCATTAGCGGGATCGGGTGTGCGCTAATTCATGTCCAGCAATAATATTTGACTAAAATTGAAGGCTTTCCCAATGATAAAATAACATTCATCGTATTGAAAATACCATAATTACTATTCAACAGAACGTAGATAAATACATTTTATTGTGACTGTGACAACTATTGCATTCATTCACTAATATTTTGCAAAAAGGTTTAAATAGAAATATCAAATATGTATCTAACTTAAATGCAAAAGTCAAATGTTTGTGTAAATTAATATGCATTTCTTCATCTTCACAATTGCCATTAAAATTTTGTATATAACACATTCGGAGTAGATTGCCAGTTTGTCTGGTCGTGCTAATTACAATGTCATCATAACAAAGGCTTTCACTGCTGACAAAACAAACAATTATCACCATATACAGATGAATGTGAATGAACAAATTAAGATTTTACATCCTATTTTAAATTGGTGACTTAAAACCGCTGATTGCTTATTTTAGCGCTGCTGATGTTGCGCTAATTCAGGTACGCACTAATAAGTTCAAACCACTTAATTTATGGTGTTTGCGCTAAAATTAAGCTGCGCTAATATAAGTACACTTACAGTAGTTGTTCAAATAATTCCATTCCATTTAGAAATCTGGTTGCCATAGCAATAGAAAGGAAAAATCTTCTCAAGAACAGGAAGGCCTAGAGCTTTGATATTTGGCATGTGGCATTGCATAGTGATTCAAAATTGACGCCGCACAGGGGCTCACTTCTTTTTACAAAGGGGTTATGTAGGAAAAACTTGAAACAATCTTCTTCACTGAAACCACAAGGCCTAGAAGTTAGATATTTAGCATGTAGCATTGCTTAGTTGACCTTCATCAAGTTTGTTCAAATCATGATCCTGGGTCAAAATGATTTCACATAGGCTTATATATAGGGAATACTTAAAAAATCATCTTGTCTAAAACCACAAGGCTCAGAGCTTAGATATTTGGGATGCAGCATTGTTTGAGGACCTCTACGAAGATTGTTCAAATCAGGACTACAGGTCAGATTTTACCCTTTCTGCGAAACCATTCTTGTATTATAGCCAGTGGTAGCTAGGTGAGTGATGTAGGGCTATATTGATCCTCTTGTTTAGTTTTTATAACAGGGCAGTAACAGCTGAGTTATTGCCCTTGACTTAGTCAAAATAGAGTTGTTCTGTAGTGGGATTTTGCAGCAGGCACTGCTCCTTAATTAAAGGCCCAAATTTTTATGAACATAATATAAAGCTGGACAAAGATTTGTTAATGTCTTCACACAGTAAGAGCAAAGTTATGGAAATATGTTATTGTTTTGTAACAAAGTTGGAAAGTTGTGACATCCATGTGCTATGGACATATTTGTAGTTTTTGACTTGATTTAGGTCAGTAATATCTATTTGAAAATGTTAAGTGTGTGTAAGTTTTGTGTTTAATTTTAGAATGAACTATTATGTATTAGTAAAGCTATGCTTGTGTATGCTTCAGGGTTTTGACAAAGCACCTGAGGGTAAACCTGGCATAGCCATGATCTCAAGTATGATAGAAGATATACTTGGTATAGATTGTGCAGTACTCATGGGAGCTAATCTAGCTCCAGAGGTAGCAGATGAACAGTTCTGTGAAGCTACTATAGGTAAATAGTTCTTAGAACATGATAGATGTTTACACATTGTAAAGATAGTGACTTAATCAATCATAGGACAAAGTTAATTGTCATTTAGTTTAAACTTATTTATTTTAGCTCAATTTTGAAGAAAGCTAGCAGCTTATCGAGTCACTCTAGCAGGGCTTTTCATCAGGAAATTGGGAAGAGGCTTTGGCCTTTCAATTTGGGTAATTTATGCGCGATAAAAGTCCATTCTGGGAAAAGATTTACAATAATATTTTCCGTTATGCGACATTGTCAAGGTGAACCGTAAGTCAAAATAAATTTACCTCCCCTGAGACACGGACTAAAATCCAGACCCAGAACGTAACGGATTAGACTGGTAATGTGTAATATGCGGTACTGTGAGCTGTTATACGTTATACTGCGACAAAAAATTGATACCTCTGAAAATACTAAAATGTAAACAAACTTTGGGGAAAACTTACCTTGCATTTTGGGAAGTTGGCTGCCACAGTTTGGAAAAATTACTATATTTTTGGATTGGGAAGTGGCTGAATATCGGCCTCTGTTATATAAGGATGAAAAGCCCTGCTCTTAGAGTCTGCTTCCTGAAAAAACCAGTACTGGTGTCATATGAGGAGGTACTGTTGTGACAGTTTCAGCTACTGCAAACATGTCAAGTTTTCTAGACTTACATTTCTAGAAGATTTGACTTATAAGATCAGAAGATTGTATAAAAAAACAGGAGATTGCTTGAACAAAGAACAAAAAAAAGAGAAAGAAAAATCATCAGAATGATGTTTTAATGTGAAATCCATGACCTGTTACCTGTTCCATTAAAGTTCACATCATAAAAATCTTTATCCAGTTTTTACCTGGTGAAATAAACAAGAAAAGCAGGGTCATACAAAATGATGATATAAACACTTGCAAAGTAATTCAGCCATACTGTATGCATATATAGTTACTTCACTTTTACTTAAGAGAGAAGGAAAGAAATGTTTTTTAGTCTAACTAGATTAAGTGTCATGGTGGCTATAGTCAGATTGTCTGTGAAAAGAAAATGTTCAAGTATGTTTGGTGTCAATTCTGTTGTCAATTCTGTTATTTCTTCACAGGTTGTAAAAATTTAGCTGCAGGTGAACTATTAAAGAACTTATTTGAGAAGCCTTACTTCAGATGTTCAATTTGTATGGATGTAGAAACTATTGAAATGTGTGGTGCTCTAAAGGTAAGACTTCTTCTCAGAAACTATGTGTCGGATTGTTAGCTCATCTGGCTTCGCGAGGGTGAGCTTTTGTGATGGATGATTGTCCGTCGTATGTCAACATTTTGATTCAAATGACATCTCCTCTGAAACCAGTAGGCCAATGTTGATGAAACTATGCAGGGATGTTCCTTGCATGAAGCTCTACCAAAATTGTTCAAAGAATTCCATTCCATGCAGGACTCTGGTTGCTATGGCAACAGAAAGGAAATACTTCTTCTCTGAAACCACAAGGCCTAGAGCTTAGATATTTGGCATGTAGCATTGTCTAGTGGACCTCTACCAAGATTGTTTAAAAAATCTTTTTCTTGTAAACCACAAGGCCTAGAGCTTAGATATTTGGCATGTAGCATTGTCTAGTGGACCTCTACCAAGATTGTTCAAATTATGCCCCTGGGATCAAAATTGACCTTGCCCAGGGGGTCACTTAGTTTTACATAGGCTAATATAGGAAAAACTTTAAAAAAATCTTCTTCTCTGAAACCACAAGGCCTAGAGCTGAGATATTTGGTATGTAGCATTGTCTAGTGGACCTTTACCAAGATTGTTCAAATTATGCCCCTGGGATCAAAAATGACCTTGGATGGGGGGGTCACTTAGTTTTACACAGGCGTATATAGGAAATGCTTTAAAATCTTCTTCTCTGAAACCACAAGGCCTAGAGCTTAGATATTTGGCATGTAGCATTGCCTAGTAGACCTCTTCAAAGTTTGTTCAAATTATGCCCCTGGGGTCAAAATTTGCCTTTCCTGGGGGGGAGTCATTTATTAAAGATGTACATAGGAAAACCTATTTGGTATATGAGCAAATATCAGATTAGGGCTGATTTTGACCAGTGATTACCTAGAAAAATAGAGTACCTCCCTTTTATCATTAACAATGTTTTTATTGTATTCTGATGCATGTATTTTGACCATATACTGTTGTCCACCCTAAAATTGTTTCAAATCCTATACTGAGAAGCCCAAAAGACATGGTAATACTAAAGATGTCCTTACTGTAACATGAAATAAACTGTGTAAAATATTATTCATTTTTTATAAAATATTATATTTGATGGAAGTTTTAATAAAATCTAAGAAAAGTGCACTACTGTGGCAAAGAATATGTTTTATTTTTATGGCCATTATCGAAAATTACCGGAATATGTTTGTACCGTAATTGTCCGTGTATTAGACGCACTTTTTTTCGTCCAAAATCGTGTTCAAAAGCTTGATGCGTCTTATACATTAATATAGAACTCAATCCCATTTTTTCGAAGGTTCAAAACGTACAAATTCTGTTCAATTTAGCTTTATTGTTTACCGAAGAGTATTGCAACAAAGGGAAGTAAATCTTTCGTAATGTTTGTCTAAGTTCCGTGCGGTTCCGTACTTTTCCGAATTTCGTTGAGAAAAGACACCTACAGGAGTTTTGAAATAATTCAAAGATGAAAAATATTATTTAATCAACGATGAAAATAAATACAATATAGTGCATAATTAATGAATAAATATCAAGAAAACAATTTTTATTGAAAGGCAATTAATGACTGTTTCACAATAAACACCTTCCGAAAGTTTTGCAAACAACCAATTATCGAGTTTGATGTTTGCCGCACGTATGGGTAATTTGAGAACCTTTAGAATGAGAAGTTTGAGAAGTTTGAGTAGGTGTTGACATGTTGAGAAAATTAAATCACTTTAAGTAATAAAGTTTTTCGAGTTTTACTCAACCTTCTGACACATGTCAAACACACTCGTTACCAGTCAAATTTAATTCATTTTTTTACGGTACTCGATGTTTATTGTTTTTACTTACTAACTCTAGCAGTATCATACCATAATAATATCATCACGATTTACCTTTAATAAATGTTTATGTGTTACTTCAATGGCACATTTGTTACAGTAAGGAATGATTTCAAAGACCCATGTAAAATATTCCTGTGTATTTTAAATATTCATCACATTTGTATATAGCTACTTTAATATACTTAGACAAAAACTGTTTTAACTTACTAACTCTAGCAGTATCATACCATAATAATATCATCACGATTTACCTTTAATAAATGTTTATGTGTTACTTCAATTTGTTACAGTAAGGAATTATTTCAAAGACCCATGTAAAATATTCCTGTGTGTTTTAAATATTCATCACATTTGTATATAGCTACTTTATTATACTTAGACTCTATTAAAGTGACATTATGCGCATTTTTTTCAAGTTAAAATCCAGCTGAATATGGTGTGTGTACAAAAGCGTAGAGGAGATAATAGCTTTTAACCCAATACACCAAACTCTTCACCTACCAGTATGAAATAATAACTTTCCAAATATTGATTTTCTTATTTGACTGGGAGAGTCAATTTAAGAAAAGAACAACTGCATGCAGGAGTTGCTTCCCTTCCACTGCAAGACACAATCAACTATCATTTTATCAGTCCGATTTTTTTATATCTAAAGCACCAACTTCAAATACTAATGCGGCATAATCATTAATTTAACACATTTAAATGAACAGCAACCAAAAATTGCTTTTATAAAACTGTCACCAAAAATACACTATGTGCAGTAAGATGCGCATAATGTCACTTTACAGGGCTCGGCTTAGGACTGAAAACTTAATTGGACATTCGGACCACCTCATCTAGACTTCACTTGGACCGAGGACTACTGACCTGGACCAAAATATTTGCACCAATAAATACTATAAAATAATTTATTGACTATGCAAAGAAATGTAAAAAAGTGACTTCAAAATAACGTGACTTCGAAAATATCGATCACGAGACTATCGCGTTTCTCTACGTATTTCTGAGTGACTTATTTTATTACATCATGAATTTAAAATGTTGATAAAATACACCTCATCCTGTAAAAGCGACCTGTTACAATTAGATTCTTTGAATTCCACATCACTTTGTTTGCAAGTCCAAGCTATGTGACACGACTGATTGATGAACGTGAAAAATTATTTCTATAACATTTAAAATGTTCCAAATGTTGTTTATTCAAAACAAAACTACCGGAGCAACTTGTTCTGTTTGTTACAAAATCGTCGCGCTTTAGCGTGTCCGTCTTTCTTTTGCCATTTATTGTGCTCTTTTTTTTTCCAGTAACAATTTTCTTATATTTATTTTAATGAAAAACCTTTGCCGAATAAAGTATTTTTTACTGCAAACTTCTGTTAATAATACTGTAGAGATAAAGTCGCACATGTCACAAGATCAAAGAAAGTCGCCGACGCTAGTCGGCGTTAGTCAGGTTTCTTTGATCTTAGTAAAGCACGTGGCATGTAAAAGACAGATATATTTTGACAGTTTAAGACATGTACATGTATTTGTTGACTTATTAGTTTGGATTAGATAATGTTATGAGTAAGTTTTATTTTTTGATGATACACACTATATTGAAAACGCTACACAAATGTACGTCGGTCGGCCTATGATTTTCAATTTAAAATGTATTAAAGACAAAAAAACGCGTGTTCACGAATCTACCAAAAATAATTTAAATTTAATATCACGTAAACCCGTTCATCTGCCTGAAAAATCACACCAAGTACGGCGATTTTATTTACCCCCCATCGAAGAGCTGCGCTATTTCTCAGTTCTGGAAGTCACTCCAAGTTCTAGGTCACGCTATCTGACGCGATTGGAGGTGTATAAAACGCGATTTCAATTGGTTTCAGATGGGTGTAGTTGACAAATCAGAAAGCACGTTATTAATTTGTTCTATAAATCGCTGACAAACCAAGTTTTGTAACATTGTCATCTTATTTTTAGCTCGACTATTCGAAGAATAAGGAGAGCTATCCTAGTCACCCGAGCGTCGGCGTCGGCGTAACCACTTATGTTAAAGTTTGCGTACCACCTCAAATATTTTCAAAGTCCATTGACATATGGCTTTGAAACTTTGCACACTTGTTCACCATCATGCCCCCAACCTGTACACAGGAGGAGGTAACTCTATCAAGTATATTGACAAAATTATGCCCCTTTTACTACTTAGAGTTTGCGTTAAAGTTTGCGTACCACCTCAAATATTTTCAAAGTCCATTGACATCTGGCTTTGAAACTTTGCACGCTTGTTCACCATCATGCCCCCAACCTGTACACAGGGAGGAGGTAACTCTATCAAGCATTTTGACAAAATTATGCCCCTTTTTCGACTTAAAATTTACGTTAAAGTTTGCGTACCACCTCAAATATTTTCAAAGTCCATTGACATCTGGCTTTGAAACTTCGCACGCTTGTTCACCATCATGCCCCCAACCTGTACACAGGAGGAGGTAACTCTATCAAGCATTTTGACAAAATTATGCCCCTTTTTCTACTTAGAGTTTACGTTAAAGTTTGCGTACCACCTCAAATATTTTCAAAGTCCATTGACATCTGGCTTTGAAACTTTGCACGCTTGTTCACCATCATGCCTCCAACCTGTACACAGGAGGAGATAACTCTATCAAGCAGTTTGACAAAATTATGCCCCTTTTTCAACTTAGAATTTACGTTAAAGTTTGCGTACCACCTCAAATATTTTCAAAGTCCATTGACATATGGCTTTGAAACTTCGCACGCTTGTTCACCATCATGCCCCCAACCTGTACACAGGAGGAGGTCACTGTATCAAGCATTTTGACAGAATTATGCCCCTTTTTCGACTTAGAATTTACGTTAAAGTTTGCGTACCACCTCAAATATTTTCCAATTCAATTGTCATCTGGCTTTGAAACTTTGCACACTTGTTCACCATCATGCCCCCAACCTGTACACAGGAGGAGATAACTCTATCAAGCCTTTTGACAGAATTATGCCCCTTTTTTGACTTAGAATTTACGTTAATGGATATTATTTTATATTGTCAATCACTGAGAATAGTCGAGCGCGCTGTCTACTGACAGCTCTTGTTGATGTGGACCGGCGGGCCAGCAAACTGGACGGTCAGTTGGACCGTGGGCTTTTTAACTGGACCCGGGCCAACGGTCCAGTGCTAAATCGAGCCCTGCTTTAAAATTAAGTGTGGCATTTGTTCTGTTGTTATATATTCATACATCACTTAGAGTAAACTGACTAAATTGTATGTAACTGAAAGGACATTTTTCTGGTAGTTTAAATACATCATACGTGTATGTGTCTTAGATTTTCTGAATGTTATAATTCTTTTGTTACATTTAAAATGATGATTTCTGAATATTATAATTCTTTTGTTACATTTAAAATGATGATTTTCAAAGATCAACGTTTGCAGGCAATAAGCATAGATGTGTGCCCATAGAGTTTATATAAGATAAGTAAAACATTTGTAACAGCAAGGACGAGCCGTCTTTTAATGACATAAAATAATGAACATTAACCAAGTTTAACTGGAAAAAAACGCAAACCTTAAACGTTCTTGGCCTAACTTCTTGTAACAAGTACCGTATTTTACCGTGTATAATACGCACTCATGTATAATACGCACCACCCTCGATTTGGCCCTTAAAAATGGGGAAAAATGCCTACAATGGTGTATAATACGCACCTCAAATATCTGAAAAATATGCCATTTTCGTATCCGAAAATTATTCAATAATCGGAGAACCGTAACGATTCATACACGTAGAAATTACAATACGGCAATTATCGACTAAATTTTTATTGTGACAATCTGAGAAAGTACTTCTTTCGAGGTATTTGTAGACCCTGGTGGGAGCCTGTGTTTTTTCCTAAAAAGGACAGTTTGTGTCATGAAAATGACAGTTTATATCTTGAAGTGATGTCTGCAGCTTAGAACCCTTCAAAATCGCTCTCATCGTCGTTGTCGCTGTCAAAGAATTGGCGAATTTCATTTTCTGTCATGCCTTCAGGTGCTGTATCAGTGTTGAAATTTTCAGCGTTGTCGTTATCGTCAGTTATCTCGGTGCCCTCTCTGTCCTTTGTGAATTCGTCCCAGAGAATATCGTCTTCTGTGCCGTCCATGTTGTTGCTGATGCAGCATTTCTTGAATGCGCGGACGATTATTGAAGGGTCAAGTTCTTCCCAGGCGTCGACAATCCACTGGCTAATATCTTCGAGTTCTGGCTTTCTTCTTTTACCCCCGGCCGTGTAGCTGTGGTTACCGTTGATACACCAGTCGTTCCACCGTCGCCGAAGAAGAACCTTCATTGGCTTGTTGATGCTGACGTCCAATGGCTGGAGGATAGACGTCATTCCACCGGGAATGATAGCGATATCGGTCTTGCCTTCCTGGAGCATTTTCTTCACTTCTGTACACTTGTGAGCCCTGAATGCGTCGAGTACCAGAAGAGATTTCTTGGTGAGGCTACCAGGACGCTTTTGCTATACATTCTTCACCCAGTCAAGTACGAGTTTCTGGTCCATCCAACCCTTTTCTTGAACTCTAATAACTATTCCCTTTGGCCATTTGGCTCCCTTTGGCAGGGTTTTCCTCTTGAAAACAACGTATGGAGGCAGCTTCCCACCATCGGCTGTGCAGGCTAACATGACTGTAAACCTATTCTTCTCGTTGCCAGTGGTTGGGGTGGAGACTGTTTTGGACCCGTCAGTGCAACTGTGGTGGTGGCAGGCATATCGAAAGTCAACGGTGTCTGGTCAGCATTTCCCAGTTGGCATAGTTCGTAATCATTCTGTTTTCTCTTCTGTATAATATACCGCTGAAATTCGACGATCTTCTCTTCGTAGTCTTCTGGTAGCTTTTGAGATATGTGGGTTCTGCGTCGTAGTGACAATTGATTTCTTCTGAGGAAGCCATTGACCCAGGTCTGTGATGCTTTGAAGATCCCAGTTGCATTTGACGACTTGTAGAACTTGATAGCTTCCATGTGTAGCTCGACAGTGGATACTGAGATGCCTGTACTTCGACGGTCAGTTACAATCTTCATCAGTTCTCTCACTATGGCTGGGTACTGTGCGGAACTACCTCGTTGGGCTTTCCTGGTCTTACTCTGCTTCATTAACGTATCTTTGTTCTTCCGCCAGAGACGAACGCACGCTTCATTCACGTTGTATTGCCGACCTGTAGCTCTGTTACCATGCTCTTCTGCATAGGCTATCGCAGCTAACTTCTCCTTGGCAGTGTAGGACGAACGTATACGACCCATTATAAGTGACAATTCTGAGTAGGTATCGGTAGTGACGAGTGTTGGACAATTCTGAGTAGGCAGTGACAAGATTTAGACAATTCTGAGTAGGCAGTGACAATATTTTGACAATCTGCTTAGCAAAGATGATATGAGAAACTCAAAAATGTCATGCTTATTTAATGGTACTTTGAGAACATAATTATTTTCTCAAGATTTCAACACCTTCTCAACAAACTTCTCATACCGGTAATTACGGCGCCATCAAAGAGAGACATGTGAAAATCAATGCAATTATATAAGCGTGTTTGTTTACCAATTAATGGAATGTTGTATTGATCAGCAATAATTGTTTGATAATTAAAGAGACAACAAACTTTGTTCTAACAATGTTTAAATTTTATTGAAACCTGAAAGAAAACTATCAAATTTACCGGCAATGTTTTATCGTACATGCCATACCGGGTATCGGCTTTTAGGAAAACACCGTGCTCTTCAAAAAAAAAGTTAGTAAAAAAACGGGTTAACATCCGCTTTCAGTGAAAATCCCAATATTTCGTCTAATTTATACGATTTCAACATGTTTTCAATGCTGGAAAAAAATGTCAGATATCCTACATTGGTGTATAATACGCACCCCTTCCTGGAAGCCCCAAAATCTTAATTAAAAGTGCGTATTATACACGGTAAAATACGGTAACAACAATTTTATTAAAGAAAAAATTCTTTCCAGAACTTCTTGTAACAAGTAAACGCCTTGTAGCTTGTAACATTACTTTAATTTAAGAAAAATGTTATTGGCCTAACTTCTTGATACAAGTAACTCCAGGTTGTATTTAAGAAATGAATTATTTACTAACCTTTTTAAACAAGAAACACTATTTCTATTCAAGTAAAGACATCTTGGTATAACTTCATGTTGCAGGTAACAATAATTGTATTAAAGAAAAACTTTCTTGGCTTTACTTCTTGTTACAGGCAACACCAATTTTACAGCAGAAACAAGTGCTTTACTAAATTGTTGTAAAGAATGATCTTCTTGAAACAAAAAACAAACTAATTAAATAAAAGTTCTTGACCTAACTTCTTGTAACAGGTAACACAAGTTTTATTAAAGAATAAAGTTCTTTACTGAATTATTTAAACACCATTTCTGGTTCCTGACTTAACTTTTTGTAAACAAGTTAAACCAATTTTATTACGGAAATTAGGCTATTCTCATAACAAGTAACACCAATATTCTGAATAAAAATTCTTGGCTTAACAACTTCTAATAAGTAACATAAATTTTATTAAATAGAAATGTTCTTGGCCTAAGTTCTTGTAAAAAGTAATACATTTTTGATAAAGATAAAAGCTCTGGCCTAACTTGTAACAAGCAACACCATTTTTATTACTGGAAAAATTTTTTTGGCTTAACTTCACCAATGTTAATAAGAAAAATCAACCTTTTAACAATGAACTCCCCTTCAAACACTTGTCAATCAATTTAACATTTCTTTACATTTTGTGTTGATTACTATCTAAAGCTTGTCTAACAATCTTTTACTCAATTATCTCTAGTCCTATATTGTGAGTACTTCTCTACTTTCCCAAAGCTGATTTCCAGGCACGTTCGTCTACTCTAAAGTGTCGTGAATTTTCAATCACTGCTGGTTCGGTTATTATACATATGATATCTTCATAATCATACCAAAAAATATCTTTCAGTTTCTTAGGCCAAAAGAAACTGTTTTCTGTTTTTCTGCCTAGTTGATGCATACAGTTAATTTGTATATCCGTGCCTTCAACATCTAGGACACATCCTGGATAGGGTTTTTGATTGAATCTGACTAATACATACTTTCCAATGCACTGACTTATCGCTGACACATTAAATATTGTTATTACTGTCGAGACCAGAAGCAATTTCTGTGCTCTCTTTTTGAATAACCTTTTCCTTATCAGAAATTATCTCATGTGAATTGAGTTTTTCTGATTCTTTACAGCACGTGGGCTGCTTCTTTGCACTTCCTGATTGTTCTGCCACTTTATTATACCCCCAAAACGAAGTTTAGGGGGGTATATAGGAGTCACCCGGTGGTTGGTCGGTCGGTTGGTGGTCGGTCGGTCGGTCGGTCGGTCGGGCGGTCGGTCGGTCGGTCTGTTGCATTTTCCTTGTCCGAGCATAACTTGAAAACTACTAGTGGAATTCAATACAACTTCATACAATGGTCAAGCACATTGAGAGGAAGTGCAGGCACAAGAACTAAACTCCATCTTGACTAATTACAGAGTTATTGCCCTTTGTTACTTTTCCTTGTCCGGAGCATAACTTGAAAACTACTAGTTGGAATTCAATACAACTTCATACAATGGTCAAGCACATTAAGAGGAAGTGCAGTGCACAAGAACTATAACCCATCTTGACTAATTACAGAGTTATGCCCTTTGTTACTTTTCCTTGTCCGAGCATAACTTGAAAACTACAAGTTGGAATTCAATACAACTTCATACAATGGTCAAGCACATTGAGAGGAAGTGCAGTGCACAAGAACCATAACTCCATCTTGACTCATTACAGAGTTATTGCCCTTTGTTACTTTTCCTTGTCCGGAGCATAACTTGAAATCTACTAGTTGGAATTCAAACAACTTCATACAATGATCAAGCACACTCAGAGGAAGGCAGTGTACAAGAACTATAACTATATCTTGAGTATTTACTGAGTTATTACCCTTTGTTAGTTTTCCTTGTCCGAAGCATAACTTGAAAACTACTAGTTGGAATTCAATACAACTTCATACAATGGTCAAGCACATTGAGAGGAAGGCAGGCACAAGAACTATAACTCCATCTTGACTAATTACAGAGTTATTGCCCTTTGTTACTTTTCCTTGTCCGGAGCATAACTTGAAAACTACTAGTTGGAATTCAGTACAACTTCATACAATGATCAAGCACACTCAGAGAAAGGCAGTGTACAAGAACTATAACTCATCTTGAGTATTTACTGAGTTATGCCCTTTGTTACTTTTCCTTGTCCAAGCATAACTTGAAAACTAATATTTGGAATTCAGTACAACCTCATACAATGGTCAAGTACATTTAGAGGAAGGCAGTGCACAGGAACCATAACTCCATCTTGACTCATTACAGAGTTATTACCCTTTGTTACTTTTCCTTGTCCGGAGCATAACTTGAAAACTTCTGGTTGGAATTCAATACAACTTCATACAATGGTCAAGCACAGTGAGAGGGAGTGCAGTGCACAGGAACCATATCTCCATCTTGACTAATTACAGAGTTATTGCCCTTTGTTACTTTTCCCTGTCTGGAGCATTTTTCGAAAAACTACAAGTTGGAATTCAATACAACTTCATACAATGGTCAAGCACAATGAGAGGAACTGCTAAGAACAATATCTCTTTTTAGTTTGTTTGCAAGGTATTATGTTACTACGAACTTCTTCAGTTTATAAAGCAATCCTTTTGGGGGTATTAATCACATTTAGTGATAGCTCTAGTTTTTATCTTGTTGCATAGTTAAGTCTTCTTTCAAGGTCTGATTCATGTCCATGGTTTCATTGTTTTGATCTGTATTGACAGTTTCATGTCTTTCTTCTTCTGTCATATTTACCTCAGATTCATTTTGTTTTGAAGTTTCTTTAGTGTTATCATCATTCCCTGTTTGGGTATTATCACCTTCCATGGTTTCACTTGTATTTTTTATCCCCCCGCCAAAGGCGAAGGGGATATTAGAAATGGTCTCCGTGCGTCCGTCCCATTTTTATCCGGAGCATAACTCCAAAAGTACTTGAGCGATTTTCTTCAAACTTCATACACTGACAGAGCACATTGGGAGGAAGTGCAGTGTGTAAGAACAATAACTCTACCTTACCTACTTTTAGAGTTATTCTCCTTTATCAGATTTACTTGAAAAACTTTGTCCGAAGCATAACTCCAAAAGTACTAGAGGGATTTTTTTCAAACTTAATACACTGACATAGCACATTGGTAGGAAGTGCAGTGTGCAAGAACAATAACTCTACCTTGCCTACTTTTAGAGTTATTCCCCTTTATCAGATTTACTTTAAAAGTTTTGTCCAGATTATCAGATTTACTTGAAAAAAAAATTCTAGAGCATAACTCCAAAAGTACTTGAGGGATGTTCTTCAAACTTAATACACTGACATAGCACATTGGTAGGAAGTGCAGTGTGCAAGAACAATAACTCTACCTTGCCTACTTTTAGAGTTATTCCCCTTTATCAGATTTACTTTAAAAGTTTTGTCCAGATTATCAGATTTACTTGAAAAAAAATTCTGGAGCATAACTCCAAAAGTACTTGAGGGATGTTCTTCAAACTTAATACACTGACATAGCACATTGGTAGGAAGTGCAGTGTGTAAGAACAATAACTCTACCTGGCCTACTTTTAGAGTTATTCCCCTTTATCAGATTTACTTGGAAAAAAATTCTGGAGCATAACTCCAAAAGTACTTGAGGGATTTTCTTCGAACTTAATACACTGACATAGCACATTGGTAGGAAGTGCAGTGTGCAAGAACAATAACTCTACCTTGCCTACTTTTAGTCAAATAGAAAAATATCATACCTATACTGATAATGAACATTAATATAATTTTGCAAACCTTCTCTTCATTGCCTTATTCTTTTTCCACTTACTTGAAAACTGTACTCAGCATGACCATAACTATACGGCTTTTTAAGGATTTCCTCTCACCAAGTAAAATGTACAAAAGTACAACCTTCAGGTAACTTCTTCCCGGCGGGGGGATTAACCATGTGTAACATGGCTCTTGTCACCTTTGAAAGTATCATTATTTTCAATCTTTTCATTAACTTTCAAAGTGTCACAGGTTTCACTACCTCTCATGGTTGTTAACTTCTTCATTCTCATATGTGTCAGTTTTCAAGTTAGTTATATTGCTGGTTGCATGTTGTTTTTATGCCCCCGAAGGGAGGCATATTAAAATCGCACCGTCTGTCCGTCCGTCTGTCCATCCGTCCGTCCGTCCGTCCCCACTTACAAATTCGTGTCCGGACTGTAACTCTGTCATGCATTGAAAGATTTTAAAATAACTTGGCACACATGTCTAGCACATCAAGACGACGTGTCGCGTGCAAGACCCACATCCCTACCTCAAAGGTCAAGGTCACACTTGGAGTATGAAGGTTATGGAATCCTCTATATATGCACACATTCGTGTCCGGACTGTAACTTTGTCATGCATTGAAGGATTTTAAAATAACTTGGCACACATGTCTAGCACATCAAGACGATGTGTTGCGTGCAAGACCCACGTCCCTAGCTCAAAGGTCAAGGTCATACTTAGAGTTTGAAGGTAATGGATTCCTCTATATATGCATATATGCACACATTCCTGTCCGGACTGTAACTTTGTCATGTATCGAAGGATTTTAAAATAACTTGGCACAAATGTCTAGCACATCAAGACGACGTGTCGCGTGCAAGACCCACGTCCCTACCTCAAAGGTCAAGGTCACACTTAGAGTTTGAAGGTAATGGATTCCTCTATATATGCATATATGCACGCATTCGTGTCCGGACTGTAATTTTGTCATGCTTTGAAGGATTTTAAAATAATTTGGCACAAATGTCTAGCACATCAAGACGACGTGTCGCGTGCAAGACCCACATCCCTACCACAAAGGTCAAGGTCACACTTAGAATTTATAGGTAATGGAATCCTGTATATATGCATACATTTGTGTCCGGACTATAACTTTATTATGCTTTGAAGGATTTTAAAATAACTTGGCAAAAATGTCTAGCACATCAAGCGGATGTGTCCAGGCAAGACCCAAGTCCCTACCTCAAAGGTCAAGGTCACACTTAGTGTTTAAAGTAATGTATGCATGATTACTCTGTCATGCATGGAAGGATTTTAAAATTACATAGCACATTTATTGAGCACATGGAGAGGACACAGACTGTGAGGCACCTCTTTTGGGGGCATTCGTCATTTGTGAGGGACAGCTCTTGTTTATGATCATTCTGCATCGGCAGCTTTCTTGAATTCTCCTTTGCATTTGAGTCAAATGGTAATAGGGGAACTAAGTGGTTTGGAACCCAATGTTTAGTGGTGATATCTTCTCTAGTGTTTGTCCATAAGATGTACACTAACACTTCTTTCGAACTTTGATTCTGGCGCGGAAGTATTAACCTGTGCAAGTCTTTCCTAACATTCATGTTTCCTTTCATGGGGTAAACTGAGTACACTGGTACATGAAGAACACTTGCTAATGCAAACATTTGCCATATCCCCATAAAGGATTGATCTTGTGTGATTGATTGTACATCTCGCCTGTAGATGCCTCTTATCATTTTTGTCGAGCCTGCCTGCGGTGAGCTCGATATAGTTGTCACTTTTGGCAGTTTGGTGTATGTGTGTACGTCCGTGCGTCCGTCCATGTGTGCGTTTTGTCCGGACCATATCTTTTTCATGCATGGATGGATTTTGATGTTACTTGGCACAAATGTTCACCATCATGAGACGGAGTGTCATGCACAAGAACCAGGTCCCTAGGTCTAAGGTCAAGGTCACACTTGGAGGTTAAAGGTTAAATTCAAGAATGACTTTGTCCGGAGCATATCTTTTTCATGCATGGAGGGATTTTAATTTAACTTGGCACAAATGTTCACCATCATGAGACGGAGTGTCATGCGCAAGAACCAGGTCCCTAGGTCTAAGGTCAAGGTCACACTTAGAGGTTAAAGTTCAAAGTCAAGAATATCTTTGTCTGGAGCATTTCTTCTTCATGCATGGAGGGATTTTGATGTTACTTTGTACAAATGTTCACCACCATGGTCTACCCATGTTTTTAGAATTACTTCCCTTTGTTGTTACTATAAATAGCTTATATTGTAACTTTTTTATTACTGGCCGTAGAGAAAAATCGAGACCAATTTTCTGTGGTACAACATGCATGTTACATCCAATATTTAGGTGTATTTTGACCTATCTCTGCTTGGTAAGGAGTTAGTCCTTTTGACATATGGCGGGCTCGACATGTTGCACGTGGGCATCTTGTATTGTTTAGTCGCACACCAGGGACATAATATTCAGAGTACTGACAGTACTTAAAGGTTAAATTTGAGCAGTTCTTATTATCACCTATACCATTTGTTAGGTATTCATTGCTTAGATAGCATTCCTCATGCATTGCTAACTCATGGATTATTCGAACTCTCAATTCGTCATATTCAGTATTTTTTCCATAGGCATAAACACTTTCACAGGAAGGCAAACAGTTTCCATCTACTAAAACTTCACATGGAAATAACTCCCTTCTGTCTGGCACATCTTCTGGTACATCTGGAATGGCATCATATTCTACATCAAGCTTATTTGAGTACAAACTGATTTCTGCTGGATTTGCATTCAACTCCTGCATTTGTGACTTCTCACACTGATTTTTAAGTTCAGTAAAATTCTTGCAATTATTGAGCCTCTCCAGCACTTCATGGTAGTCATAATCATTACACGTATCTTTTCGCTTCTTTTTGCTGTCAGCTTCTCTCTGCTTGGTTTGCTTTCTCATTTTCCCGCTATCTGTCAGAACATTTTTCACTCTGTCATTACTAGTTGGTTTGCTAGATCCTTCTGCATTTGTTTGTTATGCCCCCAAAGGGAGGCATATTAAAATCGCACCGTCTGTCCGTCCGTCTATGCATCCCCACTTACAAATTCGTGTCCGGACTGTAACTCTGTCAGGCATTGAAGGATTTTAAAATAACTTGGCACACATGTCTAGCACATCAAGACGACGTGTCGCATGCAAGACCCACATCGCTACCTCAAAGGTCAAGGTCACACTTGGCGTATGAGGGTTATGGATTCCTCTATATATGCACACATTCGTGTCCGGACTGTAACTTTGTCATGCATTGAAGGATTTTAAAATAACTTGGCACAAATGTCTAGCACATCAAGACGATGTGTCGCGTGCAAGACCCACGTCCCTAGCTCAAAGGTCAAGGTCATACTTAGAGTTTGAAGGTAATGGATTCCTCTATATATGCATATATGCACACATTCGTGTCCGGACTGTAACTTTGTCATGCATTGAAGGATTTTAAAATAACTTGGCACAAATGTCTAGCACATCTAGACGACGTGTCACGTGCAAGACCCATGTCCCTAGCTCAAAGGTCAAGGTCATACTTAGAGTTTGAAGGTAATGGATTCCTCTATATATGCATATATGCACACATTCGTGTCCGGACTGTAACTTTGTCATGCATTGAAGGATTTTAAAATAATTTGACACAAATGTCTAGCACATCAAGATGACGTGTCGCGTGCAAGACCCACATCCCTACCGCAAAGGTCAAGGTCACACTTAGAGTTTATAGGTAATGGAATCCTGTATATATGCATACATTTGTGTCCGGACTAAAACTTTATCATGCTTTGAAGGATTTTAAAATAACTTGGCACAAATGTCTAGCACATCAAGCGGATGTGTCGCGTGCAAGACCCAAGTCCCTACCTCAAAGGTCAAGGTCACACTTAGTGTTTAAAGTAATGGAATACTGTATGCATGGTTACTCTGTCATGCATGGAAGGATTTTAAAATTACATAGCACATTTATTGAACACATGGAGAGGACACAGACTGTGAGGCACCTCTTTCTGGGGCATTCGTCACTTGTGAGGGACAGCTCCTGTTCTACATAAATTGTGGCCTTTGTGCTCTGTAAATATATGCTTGTGTCACTAACACAAGCTTCTCTGTATGAGTGTCCTGTATGTTCTGTTCCAAACTGACAGTCACAACTCAAGTCTCTGTATGCATGCAATAACCGCAGGATTCAAGACACATATCTGATGAATATGTAAGGTTCCTGGTACTGCTTTCAATGTGACATTATTAAGGCATTCTTGTTCTTTCATAATTTCAGTCTCTGATATGAAGTACATTGCAGTTTTTGTAGCCCCTGACAAAACCCTAAAAAATTCCTCAGCAGATGTTATATCTTTGCCAAATTTTACTTGATTGTCAGCATAATTCTTCACGGAGCCACTAACTGCATCTGGTATACCCTTGCCATGTCCAGCTTCAAAAAAGGACCACTTGACACTTTTAAAGCCAAGTTTACCTGGATTTACTGATGTGAGATAAAAATTGCCTTTCTGTCTATACTGGGTTGCTGGACCATCACTAAATATCTCTATTGTAGAAATGCCTGGGTTTTCAGATCGTATGTCAATTAGTATTTGCTTCAAATGGATCCATACAGTTGAAGGCCCATGCTGTAGAGAGTCACTTACACTACAAAATGTCTTTGGAGATTCATTTTTAATATGCACTACCGTATTTCCCCGCTTATAAGACGAGGAAATGAAGTCCCGATTTTTGCCTCAAAGTGGGGTCCTCGTCTTATAAGCGAGGCCACGAGAATCAACCAAAAATAAAAATCAATCCTAGATACATTTGTGATAAAATCGGCAATATCGAATGTCGTCTCACGAGTGTCTATGTGCAGACATTGGCGAATTACGTTATCGTGTTAACACACCTCCGCTGTCGATCGCAAATGTCCCCATTTGCAATTATTTAAAGAATCTGAAGGTAAACTTGGCGAAAATAAGTGGTGCAGACTTTTTCCGTCATATTTGTTTTTTTCCGGTATGATATAAGATATCTATAATTAATACCTGAATCAAGCGTTTTGCCAAGCCTTAATTGTAAAGAAAACCAATAATCAGTTTAGTCTGTGTATTGTTAATTCGGATATTGATTTTTGGTGACACTTTGAGACGATAATTGCGTACGGTAAATACGTGTCATCGGCTGATTAATCAATTTATGAAAACATCTGGCAGCTTGTGTATAATTAGTAAGAGTGCCCAGGATCCCCCAAATTAGCGACAATTATGTCGTTGTTAAAAGAAAAAAGGAGCGAGAGCCTTAAACAAAAGGCCAAATTTTTTTTTTGTAAAATTCGTCGCTCCGGTTGTTTTGTCAACTTTTAATCATAAATATGAAAGTTTGCTTTTTTTTGGCAAACATTTTGTGATAACTCCAAGAAATTGTAACAATGGGAATGAAAAAATAATTTTTAACTGACTTCATTGCCATCTTGCTCCTTTTTTTCTTTAAACTACGTCATAATTGTCGCTACTTTGGGGGCTCCTCGGCACACTTAATAATTATATACAAGCTGTCATATGTTTTCATAATTGATTAATCAGCCAATGACACATATTTATGCAATTATCTTTTCAAAGTGTCACCAAAAATCAATATCCGAATTGACAATACACAGATTGGTTTATAATACTCAAAAAAATCGGCGATTAAAAAATTAACTTTTTAGCTTAGAAATCATCTGAACTTGAAGAAAATAAAGTAACTGGATTTCACTTAAAAAATTGCCTTGTCTTATAAATGAGTCGATTCAAAAACCACACAATTTCCACGGCAAAGTAGGGGGGTCGTCTTATAAGCGGATCGCCTTACAGGCGGGGAAATACGGTACTCTTGTGTGCAAGGTTACTTGCTTTTTAGAAGCTCCAAAGTGTATTGCCTGTATTTCACATGCGTACTTACATACATAGTTCTCTGAGAAATCAATATTTAGAATGCACTCACTATCAGATAGGTTTTCAGTTCTGTGCTTATAGTAATAATATTGTGAGTTACATCTATACATGTGCTTCATGTGCCTTTCGACCTGGTTTTCAAATTTTTCTAATAATGTGTCAACTGTGCCCTTCATTTCTTCCTTAACAGTCAGAGTTACAACTTTTTCTATCTCTTTACCCCTTTGCTTCATAGATCTCTTTTCAGTTTTAGTTTTCCATTCTAGCCAGGTCACGTCCATATCCAGGGAACCTTCATTCACTTCAATTCTTCTGTCTTTGCATTCTTCACACTCACCATACATGCATTTTTTATTCTTAGTGTCACACACCTTTCTACGTACAAGTATTTCAATGTCGTCACTCTTGATTGCTTTAACTCTCATTAAAACCTCGGCCATCAACTGTGTATTATCACATAATTTGCACACACAAGTATTTCTATCACTTTGTCTTGGAAAAACCACGTAAAATGGCCTTAGTTTACAAAACTGGGAGTAACTTAATTTTATTTTTCCCTCACTTAAAAATTTTTGGTACAAAATTTTCAGGCTATGCAACAATACTCTTCTCTGCTTTCTTATCTTCTTGACTGTTTTTGTTTGTCTTTTGCCAGAAATAAGTCGAGAGTTATCATTTCTTTTATAGAATGACTTCACCTTTTCACTCACTCGTTTTGTAAGTGAACAATATCCTAACTTAGGTTTCATTGATTTCTTTGTTTGGATCCCTGTAAGTTTGTGCATTTCAGTTTTCAATCTATATTTCTTTAGAACGTAACCAGTCAAAATCTTGGCGAAATTTGCTTTATCTTTTTTCCTTTTCTCTTTGTATTTCTGCCTAAGCTGCTCAATCACAACATTGCACATAAAGATATATCGTTGCTTGATAAGTGTCTTAACAACTTCCGTGTTTTTGACTTTGGAGAATCTGTCTTATCGCTTTTGTTTTTATGTGAACACTGAAGACGTTTTTATACATTCTAACCTTTCTTTTCATATTTTCAATTTCAATTTTTAACTTCTCATTATCTCTGTAACACTTAGCTTTCTCGCGTTTGTCTTTCTTTATTTGACGTTTCTTTTGACTGCTCATATTAGGTACATGTTCTGGAGTTGATGGAGGTGTTGGTGCATTTTTTACCGCATCTAAGATAAATTTAGATCTTTCTCTATCTTTCCTTTTCTGATGTCTCCATTTCTTTCTCATATGTCTCTTTTCTCTACTTGTGTCATATTTTGGATGCTTTTGTTCTTTCCTGTCTCTCTATCTTTTCTATAACGTTCTCTTGACTGCTGTAGGTATTTTCTACGTTTTTCTTGATCTTCATCCCTTCTCTGCCGATACTTTTGTTGCCTTTTGGCATTCCACATACCCATGGTGAATCTGAAAATACATGTACACATTCAGTTTTATTCTACAACATTTAGTAGCCAGCAAATAGTAAAAATAAATTGTTTTGGGTTAAAAATATACAGGTTTGCTTTAAATATTATGTTTAATGTTCACATTAAAGTAAGCAAATATACATGTCCTTTCTATAACAAAGTGATGCCTTTGCCGTAACAGATGACAATCATGGAAACATTTAGTGAGTTTTGCATGCGTGTTGTTATTTTTCATGCACTTATAAGAAAGACGAAGTCAACCACAGTGTGTTTTAAAATGTTTGTTTTTCAGAATTGTTTTATCTACTTTCAGACAGGTACAGTCCTAAATGTAACAAGTAATGTCCTTGCAATAACACATCAACATAAATACTGTGTTTTGCAATACTGTAATTGTTAAATAAATGTCTAAAATACATTTTTTCAATCGAAGTACATACAAAAGTATTATTATACATTAAAGAAATTACTTAGGTATAATAGTTTCTTATTGGAACAACTAATACTGAACCAGTGTGTCTTTGCAGTAACGACTCTATTCCTTGCAGTAACGCAAAGGGGTGTTATTTTAAGGACCGTTATTGCAAGGAGGTATTTGAATTGTCTTGCTAAAAATATCACTCATGCCTGTTTAAATCGCATGTTTTCTCTGCAAATGATAAACTTACCTAAATTTGGCATAAGAAGGTCATGTTCAATTAACAAATATGATCTTTGATAATTTGATGACACACGCTATACTAAGGACATAAAACAAAAGTACAGCTCTACTTACTTTTCTGAAATTCCGCACTTTTTATATCAACTTTTGAAACTTCCTTCCAAGATGGTGTCCTCCATTTTCAAGAAAAAAACTCTTCTTTACGGAGATTTTTCCTGCTCTTTGAGATGTAATTTAAAGGTTATACTGTACTAAATTAGTACATTGTTACTGCAAGGACATTCCTGTAACATACAAACTTCATAACACCCTCACACATCCGCCAAGTTATGTATTTTTACTTTAAACATGTATTTAAAATGTTTTATAATGATATTTTAATAACAGAACAGAGAATAACTATATTCAAATAGTTATTTCTTCAAAATAAGACTTGAACAGCGGTTTTAGAAAAAAAGACATAACAGTTAGGACAAAACCTGGGTACATTGAATTGAACATGGGACAAACTAAGCGCTCATTGTCACATTTTCTTTACTGAGTTACTAGATTTTAATATCATCAATTTCAAGCACTGAATTTCCTTGTGTAACATTTGAAATTAAAATCAGAATTAAAAGACAGAAAATCAGCTCAAATTTTATATTGGCTCATATAACAGTGTCTAGTGATCTTCCACCAGGCAAGTGGACTTGTACCAAGGTGAGCGATATAGGGCCATCTTGGCCCTCTTGTTACGAAACTTGCTCTGTAGCAGTCTTGCATTGACCCCTTTCAAAAAACAGGAAATGATTTCAGTCCAGTGCACACAGGGGCTGCTGTTACTAAAAACAGAAAAACCTTCAAATAGTTCCTTCTCATCCAGAATGTCACCAAACTTGCTTTGTAGCATCTTTGCATTGGTCCAGTGCATGCAGGATAGAATGTCACCAAACTTTTTTTAGCTCACCTGACCACGAAGTTGTTTGTGTCGGTCTGTCCATCTGTAGACCGTCTGTAGACGTAATCTTGTCGACACTAGATCTCCAATACCCTTAGTCAGAATTTAATGATACTTCACACAAGTGATAAGTACAATGCCCAGTTGTGCATGGTCCGGTTTCGGGTCTCTAGGTCAAAGGTCAAGGACACAGGCTTGGGATAGTAAAATCTTTGGGACGCTAAATCTCAAAAACCCCTGGTCAGAATTTGATGATACTTCACACAAGTGATAAGTACAATGCCTAGTTGTGCATGGTCCAGGTTTCAGGTCTCTAGGTCAAAGGTCAAGGTCACAGGGGCTCCAGATGGAAAAATGGTGTGGACACTAAATCTCCAAAACCCCTGGTCAGAATTTAATGATACTTCACACAAGTGATAAGTGCAATGCCTAGTTGTGCATGGTCTCCGTTTCGGGTCTCTAGGTCAAAGGTCAAGGACACGGGCTCGGGATAGTAAAATCTTGGGGACGCTAAATCTCAAAAACTCCTGGTCAGAATTTGATGATACTTTACACAAGTGATAAGCACCATGCCTATTTGTGCATAGTCCATGATTCGGGTCGCTAGATCAAAGGTCACAGGGGTTTGAGATAGTTAAACCTTGTGTGCTTTTAATTTCCAAACCGGCTGGTCAAAATTTAATTGTACATCACAGAAGCCTTAAGTTGTGCAGGTCCAGTAATCAAAGCATCAAATATTACATAAATTTTAAATACTGTGTCAGTGGGTGTATTCATCACCTTCAGTGATAGTTTCTGGTATAATTGTAAAAAATCAAATAATTCACTAAACGTAAATGCATTAACTAGCTGAAATAATTGATTATGATTTAGTTGCACAAACAATGAAAACTGCGACTCCAAATTGCGAAGATGTTCTGCATCAAATAAACAATCAAGCAATTAAAAGAGACGATTTTTGGCAATAACCGGACACTTTGAACGGATTGATTACACGTGTATGCTTCAGATGTGAAGGTGACAATTAAATGGTAGCACCTCTTTTCATTATCAAAAGCATCTTTGATCATTGCGCCCGTTGTTTGAGGTGCGGAAATTTCAGTGGCTGTTGTTCGCATCACCGCGGACGGCAGGTGGCATTTTTGTGAGCAAATTTGGACAGGAGGGAATTCTGACTGGCC
Organism: Saxidomus purpurata; assembly: GCA_022818135.1. Taxonomy (NCBI): domain Eukaryota; kingdom Metazoa; phylum Mollusca; class Bivalvia; order Venerida; family Veneridae; genus Saxidomus; species Saxidomus purpurata. The sequence goes on from JAFMSR010000016.1 coordinate 15,005,656, forward strand.
ATTGTCCGCAGATGAACCCTAGTAACAGGTGACCATTAGCACAAGTTTGACTGTATATACAAATAGTTCAAATTTCATGTCTGCGATGGTCATAGTGTTTATAATGAAGAATCATAATTTGGGACCATAACCTGACTGACATGCCAAAGCTACTTTCAGGTTTTGTACTAAGGGTGTAGGCATCTGAAAATGGTAGTAATTTTGTAATGGTACCCAAACAAATAACAGAGAAATGGTTTCGGTTGATTGCTGCAGTTACTTAAAATAGTAAAACATTGAAACAGCTTTTTCTATTGATCCAGCTGTACTACAAAGTACTTCAGTTCTGTAGATTACTATTCTCTAGTACCACACATTACTATAATGTACTATAATAGTGTATGTACATGTACCTTGGTGACATTAATGTCAGCTTCTGACAACATGAAATACAGCTTGCTTAGATGAGCATCTTAGGGCCAACTTGGCCCTCTATTAGATTCGCTCAAAGTCTGGTGTACATCATACGTTGTACATCGTACGTCTATCAACCATTTCCTTTAAACGACATCTCCTCTAAAGCCACTAAGACAAGGTTGATGAAACTAGGGAAAACTTCAAAAAAACAATCTACTCCTGTGAAACTACAAGACCTAGAGGTTAGATATTTACCAGGTAGCATTGCCTTGTGGACCTCTACCAAGATTGTCCAGATCATGCCCCCCGTCAAAAATTTACCCTTCCTCAGGGATCACTTGATTTTACATAGGATTATGTAGGGAAACCGCAAGCCCTAGATATTTAGCATGTAGCATTGCCTTACGGACCTCTACCAAGATTGTTCACCTCATTTCCCCTGGGTTAAATTGACCCCGTCCTGTGGCTCACTTTATTATACATAGATTTCTATAGGAAATATTTAAAAATCTTCTGTTTGAAAACACAAGCCCTAGAGCTTAGATATTTGGCATGGACCTCTACCAAAATTGTTAAGATCAAAATTGACACCGCCCAGGGGTCACTTGATTTCACATAGGCTTATATGGAGAAAACTTCAAAAATCTTTTTGTCTAAAACTACGAAGCCCAGACTTGAGATATTTTGAATGTAGCGTTGTGTTATGGACCTCTACAAATACTGTTCAAATCAGGACCTTAGGTCAAAATTCACCCTTTCTGCGACACGATTGTTGACCTTGTATTATAGCCAATGGTAACTAGGTGGGCAATATAGGGCCATCTTGGCCCTTTTGTTTAATATATTAATCTAGAGATGTTCTACAGGAAATAATGTGTAAGGGGGTTTATTGGTGTACAGGGTAAATTGTTTCTTTGATTGTTGATGGGTCCAGTCTCAATGACATTTGGTTAACTTTTGGAGATGTGTGACCCACTTCTATTATTGAGTGGTAAAGGTTGCTGACATGAAATCTTAAAGCCTCTTACTGATAAAGGGTCATGGGTTTGAGCTACACTATATGTTCCGACACAACTATATGAGAAAGTTTACTGTTTCTTTTGAGGGATTGGAGGCTGGTATAAATTCTTCCACTTAAGTGTGGTTAAATAAACTGCACCCTTGTAAATAAGTGAAATACTGTTGCAACAGGTGAAAAAAATGGAAGACTTATGCAGAAAAGTATGAGTCCCTGATATATAAATACTATACATACTGTAACTATGTTAACATTTTATTCACTTTTGTTTTCAGAATGTAGTGGGTATAGGTGCTGGTATTGTTGATGGTTTGGGTCTGGGCCACAATACTAAAGCTGCAGTATTAAGGTTGGGCCTCATGGAAATGGTAAAATTCGGAGAGATTTTTATGAAAGGTAAAGCTTTTTTATGCACTTCAAAATTTCAACTAATTTTTAGCTCATCTGGCTACGCCAGGGTGAGCTTTTCTGATCGATGATTGTCCGTCGTCCGTCAACATTTTGATTCAAATGACATCTCCTCTGAAACCTCTAGGCCAATGTTGATAAAACTATGCAGGAATGTTCCTTGCATGAAGCTTTACCAAAATTGTTCAAAGAATTCCATTCCATGTAGAGCTCTTTTTGCATAGGAATATATAGGAAAAACTTTAAAAATCTTCTTCTCTGAAACCACAAGGCCTAGAGCTAAGATATTTGGCATGTAGCATTGTCTAGTGGACCTCTACCAAGATTGTTCATATTATGACCCCTGGGTCAAAATTGACCCCGCACCGGGGGTCACTTAGTTTTGCATAGGAATATATAGGAAAAGCATTAAAAATCTTCTTCTCTGAAACCACAAGGCCTAGAGCTTAGATATTTGGCATGTAGCATTGGCTAGTGGACCTCTACCAAGATTGTTCAAATTATGACCCCCGGGTCAAAATTGACCCCGCACTGGGGGTCACTTAGTTTTGCATAGGAATATATAGGAAAAACTTTAAAACTCTTCTTCTCTGAAACCACAAGGCCTAGAGCTTAGATATTTGGCATGTAGCATTGGCTAGTGGACCTCTACCAAGATTGTTCAAATTATGACCCCCGGGTCAAAATTGACCCCGCACCAGGGGTCACTTACTTTTGCATAGGAATATATAGGAAAAACTTTAAAAATCTTCTTCTCTGAAACCACAAGGCCTAGAGCTTAGATATTTGGCATGTAGCATTGTCTAGTGGACCTCTACAAAGATTGTTCAAATTATGAGCCCCGGATCAAAATCGACCCCGCACTGGGGGGTCACTTAGTTTTACATAGGCTTATGTAGGAAAAACTTTAAAAATCTTCTTCTCTGAAACCACAAGGCCTAGAGCTTAGATATTTGGCATGTAGCATTGGCTAGTGGACCTCTACCAAGATTGTTCAAATTGTGACCCCCGGGTGAAAATTGACCCAGCACCGGGGGTCACTTAGTTTTACATAGGCTTATATAGGGAAAACTTTAAAAATCTTTTTCTCTGAAACCACAAGGCCTAGAGCTTAGATATTTAGCATGTAGCATTGCCTAGTAGACCTCTTCAAAGTTTGTTCAAATTATGCCTCTGGGGTCAAAATTGACTGTGCCGGAGGGGGGGGGATCATTTGTTTTACAAAGGCGTATATAGGAAAACTTATTTGGTATATAACATTATCTAGTGATCTTCCACCAGGCAAGTGGACTTGTACCAAGGTGAGCGATATAGGGCCATCTTGGCCCTCTTGTTTATGTTATTTCCAGTACATTTAAGTCTAATGTATAATGTGTTGTCTATTGAACATTTATTGACATGTTTTAACAACATAAGACTGATAAATAACATTTGTCAGTATTCATTACACATCTTGATCTGTCTATGGTAAGGCCAGAGTTTTTATATTTCTTGGTTTACGCGACCGCAGGCCCTATTTTTTTAAAAAGTAGAATAAAAACAAGTTATAGCATTCCAAAAGTTCCTTCTAGGGCACATCTTTCTATATATATTATTGAAGTACAAACTAGGAAAGTCTTAGCAAATTCAGGCATTAGTATCTACAATATTTAATACTACACACACCTGTTACTACGTCACGCTAGATCTGCTTTTATATGGTCACATGATAAGTTCGCACCAATACTTCCAGCAGCAATATTAGCATCTTGCTACGCTATGCAAACAATAGGTAAATTAACATTCATTCAGCTATTTATCAAACTCATAATGCAAAAGCAAACGCATTGTTGGGCGATTTCTGCAAGTCCAACGTGCAATAGCTTATTTTGTATATGTGTGCAATAGGTGACCTAGCCTAAGTAATCTGGCATTTCACTGTGACCCCTTTCACAGATCTGATATTTTATAACTGTCACACCATTTTGTAGAAGGCGGACAGCTATTAAATGTCAACCTGTAAAATCGGTTTGCCTTCGAAGTGCCTTTGAAGTGCAAATAGTGAGACTATAGCTTACCCAGGGAAGTTACCACATAAAGGGAAATAACCACAGTAACGTAAACATGTAGCGTGTACGGAAAAGAACGGCTATTGGTTGTTAGTTGGTTCCATCCAATTTTTAATATCACAACGTTTAATTTATAACGGAAACACACCAAAAAAACGGCTTACGTGCTGCATTTTTCAGTCAAGTGTGTCTGTACAATTCTAAGTGTCCGTTCCTTGGAAGGAACAATAAAATCATGAACTGATATTTTATTATTATTGCTGCTGGTCCGACTCTGCAGTCTTGATGTGAAATTCGGCCATTATCGGCAGTGGGTTTTGGATATAGCCGGATATATTCCGGCGTGTCTATTACGTGTGAGTATGTCCGTGCGTCCGTGCGTCCGTCCCAATTTTGTCTGGAGCATAACTCCAAAAGTACTTGAGCGATTTTCTTCAAACTTCATACACTGACAGAGCACATTGGGAGGAAGTGCAGTGGTAAGAACAATAACTCTACCTTGCCTACTTTTAGAGTTATTCCCCTTTATCAGACTTACTTGAAAAACTTTGTCCGAAGCATTACTCCAAAAGTACTTGAGGGATTTTCTTCAAACTTTATACACTGACATAGCACATTGATAGGAAGTATGCAGTGTGCAAGAACAATAACTCTACCTTGCCTACTTTTAGAGTTATTCCCCTTTATCAGATTTACTTGAAAAGTTTTGTCCGAAGCATAACTCCAAAAGTACTTGAGGGATTTACTTCAAACTTAATACACTGACATAGCACATTGGTAGGAAGTGCAGTGTGCAAGAACAATAACTCTACCTTGCCTACTTTTAGAGTTATTCCCCTTTATCAGATTTACTTCCCAATTTTGTCCGGAGCATAACTCCAAAAGTACTTGAGCGATTTTCTTCAAACTTCATACACTGACAGAGCACATTGCAGACCTGTTTACTACTACGGATTCGCCGTTTTTTACAGTAAAAATACGCTCTACGGGTTGACATTGAAAAACTACGGATTCTGATATATAATCGGTCATTTTCGTTTTTTAAAGCGTATTTCCGTTTCTTGCCGGTATTGTGGGTATTTAGACAGTAATCGTGATCATTCGGACGCTTGCATGATAAGAAAACATTAGATAACAAGCCTCTCGGGAACAGGATTAGTTCCAGAGGCCCGGATGTTGGCAGAAAAACGCCGTCTGCCCGATGATGAAAAAGAAACGGTTGGAATTAAAAAAGCGAAAACACAAAATTAACAATCAGAAGTATAAAGTTGTATACAAAGATTTATGGAAATGTCTCAGACCGTCTACGAAAGGGGACGATTATGTGCATTGTTCAACTTGCAATGCTGATTTCATGTGTGCACACGGAGGTCGCAACGACTGTAAGAGACACGTTATATGCAGTATACACATGGTGAAATCTTTAGATTTCATATTGTATTACAAGGGCAGTGTGTACAAGGTGGAATCTTTAGTTTTCATGTATAGAAGGGCAAAGGGCCTAATAGGCAAAATCTGTACAAACTGAACATGACCGTTCCAAGGCGGTGCCCCACTGTGTTCCTTTAATTGTTCGTTTTGTCCTCGTGTGTTTGCTTTGTATGCTAGTGTGTGTTGGTAGTGTATGTTTGTGTGTGTACATGATTGTGTGTGTGTGTGTGTGTGTGTGTGTGTGTGTTGTTGGTATGCACTTCTGGGTGCTGTGGGGCTCGTTTTGGGGAGGCTGCGTTTTTGGTACGTGGCATTCCCTGTTTATTTTTTTTTTTTTTTTTTTTTTTTACAGATGAAATTTTCTTAACTTACATGTATTGCTCTGTTAAAATTGATATTGCACATACAGTATAGTGTAATGGTGATAAATGACTCAGTAATGCAGTTTTAATGCTTATTGTATCTGTGAAAGTGAAAACTACTGACAGCAGCCCAAAACTACTGAGAGTAGCTGTCCAAACTACTGAAAGACTCTAAATAGGGTAAACAGGTCTGACATTGGGAGGAAGTGCAGTGTGTAAGAACAATAACTCTACCTTGCCTACTTTTAGAGTTATTCTCCTTTATCAGATTTACTTGAAAAACTTTGTCCGAAGCATAACTCCAAAAGTACTTGAGGGATTTTCTTCAAACTTAATACACTGACATAGCACATTGGTAGGAAGTGCAGTGTGCAAGAACAATAACTCTACCTTGCCTACTTTTAGAGTTATTCCCCTTTATCAGATTTACTTGAAAAGTTTTGTCCGGAGCATAACTCCAAAAGTACTTGAGGGATTTACTTCAAACTTAATACACTGACATAGCACATTGGTAGGAAGTGCAGTGTGTAAGAACAATAACTCTACCTTGCCTACTTTTAGAGTTATTCTCCTTTATCAGATTTACTTGAAAAAAAATTTCTGGAGCATAACTCCAAAAAGTACTTTAGCGATTTTCTTCAAAATTAATACACTGACATAGCACATTGGTAGGAAGTGCAGTGTGCAAGAACAATAACTCTACCTTGCCTACTTTTAGTCAAATAGAAAAATATCATACTTATACTGATAATGAACATTAACATAATTTTGCAAACCTTCTCTTCATTGCCTTATTCTTTTTCCACTTACTTGAAAACCATACTCAGCATGACCATAACTATACGGCTTTTTAAGGATTTCCTCTCACCAAGTAAAATGTATGAAAGTACAACCTTCAGGTAACTTCTTCCCGGCGGGGGGATTAACCATATGTAACATGGCTCTTGTTACATATTTTATTGAAGTACAAACTAGGACAGTCGAGGCAAATTCAGGCATTAGTATCTACAATATTTAATACTCCACGCACCTGTTACTACGTCACGCTAGATCTGCTTTTATATGGTCACATGGTAAGTTCGCGCCAATACTTCCAGCAACAATATTAGCATATTTCTACGCTATGCAAACGATATGTAAATTAACATTTTTTCAGCTATTTGTCAAACTCATAGCTTACCAAGTGAAGTTACCACTTAAAGGGAAATAACCACAGTAACGTTAACATGTAGCGTGTACGGAAAAGAACGGCTATTGGTTGTTAGTTGTTCAAATTTTCAATATTATAAAATTTAACTTATAACGGAAACACACCGAAAAAGGCTTACGTGCTGCATTGTTCAGTCAAGTGTGTCTGTACAATTTTAAGTGTCCCTTCCATGGAAGGAACAATTATGATTGTTTATTCCTGATTCCAGACTTCTTTAAATGACTAGTTAATAAAGTGTCAGAATAGTAGAAGTAATTATTTTAAAGTATTTATTTTGTTTCGAAAATGATGATTATTGACTTGTGCAGTAGACTGATGGGCATGTTCAATATGTGCTCTGTTCAATACAGTAAGAAAAGTCTGTCTTACTCAATATTTCAGAAAATTTTTCCATAAACCAAGAAATATAAAAACTCTGGCCCAATATTGGCACTTAATATAAGGCTATAAATAGCAATTATGTAATTCTCTGCTGGAGATGTTCTTGACCCCTAGTTGAACTTCATGCTGTCAGCCCAGATGTTATAGAAGTTGGTAGTTGTAATTTTTACATTCACAACACAAGAAAGTCCATATATAAAATTAAATGAATATTTAATATAATACAAAACATATAAAAAGATATATCAATGGCAAATATGTCTATTCATGTTTTTCTTTCATTAAAGAATTTTCTCTTACCCTGTTTATTTCTAAAATGTACTCTTCCATCTATCAATTTGGACAGTACCATAAATTCTTTAAAAAATGAATAGCTCACAGTGCAGATCATAATCAGACAGCAATAAGTGAATAGCAAACAGTGCAGATCATGATCAGACAGCAAAATAGTGCATAGCAAATAGTGCAGATCATGATCAGATAGCAAAAATGAATAGTGAACAGTGCAGATCATGATCAGACAGCAAAATAGTGCATAGCAAACTGTGCAGATCATGATCAGACAGCAAAATAGTGCATAGCAAATAGGCAGACATGATCAGATAGCAAAAAGAAAGGAACAGGCAGACATGATCAGACAGCAAAATAGGCATAGCAAACTGGAGATCTGATCAGACAGCAAAAGGCATAGCAAATAGTGCAGATCATGATCAGATAGCAAAAATGAATAGTGAACAGTGCAGATCATGATCAGACAGCAAAATAGTGCATAGCAAACAGTGCAGATCATGATCAGACAGCAAAATAGTGCATAGCAAATAGTGCAGATCATGATCAGATAGCAAAAATGAATAGTGAACAGTGCAGATCATAATCAGACAGCAAAAAAATTAATAGCAAACAGTGCAGATCATAATCAGACAGCAGAATAATGAGGCCTAGAGCTTAGATATTCAACATGTGGCGTTACCTGGTGACTCTCTACCAAGATTGTTTAAATCATGACCCTTGGGTCAAAATTGACCCTGCCCGGGGGTTTCTTGATTTTACATAGGCTTATTTTGAGGAAAATCATGAGCCAAAGGTAAAAATTGACCCTTTCTGCTATTGATGATCTTCTATTATAGCCAATGGTAGACAGGTGAGCGATATAGGCCATGATGGCCCTTTTGTTTTTAGATAGGCTTATAAAGGAAAAACTTCAAAAATCTTCTTCTCTGAAACTACAAGGCCTAGAGCTTAGATATTTAGCATGTGGCTTAACCTAGTGAACCTTTACAAAGATTGTTCAAATTAAGACCCCCGGGTCAAAATTGACCCTACCCAGGGCTCACTTGTTTTTACATAGGCTTATATAGGAAAAACTTTAAAAATCTTTATTTCTGAAACCACAATGCCTAGAGCTTAGCTATTTGGCATGTATCATTACCTAGTGGATCTCTTCCAAGAATATTCAAATCATGTCCCTGAGGACAAAATTGACCCTTTCTGTTATTGATGACCTTGTATTATAGCCAGTGGTAGCCAGGTGAGCGATATAGGGCCATCTTGGCCCTCCTGTTTTATTATGCGGTTTTGCAGTTATGTCATGTGCAAAATACACAATCTTACTGTTTCAAAATTCATTTCATGTTGAAATGAATAAATATTTTATCACTTTTGATGTTGATTTACTATATTTCCAAAGGAAAAACAAGCAATTAATGTCTGCTGAATTCAGCCAAATTTATCAAGAAAATTTTACAGTTGCAAGATGCCATGGAAGGTAATAAAAGCTGATCTCCGGCTCTGGTCTTTCGATGGTCTTGGAAATAATCTGTGTTATAATAAGCCATGAAATTATTTTTGCATAATATTTATTTATTTTTAATACTCTGTGACTTTTGAAGAGCCTACAAAAATTTATACTTGTGAACAATTTCTGCATTACAATAGAGTTCTGGAAATTGGTCCATGATACTATTCATATTTTTGTTGAATTCTAATTAAATTCATTTACAAATTGTGTTATCATTAACTTTCTAAAACTGAACATCTACTTTCAAAATAATTCAAAATAAATAAAGACCGATATTTCATTTATTGGGGGAGTCCAAAGTTAATGAAAAATTAACCTTTACAAAAACCGACAAAGCAATTAAGGATCAGTATTTTCAAAGTGGGTAGGCTAGCTGCAGACATTAAAGTACTGCCAGAGGCATGTGGCTTTGTCCTCTGATTGCAAATTACCAACCAATTAACAAAGTGACAGTCAGATTATCTGACTTGTTTATTCGTATCGTATATTAGGGTTTTATCGTTGTTACCGGTTTCCCACATGACCAACGCCCCTAGAAGAGGTAAGTTATTTTAGGTTTCGGATGATAGTGCAAGATACAGAAAGCGTCCCAATTTCAGAGACACCCCTGGTTCTTTTAACATGCCAGGTGTATAGCACCCATACATGGGACCTCGGTTTTTGTCTTATATGAAAGACTGTTAGTAATTTTAGTTGGTCAACCCTGGGAATCGAACACACTACCTCGAGATTGCAAGTCTTGTGCTTTACCGATTGAGCTAACCTGGCTGACTTCACACATGTTCATTGCTCGTCCTGGGAGCATATAACAGACCTGTAGGTGTTGACAGGAGCCTGTGTACTGTGTTTTCAGCTTGTTTTAATATGCCAATTATGGACTGAAAATGATAAAAAATTGCAACTTTATTTGTAAAGGATACAAAACAATAAATTTACTACAAGAGAAGTAAATCTGGTGCCTGTAAATGTCAAGAATATCATATGAATTAATACCAGCTTGTGGCAGAAATTGTTCACTAACAGTTTAATGAAGAGAATGGAGGACACTCAATTGATACAAATATTTTTAGTATGCAAACAGCTTGTCAACACCAAACTGAGAATGTTGATGTGTCAGCTGCTTTTCGGGATATGTGATTGTGATAGGGTAGACGATAGAAACTGATTAAAAAAGGAGAAGATTTAAAGGAATACAAATTGGAAGCAGTAGACAAATGCTTGTTTTTGCTAGAAAGGAAATTGTTTCAAGTAGATATCTATTAAAAGCATGTTCTGTCTTTACATAGGCAGCCAAGAGGTAACTTTCTTTGAGAGTTGTGGAGTAGCAGATCTTGTAGCTACATGTCATGGTGGACGTAATAGGATGTTAGGAGAAGCTGTTGTCAAGTCTTCAAAGGTAAGTTAAACACACCAAAATATCAACCTCCTTCCAATAAATTGTTGGTTTCTGTGAAATGAAGGCGAGATCGTTTAATGCACATTGCAGTCTTTATAGGTTCAAATATGTTAAATTAATATTTTGTGTGTTCATAACTTTTTTTAGAAAAGATAAGTTTTAAAGGCAGAGACTTCACTGATGGCGACATCGCCAATCAGTGCAAAGTAAAAATGCTTTTGAAGAAAGAAACTCCTTTTGCATCAGTTATCAGACCACCACATGTAAAATGCATGAAAAACGTATCCAACTATCCAACATAGAGATGTCAGGATCAGAACATTATGAATGTAGGACATGATTATCCCCTAGGGCATTATCCCCTTAGCTCAATTTTGCAAAGGAGGACATTAGACCATTATTTGCACAGGTGGACATTAGCCCCTTCACTCTTCAAAGTTTAAAATTTGATATAATATAAAGTTGAAATTAAAAGTTTTTTAGCTCACCTAGCTACGCCAGGGTGAGCTTTTCTAATCGATGATTGTCCGTCGTAGGTCGTCCGTCGTCCATCAACATTTTGATTCAAATGACATCTCCTCTGAAACCTCTAGGCCAATGTTGCTAAACTATGCAGGAATGTTCCTTGCATGAAGCTCTACCAAAATTGTTCAAAGAATTCCATTCCATGCAGAACTCTGGTTGCTATGGCAACAAATAGGAAAAACTTTAAAAATCTTCTTCTCTGAAACCACAAGGCCTAGAGCTTAGATATTTGGCATGTAGCATTGTCTAGTGGACCTCTACCAAGATTGTTCAAATTATGACCCCCGGGTCTGAAACCACAAGGCCTAGAGCATTTGTTTTACAAAGGCGTATATAGGAAAACTTATTTGGTATATAACATTATCTAGTGATCTTCCACCAGGCAAGTGGACTTGTACCAAGGTGAGCGATTTTGGGCCATCTTGGCCCTCTTATTTATTAATTCTATTAATTTTGTCAAAGAATAATTATAGAGTTGATTATTATGCTGATGCATTTATAAAGATAATTTGATGAGAGGGCTAATGTCCGCTTTTGCAAAATCAAAAAGGGGCTTATGTCCTCCTGTGCAAAATTGAGCTAAGGAGATAATGTCCTAGGGGATAATGTCCGTTTACAGAGCATTATAAGTGTACACACAAAGGTAGGGCAATATACTCCTAGATGAGGTAGAATATGAAATTCACTTGAAGATCTATTGCATTAAGAGTTTGCTCTTTCTCAAATTAATGTGGACTTGGCCTATTTGTTGTTGTTGTGTGAGTTTAACACCCGTTTCAACCGTATTTCAGTCATTTTTACAGGCAGGCAATTTGTCTAACCATTTTCCTGGGAAGAACCAGTACTAGAACCCTATCCTCCATAAGAAAATGCCAATTTTTTTACCCCCTGGTCAAGCACATTGAGAGGAAGTGCAGTGCACAAGAACCATAACTCCATCTTGACTCATTACAGAGTTATTGCCCTTTGTTACTTTTCCTTGTCCGGAGTATAACTTGAAAACTACTGGTTGGAATTCAATGCAACTTCATACAATGATCAAGCACAATAAGAGGAAGTGCAGTGCACAAGAACCATAACTCTATCTATAGTAATTACAGAGTTATTGCCCTTTGTTACTTTTCCTTGTCCAGAGCATTACTTGAAAACTACTAGTTGGAATTCAATACAACTTCATAAAATGGTCTAGCACAATGAGAGGTAGTGCAGTGTACAAGAACCATAACTCTATCTTGAGTATTTACAGAGTTATTGTCCTTTGTTACTTTTCCTTGTCGCAGAGCATAACTTGAAAACTACTGGTTGGAAATCAATACAGCTTCATACAATGGTCAAGTACATTGAGAGGAAGTGCAGTACACAGGAACCATAACTCTTCCTTGACTCATTACAGAGTTATTACCCTTTGTTACTTTTCCTTGTCTGGAGCATTACTAGAAAACTACCAGTTGGAATTCAATACAACTTCATACAATGGTCTAGCACAATGAGAGGAAGTGTAGTGTACAAGAACCATAACTCTATCTTGAGTATTTACAGAGTTATTGCCCATATTTACTTTTCCTTGTCGCAGAGCATAACTTGAAAGCTACTGGTTGGAATGCAATACAACTTCATACAATGGTCCAGCACAATGAGAGGAAGTGCAGTGTACAAGAACCATAGCTCTATCTTGACTAATTACAAAGTTATTGCTGAGAACAATATCTCTATTTTAGTTTTTTTTGCAAGGTATTCTGTTACTACGAACTTCTCAGTTTATAAAGCAGTCTTTGGGGGATATTAATCACATTTAGTGATAGCTCTAGTTTCACATAAAGGGACATGGTGAGTAGCAGGGCTTGAGCCCATGACTATCAAACAATGAGAAGTGCCACTTTGCCTATTCACAGATGTTGGCAGGCCCTGAAAATATACATAAATGTGTGAGCCTGAATTCTAAAATATTTACATTCTTTTTTCTTTATTGAAGGACAATAAGAATTGGGTAACGTACATATTCCTCAAATATTAATCCGTCACTTGTTTAAAGTTTGATTAATGTTTTGCTGAATTTATACTGGAGACTGACGTACAATGTATGTGTATGTGTCATCTTACTGGGCCAAAGGCCTGTGTGAGGTATTATGACCATTATTTGTCTGTCTCTTTTAAGCTCACCTGGCACACAGTGCCAGAGTGAGCTATTATGATCGCTTTCCGTCCGGGTCCGTCGTCCGTCTGTCCGTCCCTCCACCATTTCTTTCAAATGACATCTCCTCTGAAACAGCTGGGCTAATGTTGATGAAACTTTGCAGGGATGTTCCTTGCATGAAGCTCTATCAAAGTTGTTTAAAAAATACCATTCCATGCAGAACTCTGGTTGCTATGGCAACAAATAGGAAAAACTTTAAAAATCTTCTCTGAAACCACGAGGCCTAGAGCTAAGATATTTGGCATGTAGCATTGTCTTGTAGACCTCTACCATGATTGTTCAAATTATGACCCCCTCCCCCGGTCAAAATTGACCCTGTGCGGGTGGTCACTTAGTTTTGCATATAGGAAAAACTTTAAAAATCTTCTTCTCTGAAACTGCAAGGCCTAGATATTTAGCATGTGGCATTGTCTAGTGGACTTGTACCAATATTGTTCAAATTATGAGCCCTGGGTCAAAATTGACCCTGCCCTGGGGGTCACTTGGTTTTTACATAGGCGTATATAGGAAAAAAGTTAAAAATTTTCTTCTCTGAAACCACAAAGCCTAGAGCTTAGATATTTAGCATGTGGCATTGTCTAGTGCACCTCTACCAAGATTGTTCAAATTATGAGCCCTGGTTCAAAATTGACTCCGCCCGGGGGGGGTCACTTGGTTTTACGTAGGCTCATATAGGAAAAACTTTAAAAATCTTCTTCTCTGAAACCACAAGGCCTAGAGCTGAGATATTAAGCATGTAGCATTGTTTAGTGGACCTTTACCAAGATTGTTCAAATTATGACCCTTTGGTCAGAATTAACCCTTCCCGGCAGAGGGAGAAGGCAGTTGATTTCACATAGGCTTCTATAGGGAAAACTTTGAAAATAAAAACACAAGGCTGACAGGCAGATAATAGATATTTGAAATGTTACTTAGCATTGTGTAGTGGACCTCTATGAATTATGTTAGAATCATGACCCCTTTTATTATAGCAAATGGTAGTCAGGTGAGCGATATAGGGCCATCATGGCCCTTCTGTTTTGTAAGTGATGAAAAACAAAGGAGAGAAAAATGTCATATATTTTGTAAAACCATATGACCGTCGACGCGCGAAAATGTACCTTCGGACATTTGTTACATTATTCGACAAAAATTTATAAAAAAAACCCATAAAATTTACATTTTTGTCACCCTCTTTAAATGCAAAACGAATGTTAAAAACTGATAGCCACTATATTTTCCTCAACAGAAACACACTATTTGCTTCAAAATCCTCTTAGAGCATTACTATGGCAACAGCGATTTAAAATGATTCTTTTTTTTTACTTTGGCTATACCCTATGAAAAAGGCATATCGTGGAAAGAAGACATGAAATAGTTCACCAGATATGATATATATTGAAAGAGTATATAATGTTGCAACCCAAAATAAATGATGCTGTTAGGAAATGATTACCGGAATATTTTACTGCCCAATATAATTCAAGTGAATTTTGACGTCAAATTATGGTATATGACGTCATTTTTAGAATCAACAATGACGCCTTAGGTATACCTTTTCAAAGTGTTGTAGTTTTGTATATCCTGGACGTAGGTAACTGAAATTTTCCAATATTGATATTGAAATATTGTTTGTTCATAATATACAAGAAAGTTAGTTTCCAAGAATTTTGTCCGAAGGTACATTTTCGCGCGTCGACGGTCATATCTGTGTCGACAATAACATTTAGTGAAGCATACACGTCAACCATCTTGTCCAGAAAGGAGTATTTTTGTGCTTTAACTTCTCACTCGTGTGACTTTCACAAATAAAATTGAAACTAGAATTTAGTGTCCCTTTGTGGCCCCAATTATTTATGCAGCGGCGGCCACATACCCTCCATAACTTCAAAAACTACTTTTGTGAATGTAAACTGCAGTACAAGCTGACCCTTGTTAGCCCATCAAAGCCAAAGGCTCTGAATGAGCTATTAGTACTGGCGGGTGGTCAGGCATCCATCATCCATCATCATCTTTTCACTTAAAGGCATTCACTATCATTTCCTATATGTATATAGGTAAAAAAAAATTCTAATAGGAGAAATTGTTCAAATTTGGTATGTTGACTGAGAATCAAGTTTGAAACAGAAATCATAGGTCACACAGGGTTCCCACGCCTCTGGGAAAAGTCCTTAAATTTCAAAATTGGAGCTTGCGGTCTTGAAAAGTCCATGGATTTGGCGATGTACAGTAAAGGTACGGAAAAAGTACTGGAATTTAGACCATCCAACCAATGTTGAGATCTCCTACCTTAGCGATGTGGCGGCGTTTGCAAGCACAAATTTATAGCAATTTGATTACAAGAGTGAATTTTGCGTGACTATCCCGATATCTGAATGACAAGGGAAGTAACCCAGTCGAAACCGTTTAGAGAAATCTATTAGTGGTATATAACCTGAAGGTGGCGACATTGGAAATAAAATTCAATTTTCTGGTTTAAATACATCAATATTTTGGTGGTGTTTCATTGTTGTTGTGTGGGAATGTATATTTTTTGACGGCATACACAAGTTAGTTTTATAAAATCTGTAAAAAATCTTGGTTGGGAAACGCTTGAAGTCGTCGAACAAACTTCCAGTTGAAAATATCGTCTGCCATCGTGCGTCAGTCGTTCGAAAAAGAACTTGGTTTTAAAAATCATAATATAAGGGTAAAAACTTTAACAGTATACACTGTAAAAAGGTCCTTGAAAAGTCCTAGAAGGTCCTTAAAAAGTCCTTGAAAAGTCCTTGAAAAGTTCTTAAATTTTGAATACCTAAAAGTGGGAACCCTGGTCACAAATCAACAAATATTTGATGGTATTAAAAAATTTAAGCACTGCCTGAGAATAAAGGTATTTTGACCTTTAAACTTTCAGAACACCCATGATATGTACAACTGTATATTCCCTTAAATATGACATTTAGAAAATCTATTTATCAGTTGTGTCACATAGCCTGAATTTGCAAACAGTTCTACAATTGATTGAGTTAATTTTGCCATCCTTTATGACAGGCTATATTTTTCACATCTACCGGGAGTGACAAATGCCAAGTGGAGAATTTTAAGAGGGATAAATATTTTAAATCTATGAAATGGTGATTTTTTAGGTTTAAATTAAAAATAACTCTCTGAAACAGTTATATTAAAAGGAAAAACAATGTTTACGGGAAATACCACAGCAGCGATGTGTGATTCAAAGAATCTGAATGAATTGGGTTGCTTTTACAGGTGTATTTAACCAATATACTAATTAATATATAATTTCACTCAAGGTCATTCCAAAATATGCTGAGAAATGCGAAGTCCCCAAAAAGAGATATTTTCACTCCAAAGGGCCAAAGTCGCTCAACTGAATGGAGTGTGGGTTTTTTTTCTCACTCACTTCACACTCCACGTTTTTAAATTGGTATAATTAGGCTAAATCTCTTTGACATTGCTGGCATTTTTGGCACCAAAAATGGACACATGAGACCCTTGATATAGACTTTTTAGACTTAAATTTTGAAACTAACTTTCTACCGTAACACAACACTATAGAACAAACTTGCTTGGTTAAAGACACATTGAAAAGTTCCTTTGAAAATGTTCTAGAAATGTAGCCTGTAGAAGTATTTTCCTCCCCTCAAATCTTTGCCTTATCACACCCCTATAGGTGTCTCTGTGAAAACCAGTGACCCCCCCAGGGTTCGGTCAATTTTGACCCCAGATGCATGATTTGAACAAACTTGATAGAGGTCCATTAGACAATGTTACACACAAAATATCTGAACTCCAGACCTTATGAATTTGGAGAAAAAGAGTTTTTATGGTTTTTCAATGTAAGTCTATGTAAAACTAGTGAAGCCAAAGATGGGGCCAATTTTAACCCAGGGGTCATGATTTGAACAATATTGGTAGAAGTCCACTAGACAATGCTAATGCCAAATAGTTAAGCTTTCTGAAGAAAAAAAAAGATTTTAAATTTTTTTCCTATTCTGTGCCAAAGCAACTAGAGTTCTTATTGGAACTACTTGATTTGAACAATCTTTGATGAGGAACATTCATGTGAAGTTTGGTTGAAATTTGTTTAGTAGTTTTTCATGGAGATTTGAAAAGACACCGGACAGTGAGTGATCAAAATAGCTCACCCTGAACACAAGTAGTCATTGAGAGTGGTCCAGGAAGTAGTCATTAAGAGTGGTCCAGGAAGTAGTCATTGAGAGTGGTCCAGGAAGTATTCATTGAATGTGCTCCAGGAAGTATTCATTGAGAGTGGTCCAGGAAGTAGTCATTGAGAGTGGTCCAGGAAGTAGTAGTCATTGAGAGAAGTCCAGGAAGTAGTAGTCATTGAGAGTGGTCCAGGGAGTAGTCATTGAGAGTGGTCCAGGAAGTAGTAGTCATTGAGAGTGGTCCAGGAAGTAGTCATTGAGAGTGGTCCAGGAAGTAGTAGTCATTGAGAGTGGTCCAGGAAGTAGTCATTGAGAGTGGTCCAGGGTCCAGGGAGTAGTCATTGAGAGTGGTCCAGGGAGTAGTCATTGAGAGTGGTCCAGGAAGTAGTAGTCATTGAGAGTGGTCCAGGAAGTAGTAGTCATTGAGAGTGGTCCAGGGAGTAGTCATTGAGAGTGGTCTAGGAAGTAGTAGTCATTGAGAGTAGTCCAGGGAATAGTCATTGAGAGTGGTCCAGTAAGTAGTCACTGAGAGTGGTCCAGGAAGTAGTCATTGAGAGTAGTCCAGGGAGTAGTCATTGAGAGTGGTCCAGGAAGTAGTCATTGAGAGTAGTCCAGGGAGTAGTCATTGAGAGTGGTCCAGGAAGTAGTCACTGAGAGTGGTCCAGGGAGTAATCATTGAGAGTGGTCCAGGGAGTAGTCATTGAGAGTGGTCCAGGGAGTAGTCATTGAGTGTGGTCCAGGAAGTAGTAGTCATTGAGAGTAGTCCAGGGAGTAGTCATTGAGAGTGGTCCAGGAAATAGTCATTGAGAGTAGTCCAGGGAGTAGTCATTGAGAGTAGTCCAGGGAGTAGTCATTGAGAGTGGTCCAGGGAGTAGTCATTGAGAGTGGTCCAGGAAGTTGTCATTGAAAGTGGTCCTGGAAGTAGTCATTGAGAGTAGTCCAGGGAGTAGTCATTGAGAGTAGTCCAGGGAGTAGTCATTGAGAGTGGTCCAGGGAGTAGTCATTGAGAGTGGTCCTGGAAGTAGTCATTGAGAGTAGTCCAGGGAGTAGTCATTGAAAGTGGTCCAGGAAGTAGTCATTGAGAGTAGTTCAGGAAGTAGTCATTGAGAGTGGCCCTGGAAGTAGTCATTGAGAGTAGTCCAGGGGGAGTCATTGAGAGTAGTCCAGGGAGTAGTCATTGAGAGTGGTCCAGGAAGTAGTCATTGACAGTTTGCCAGGAAGTAGTCATTGAGAGTGGTCCAGGAAGTAGTCATTGACAGTTTGCCAGGAAGTAGTCATTGAGAGTAGTCCAGGGAGTAGTCATTGAGAGTGGTCCAGGGAGTAGTCATTGAGAGTAGTCCAGGGAGTAGTCATTGAGAGTGGTCCAGGGAGTAGTCATTGAGAGTAGTCCAGGGAGTAGTCATTGAGAGTGGTCCAGGGAGTAGTCATTGAAAGTGGTCCAGAAAGTAGTCATTGAGAGTTTGCCAGGAAGTAGTAATTGAGAGTGATCTAGGAAGTAGTCATTGAGAGTGGTCCAGGAAGTAGTAGTCATTTTGATAATAATAATAATAATAATAACTTTATTTTACGAAGGTTACATAAAAGGTATATTATGAATCATAATCATTCAAAACATACTTTTATACACTATTCTAGATTGACTGTGAAATAAAGACATAAAAATAAAATTATACTACAAATATCATCATGTGCTCAAATCCAAAACACTCGACTTCATTACAGATCTTATTTTACACATTTTAAACATCATCATATTACAAAGTTTATTAACTGATTCCTTTTAACTAATTTTATCTAATACAAATATTTTATTTAATGCCAACTGTGTGTGATATTGAATAATTCATTTTAGCATTATATTACAAATGATATTGAATAATACTGAACAATTCATTTTAGTATTATATTACAAATGATATTTTTATAACTGATTCCTTTTAATTAATGTTATCTAATACAAATATTTTATTTAATGCCAACTGTGTGTGATACTGAATTATTCATTTTAGCAGTATATTACAAATGATATTGAATAATATTGAATAATTCATTTTAGCATTATTTTACAAACGATATTCTTATAACTGATTCCTTTTAATTAATGTTATCTAATACAAATATTTTATTTAATGCCAACTATGTGTGATATTGAATAGTTCATTTTAGCATTATATTACAAATGATATTTGTAGTAAGTGTTATCATGTGTCTATGTACAACGCCATTGAATATTGTTATAGAAATCGGTGTTTAATCAAATTAAAAAGTTTCAAGTTTCAAAACATAACTTATTTTCATATGGCCTTCAGAACAAAAAAAGAAAAGAGAAAAGGAAACATCACATACATACATTTAAACCACACATACACCACAAATCATGCACTCTAAATTAATTATACTAATCTTAATAACATATTAGATACGTTTATATAATAAACATCATTTTCTCTACGACAGACACTCAAATGCAAATAATATTATGAATTATATAATTAATCTAATGTCATAACTTAGATACTAAGAGCCATATTGTTAAAAATCTTATAAACGAGAAGCTCAGTGTGGTATTTGCACCTGTCCGAAAAAGACAACCAATGCAATTCCTTTAGTAAATCTGAAGAATGGGATTTAACAGGTCGATTTAAAATAAGTTTTGCTATACGTTTTTGCAATTTATTTATTTTTTGTACATAATTATTTTGTATTGCCTTTTCCCCAAATGGTACAACAATAGTCGAATATTGGAAGAATGTAACCGTTATAAAACATTAACTTCATCTCATCCGATATATAATATATAATGTTTTTTAATAATGCAATTTTGGAGTTTATTTTTTTGCAAACATAATCAATATGGTTATGCCAATTCAGAACATTGTCCACATACACACCTAATATTTTTTGAGTTGTAACGTTTTCTAATATGCAATCATTGATTTTTAAATGAAGGTTACCTGCGTGTTTTAGTTTATAATTTGAACCAAGGACCATGCATTTAGTTTTTAAGGGATGTAAAGACATATTGTTTATTATGCACCATTTATTGATTAAATCAAGATTCATTTGCAGTTTAGTTTGAATTTCTGATATCTGGAAATCAGACTCGTACAACGTTGAGTCATCTGCATACAGATCTATATTTAGATCTTGACAACTTAATGTTATATCATTGATGTATATCAAAAATAATAAGGGACCTAGTATTGAGCCCTGTGGCACCCCAGATTGTATTTGTTGAGAATCCGAATGCACATTTCCAACTTTAACAATTTGACTTCTGTTTGATAAATAAGACGTAAATAATTTCAATGAACGCCCAGAAAAATGATACAATTTCAATTTGTATAATAAGATTTCATGATCTACTAAATCAAATGCCTTTCGAAGATCCAAAAACACAGTTCCAATTAGTTTACCACAATCTACATCTTTCAGCCATGCATCTATCAATCTAGTAAGTGCGGTGTTGTAAGAATGATTTTTCCGAAAAACCTGATTGGGTTTTATGAATTGCATTAGTGCTTTGAAAGAAGGAATGGATTTTCCTTGCAATATGTTGCTCAAATATTTTAGAAATTGTTGGCAAAATTGAGATGGGATGATAATTATCAGCTAGTTCCCTGTTACCAGATTGAAAAATAGGCAAAATTCTAGCCTTTTTAGCTCACCTGGCTATGCCAGGGTAAGCTTTTCTGATCGATGATTGTCCGTCGTCCGTCAACATTTTGATTCAAATGACATCTCCTCTGAAACCTCTAGGCCAATGTTGATAAAACTATGCAGGAATGTTCCTTGCATGAAGCTCTACCAAAATTGTTCAAAGAATTCCATTCCATGCAGAACTCTGGTTGCTATGGCAACAAATAGGAAAAACTTTAAAAATCTTCTTCTCTAAAACCACAAGGCCTAGAGCTTAGATATTTGGCATGTAGCATTGTCTAGTGGACCTCTACCAAGATTGTTCAAATTATGACCCCCGGGTCAAAATTGACCCCGCTCGGGTGGGCCCTTAGTTTTTGCATAGGCATATATAGGGAAAACTTTAAAAATCTTCTTCTCTGAAACCACAAGGCCTAGAGCTAAGATATTTGGCATGTAGCATTGTCTAGTAGACCTCTACCAAGATTGTTCAAATTATGACCCCCGGGTCAAAATTGACCCCGCACCGGGGGTCACTTAGTTTTGCATAGGAATATATTATAGGAAAAACTTTAAAAAATCTTCTTCTCTGTAACCACAAGGCCTAGAGCTTAGATATTTGGCATGTAGCATTGGCTAGTGGACCTCTACCAATATTGTTCAAATTATGACCCCGGGGGGGGGGGGGCCCGGGTCACTTATTTTGATAGGAAATTAGGAAAACTTAAAATCTTCTTCTCTGAAACCACAAGGCCTAGAGCTGTATTTGGCTGTAGCTGGCTGTGGACCGCTACCAAGATTGTTCAAATTATGAGCCCCGGATCAAAATTGACCCCGCACCGGGGTCACTTAGTTTTACATAGGCTTATATAGTAAAAACTTTAAAAATCTTCTTCTCTGAAACCACAAGGCCTAGAGCTTAGATATTTGGCATGTAGCATTGGCTAATGGACCTCTACCAATATTGTTCAAATTATGACCCCCGGGTCAAAATTGACCCCACACCAGGGGTCACTTAGTTTTGCATAGGAATATATAGTAAAAACTTTAAAAATCTTCTCTGAAACCACAAGGCCTAGAGCTTAGATATTTGGCATGTAGCATTGCCTAGTAGACCTCTTTAAAGTTTGTTCAAATTATGCCCCTGGGGTCAAAATTGACCTTGCCCGGGGGGGGGGATCCTTTGTTTTACAAAGGCGTATATGGGAAAACTTATTTGGTATATAACATTATCTAGTGATCTTCCACCAGGCAAGTGGACTTGTACCAAGGTGAGCGATATAGGGCCATCTTGGCCCTCTTGTTTAAAATGTCGGGAAAAACTCCAGATGAAATACTACTGTTTATAATAGAAGCTATGTATGGAGTAATAACGTCACCACAGCTTTTAAAAATTTTCAGACCTGTTCCGTCAAGACCAGTTGATTTGTGTACTTCTAACTTATCAATAATGTGTCGCACATCAAGGGGTGTTATATAATCGATATCAAATTGATGTTTGCCTAGTTTCTGATTTAATTCGTCTTTAAATGCCTTGAAATTTGTGCTTGAAAATGTTGTTTTAGATATTATATGAGAGATTATATGAAGTGTTTGTTTAATTCATTAACAATGTTTAAACTTCCGATAATCTCGCTGCTATTAACTGTTATCCGTTTTGGTAAATCAATTGTTTTACTTTTAGGCCACTACTTTTATATTTCTTGGTTTACAAAACCGGCGAACGTATTTTTCCAAAAATGGAAAAAAAATAAAAACACGATTTCGACTTTTTATTTTTCCCGATGGATTTTTACAGGGATACAAAAAAAATCGCCTGTTTTGTCTTGTTTAGAAAAGTGAAAACAAACTAGTTTTGGTATAATTACACCACAAAAACATTGCCGCCGATGTAATATTCTCCGCTATCGCGTAACTATAGATCCGTGCCGCTACGAGTGTGTACTGTTTAATGTAATTGTTTCAAAAATAGCACAACCGATAATATTAATCAGGATTCATGTATATTTATAAAATATTTGTTCCCGTTAAAAATTTGAATTAATTGGTCAATTTTTATTCTCCACTTGGCATTTGTCACTCGCGGTAGGTGTGAAAAATTCGAGCTGTCAAGGATGACAAAACTAATCCAGACAATTCTAAAATTGTTTGCAATGTGGCATCACTCACGGAGTATTGTTTGTTAATTTATGAAATGATAAAATTATTTAACTACTCTAAAATACGCGAAGAAACGCTGAGTAGAGCAATTATCGTTGTTTTTGTAACTCACTCTACTCTCCACGTTTTTTCCATATTTCTCCTAATCAGGAACGTAGAGTTGACTCTACGTTCCTGTCCTAATGAATTACGTGATTTACGGTGAAACGGTAAAATATTTTTGAAAATCTTTTCCTTCAAAAATCGGTGTAAAACCGTGATCGCGAAAATACGTCACACATAGAAGGAAACTCAGTAAAATTAAGCTAATTTTTTCTTTGAAATTTGTGGTACTTTTGGCCCCAAAAATGGACATACAAGACTCCTGATATAGACTTTTAAATCCATTTTTATTCTCCTAGAGTGCTAAAACACATAGTTTTCCGGGGGCTCCGCCCCCTGGTCCCCCACAGGAGCATTGCCCCTTGACCCCATGCCTCCTGCCTTCACAAATAATTTTACTCCCTTCGACGCCTAATCACACCCCTGTGATTGCGAAAAGTATTTCTCAATCAATTTTTTAAAAAGTTTCAACTGTTTTTTATTCAAATCAAAACGTTCCGTTATAAAGAAAAATCACAGCATTTCAGCGTGTCCGTTTGGTTGTCATTTATTGTTAAAGCCGATTTTTTTCCCAGTAAAAATTTTCCTCCAACTGTTGCCGAATAAAATAATGTTTTCTGCAACCTCGTTTAATCTTAAAGGTTACAATAGATAAGGCCGCAGGTGTCACGAGATCAAAGAAGGCGCGCCGACGTTTGATCTTAGTAAAAGCACGTGGCATTAAAAAGACCGATATATTTTTGACAGTTTGAGACATGTACAAGTAGCTAAAGACGATAGTCTGATCATTTTGGATTATAAAAATACTATTTTGGAATAAATAATGTTATGAGTAAGTTTTTTGGGGTGGTACAAATAACACGCTATATGAAGTACGTCGGTCAGCAAATATTTTTGAATTTGATTTGTTTACAACACACAGACAATTCATGTGTATACAAATTTCTACCGCATATAACAATTTCAGTTTAATAATAATCAATTTAAATTTAATTTTCGTAAACCCACTTGAAGTGCCGCGATTTTACTCCCTGAAGGGTGGGGTACGGATTTCCGTTCTCGAACTTTGGACCAAAAACATCGTAACACCCCGAACCCACTATCAAGCAACACTCTCAGTTGAGAACAAAGGTTTTGGGAATAATTATGCAAACCGCATGCCATAGCGGCACACATCAAAGAAGCTGTCAATTTAGTTTCAGATGACATTAAATTTAGTTGTTTGCTTTTTTGGGTAATGGAAAAAGGTCTTGTACAGTCTTTTTTTTTTTTTTTTTTTCCCGGCCGATGGGCACTTTTCAAAAAAATTCTTGTAAACCAAGAAATAAAAAAGTAGTGGCCTTATCTAAATTTGACATGTCTTTCAAATTTTTCCACAAATAGGTAGGGTCTTTGTTGTCCCGAATAGCATTGTTGAAGAATTGACGTTAACTTTTTTTAATAAGCGCTGTTACTTTGTTTCTCAGAAACTTATATTGGTCAATGTTACCGATTTTTGTGTTGTTTGTCGAAAGTAGAAAAAACAAAATCGGTGTGTTTGACTACAAAGTTGGGGAGGCATTTATTATTTCGATTCTAACATAATAATGTGTTGAACTAGAAACATTTCATTGTCACTTACAGCTTTGAAGAACTTACATTTGAAGTCAAACACACCAATTTTGTTTTTCTAATTTCGTTTTCAACAAAATGGCCGCTTGTGGACGATGTTTTACCAGCGTCTAGAAAATTGGCGTGTTTGACTTCAAATGTAAGTTCTTCAAAGTTGTAGACTAAGCAGACTAAGATTGTTTACAAAATGCTAAATGTCCGATGTGAAAACGGTAGCGAGAAAGCATGCATTGGTACAGCACTGGGTATTTTGTTTGTTCCACAGCAAGTGCAGTGTTACAGTCAACATAGAGACCTTTGCAATATATCAATATACATATAGAAAAAAAAATTTCAAATTATTTTTTTCGTTTAAGAATTATAACTAGTGATTCTAATTGTTGTTTTTTTTCTGTTTTTTTTTTTATATGGGCACAAAGACTGGACATACACCTGTGCGTCGGTGGGCAAATATTTTCGAATTTAATAAATGTACAAAAATAAAAAAAATACGTGTATACAAATTTTCACGGAAAATAATTATAATTTAATGTCCTGTTAGCTGTGAGAAACACCACTCTAAGTACCACGGTTTTACACCCGCGAAGTGCCGCGATTTTTTAGCGATTTCATGTGAAAATTCTTCATGGACAATATTCTTTTATACAAACTGCCACAAGCATATACCTAAGTCTCGCATTTCACGCGCTTGCGTCCTAAAGGATGCACATATTTCAAATCTTTGCGTCCTTTGCATTTTTTGTGCGTACATGACGCAGGACGCACGGCTAGATTATTCACTGTATTAGAATGGCGATATCATATGTCAGGCTGGCGTCAAACATTGGTTTCCGTTCGATAACTTTAGTTAAGAGTGACCAATTGCAATGAAACTTGGTGTGTTGGTAGCTTGCATGGATACGCAGCTTGAGATTGCATTTGGGGTTACTAGGGTCAAGGTCAAGGTCACTGTAACTAAAAGTAGAAAAATGGTTTCTGCTCAATAACTCAAGTTAGGAGTGACCACTTACAATGAAACTTGGTATGTAGGTAGCTTGCGTGGAGAGGAAGCTTGGGATTGCATTTGGGGTCACTAGGGTCAAGGTCAAGGGCACTGTTATTAAAACTAGAAAAATGGTTTCCACTCAATAACTCAAGTAAGGAGTGACTAATTGTAATGAAACTTGGTATGTAGGTAGCTTGCATGGAGAGGAAGCTTTGGGTCACTAGGGTCAAGGTCACTAGGGTCAAGGTCATTGTAACTAAAATAGATTTTTAGTTTTACGATTGTTTTAAGCAAAAAAAAATTTTCGGGGTCAAGGTCACTAGGGTCAAGGTCAAAGTCAGTGTTTCTGAAAATAGCTTTTTATTTATTTTTAGTTTTTAGATTGTTTTAAGCAAATAGAAAAATTGGGGGGTCAAGGTCACTAGGGTCAAAGATCACTGTTACTAAAATAGATTTTTATTTATTTTTAGTTTTTAGATTGTTTTAAGCAAAAAGAAAAATTGGGGGGTCAAGGTCACTAGAGTCAAGGTCGAGGTCACTGTTACTAAAATAGGGGGGAGTCAAGTTGACTGTTTGTTTTTTTTAATTCTACAATTTCTATAGGCGCGGTTTAAACCTGCTTTGGCGGCATTGCCGCGTCTTCTTGTTATATGTTGGAAAATATACGCTCGGGAGTTACCCTAGCCAGGCTAATATTCTATCCAGAGAACTTACTTTTATATCTTTAAGTCGGACCATTAATGGCTATAAGATTTAATCATTCATGTTATAAAATTAGGGTAAATTTCATATACGTTGTAATTCTGTAAGGACTGTTGTACTTTCGGTTTCGTTTTCTCTGTAACAGAGTCGTTACACAGACATTTACTTTCTTTTTCTGCTGCTTCCTGGGAAATTCATTTCCAGTACTAATAGATCTGCAGGAGGCTAAATAGGACTGGGAAAGTAAACTTTCAGTTTTTCATTTTGATTAAAACATATACACAGTACAAAAAGATACTTCATAATTGCAATGGCTTAATCAAGACTTTAAAACACTTGCATGATAATTGTCCTTAATCTAAATGTTTGTTCAACAATTCACACCTAGAAATTGAAACTCTTTAGTTTGCATAATCTCTTTTGTCTATGGAAGAAAGTGTCATCACCATGGCAACCGGGTATTGTGAACTGACACTTAATCCGCAGTTATTAATTGTATATTCTATCATTTCAACAGGGAAACTGAATGTTTTTATCAGAATTAGTATTAAATATATTATGGGACTCCTTAAATAGCAGCGATGAGAGTCCTAGGACTCATGTTGCAAAATAGTGAGGGAAATCCCTGCCCATATTTTGGTGTGAGAAAGGTGGTATAGTAATGTGCACCCACTCATAAGCCAAGGTCAAGTTTAAAGAGTGATTTCACTGTTGTTTTTTTTTTCAAGAAAATGGACTTTGTGATGGGGACAACACAAGTGGCAACAAAGTTTATTATGTATCATTGTCTAGTGGACTAGTGGACCTCTACCAAGTTTGTTTAAATAGTGACTTCCTTAACAACCAGTGACTTCCTATAGCAACATGTGTCTTCCTTAGCAAACATTGACTTCCTAAGCAACAATTTAGTCCCCTAGCCACCAGTGACTTCCCCTAGCAACCAGTGGCTTCCTTAGCAACCAGTGACTTAGAAACTAGTGACTTCCTTAGCAACAATGTATCCCCTAGCAGCCAGTGACTTCCCTTAGCAACAAGTGACTTGCTTAGCAGCCATTAGCATCATCTTGCAACCAATGACTTCCCTAACAGCCATTGACTTCCTTAGCAACTTACAACAGTTGTCTTTGACACTCACTGACTTTCCAGTTGTGACCAGTGATTCCCTTAGCAACTAGTGACTTTCCATAGCAATCAGTGACTTCCTTAGGTAAGTGCACTGGTACTCAGGTGAGCAATATAGGGCCATCATGGCCCTCTTGTTGTTTATATTCTTTGTACATACTCGTTAATAAGGGGCCTTAAAAGGGGTACTTAAAGCTAATGAAAAATAGGCATTGCAGCAGGAAATCTTAAGTGCATGTATCTAGAATTTTTCTTTGATGTTCAGACTTTTTCTCTGATATAGATAAACTAGAATAAAAGATACTATGAATAAATCAAGCATACTGCACTCTAGATAGGTGATTGACAGGTTATATTCCCAAACATACAAAAGGGTTGTTGATATTCTTTTCCATGTGCATCTGTTTCTTGCTAAGGCAATGAATGTATATATTTGGCTGATACTGGGTCAGGTGATAGGAAGTTGGAAAGAAGTAACATTTGGCACATTTGGTTTTTGCAGTGTTTAATTGCAGGGTAAAGTTAACACCTAATATTGGAATCCTTTTACAACTGGTAGATTATTTCAGCTTGACTGTGCACTTACTAAATATTATATTTGTCATCATTTTTATGTCTCCAACTTAGTGCTTGGAGATATATTAATTAGGTGCTGTCTGTCAGGCTGTCGGTCTGTCTGTATATCACAAAGTTGTCCGTGCAACTCCTCCTATACGCCTGAATGGGTTTTACTGAAACTTGGTAGAAATGTTTAGTAACAAGTGTAGTTTCCAGTTCATTGATTCTTAGCTGATTGACCTTTTTAGCTCATCTGGCTTCGCCAGGGTGAGCTTTTCTAATGGATGATTGTCCGTCGTCCGTGAACATTTTGATACAAATGACATCTCCTCTGAAACCACTAGGCCAATGTTGATGAGTCTTTGCAGGGATGTTCCTTGCATGAAGCTCTACCAAAATTGTTCAAAGAATTCCATTCCATGCAGAACTCTGGTTGCTATGGCAACAAATAGGAAAAACTTTAAAAATCTTCCTCTCTGAAACCACAAGACCTAGAGCTTAGATATTGGCATGTAACATTGTCTAGTGGACCTCTACCAAGATTGTTCAAATTATGACCCCTTGGTCAAAATTGACCCCACGTGGGTGGTCACTTAGTTTTGCATAGGCTTATATAGGAAAAACTTTAAAAATCTTCTTCTCTGAAACCACAAGGCCTAGAGATTAGATATTTAGCATGTGGCATTGTCTAGTGGACCTCTACCCAGATTGTTCAAATTATGCCCCTGGGATCAAAATTGACCCTGTAAGGGGAGTCACTTAGTTTTACATAGGCTTATATAGGAAAAGCTTTTAAAATCTTCTCCTGAAACCACAAGGCCTAGAGCTTAGATATTTGGCATGCAGCATTGTCTAGTGGACCACTACAAAGAATGTTCAAATTATGCCCCTGGGATCAAAATTGACCTTGCCTGTGGGGTCACTTAGTTTTACATAGGCTTATATAGGAAAAAACTTTAAAATCTTCTCTGAAACCACAAGGCCTAGAGCTTGAGATTTGGCATGTAGCATTGCCTAGTACACCTCTTCAAAGTTTGTTCAAATTATGCCCCTGGGGTCAAAATTGGCCTTTCCCAGGGGGTCATTTGTTTTTCAAAGATGTATATAGGAAAACCTATTTGGTAATTATAACATTGTCTAGTGATCTTCCACCAGGCAAGTGGACTTGTACCAAGGTGAGTGATATAGGGCCATCTTGGCCCTCTTGTTTTGGAACCAGGCAAACCAATTCACTTTCCAGTTGTTCTTTTTCAGTTATTAGTTTCATTTGGCGGGGGATATGAATTGTTATAAATTTGATACCAGGGGAGCGATATATGGCAATCATAGCTCTCTTGATATAAAATTGAATCAATAACTGTCATGAATGTGATATTAAGTGATATAATTAAGCAAATACATCTGGAAATGTCATGTGAAACATATTTATACTTAAAACTTTACTGAAATTATAAACATCTGTGTGCTGCATCAGAGGTGGGTGGGGTTTAACAATGTCATATCAACAAAGCACATCATATAATATTACTCCTTAAATCATGGGTTAAAAAACTTGGAAACATGAATCAAATAACTTTGTTTTTAAATACTTTTTGAGAACTATTTGGATATTAGCAAGCATGTTTATATGTTGATACTGTAATTTCAGACAATAAAAGAGTTAGAAAAAGAAATTTTACGTGGTCAGAGTTTTCAAGGACCGTTAGTGGCGAAAGAGATTCATGAAGTTTTACAGGAGAGGGGTATAGTTGACCGGTAAGTTACGAGAGGAGGTTATAGTTGATTGGTAAGGTTAGGAGAAGGGTGTAGCTGACTGGTGCATTCCAAGAACAGGGTAAGGTCCGTTGGTGAAATCCAGGAGTATGGTATACAGTTGACAGATACATTCCCGGAGGATGGTATATAGTTGACAGATAAGTTCCAGGAGAGGGACATATAGTTGACTGATACATTCCAGGAGGGAGATAAATAGTAGGCAGAGAAAGGGGTATATTAGTTATAAAGATTCTTGATGGGGTATGATGGCTTTGGTTGTATCAATTCAAACGGGCTATACGAGTCCGTATACCCAGTCTAGGATCTATATAACAAATTTATAATGCCGCAGATTTATTTGGAAAGCAAGAAAACTACCTCAATTGTTGGTGAAATTTTGCTTTATAATTTATAAACGACAAAAAGAGGATACCCATGGGAGCCCCTAAACCTTTAACCTTCGTTTGATTCCAAAATGCTCTTGTAATCAGCCGATCTTAGTTGTTTCTCAATATTTCAATTGAAAGAAAAATAATTCTGTGGCTTACAGTGTTTTCGACGCAAAAGCAAAATACAGTATGAAACTCTGTATTATATACAGTCACATAATAAATAATTTCTGTTCAACCGGTCGCATTTTGGTTTTATTATGTCATCAGTTCAAGCCTATGTCACTGAGACAGTAATGTTTTGGTAGACATTTTTGTAGTGTATGCAGTATATGTACTTGGTTTTACATAGACTTGTATAGGAAAAACTTAAAAAATCTTCTTCTGAAACCACAAGGTCTAGAGATTAAATATTTGGCATGTAGAAATGTCTAGTGGACCTCTACTAAGTTGTTCAAATCATGACCCCCTGGTCAATATTAACCCTCCCAGGGAGTGGGGGAGGTCACTTGTTTTCATATAGACTTATATAGGGAAAACTTTGAGCAACCACAAGGCGACAGGCTGAGAATACAAATTTGGAATGTTACTTAGCATTGCTCTACAAATTATTTTAGAATCATGACCCCTTGTATTATAGCCAAGGTAGTCAGGTGAGCAATATAGGGACATCATGGCCCTCTTGTTTAGCTCACCTAGCACTTTGTGCCAGAGTGAGCTATTAGGATCGCATTCCGTCTGTCCGTCCGTCTGTGCATCCCCACTTACACATTCATGTTCGGACTGTAACTTTGTCATGAAAGATTTTAAAATAACTTGGCACAAATGTCTAGCACATCAAGAGGACTTGTAGTGTGCAAGACCCACGTTCCTACCTCAAAGGTCAAGGTCACACTTAGAGTTTAAAGGTAATGGAATCCTCTACATATGCACACATTCGTGTTTGGACTGTAACTTTGTCATGCATTGAAGGATTTTAAAATAACTTGGCACAAATTTCTAGCACATCAAGACGGCGTCTCGCATGCAAGACCCACGTCCTTACCTCAAAAGTCAAGGTCACACTTAGAGTTTATAGGTAAAGGAATCCTGTATATATGCACACATTCGTGTTTAGACTGTAACTTTGCAATGCATTGAAGAATTTTAAAATAACTTGGCACAAATGTCTAGCACACCAAGACGACGTGTCGCATGCAAGACCCACATCCCAACCTCAAAGGTCAAGGTCACACTTAGTGTTTAAAAGTAATGGAATACTGTTTGCATGGTAACTCTGTCATGCATGGAACGATTTTAAAATTACATACCACAATTATTGAGCACATGGAGAGGACAAAGACTTTGAGACACCTCTTTTGGGGCATTCATCACTTGTGAGGGACAGCTCTTGTTTAAATATACAGAAAACTGGTCCCATGCCAGTAAACTCTTTTTAAAAATCTTGTCCTTGTCAAAAATCGGTGTAAAAACGGGATCAGGAAAATAAGCGATAAATAGAAGGAAAATCAGTAAAATTAGGCTAAATCTCTTTGACATGTGTGTTTTTTAGCTCACCTGGCACAAAGTGCAAGAGTGAGCTATTAGGATCACTCCCCGTCTGTCGTATGTTGCCGTACGTCCGTCCGTCCACCATTTCCTTCAAATGACATTTTCTCTGAAACCACTGGGTCAGTGCTGTTGAAACTTCGCAGGGATGTTCCTTGCATGAAGGTCTATCAAATTTGTTCAAAGAATTCAATTTTATGGAGAACTCTAGTTGCTATGGCAACAAATAGGAAAAACTTTGAAAAATTTTCTTCTCTGAAACCACAAGGCATGTAGCATTATCTAGTGGACCTCTACAAAGAGTGTTCAAATTATGACCCCCGGGTCAAAATTGACCCCACCCGGGGGTCACTTGATTTTACATATGCTTATATAGGAAATTCTTTAAAAATCTTGTTCTCTGAAACCGCAAGGCCTAGAGATTAGATATTTGGCATGTAGAAATGCCTCATGTACATTTACTAAGATTGTTCAAATAATGACCCCCGGGAGGGTGGGGAGGTCACTTAATTTCACATAGGCTTATATAGGGAAAACTTAGAGAAACCACAAGGCTGGCAGGCAGAGCTTAGATATTTGGAATGTTACTTAGCATTGTGTAGTGGACCTCTGCGAATTATGTTAAAATCATGACCCCTTGTATTACAGCCAATGGTAGTCAGGTAAGCGATGTAGGGCCATCTTGGCCCTCTTGTTTGGAGTAATTTACGTTGTTTTTGTCACTCTCCACGTTTTTTTGCATATTTCTACTTATGCCTTACGTGACTAAATGTGAAAATCGGTAACAAAAATTGGTAAACTATTTTCAAAAATATTGTCTTTGTCAAAAATCGGTTTTAAAACGGGATCGGGAAAAAACATGATATATCCTTTGAACGCCTGTAACGTAATAAACCGTATACGCGGGTTAAGACAGGTTTGGCCTTCCATAGAAGTGACAGTTACCGTATGGAACACGTTTTGTCTGTATGAATTTAAAGGCTATGCCGACAGCTCCTGAATGTTGAAAACTCAGACGTCCGAGGCAAATGCTGACACTTTCAGACGACCTTGAAAATGACCTTGGACACAATTTTACCAGCTTTGAAAATTTTCATTTTACCAACGATAACAGGCCCCTGTGGGATAGTGTTTTTGGAGCGTTAGCAAAAAAAAAAAAAAAAAGCCATGCGAGGTTAGCAGACAGGGTGACCCCCTGCGCGGAGTGACCTCTGTAGGTGGGCCAATGGAAATTTTACTTTCATGTTACAGCTCAATCTATTTGCTGACGTATACAACACGCGCAGTAAACCGAAAGTAGCCATAACGTGATGTACAGTGTTTACAAAAACACATGCATGTCTGTCAAGTGTGTAACAAAATATGCCAGTGTGCAAAGGATATAGAATGAAAATTGGTAAAATTAGGCTAATCTCTTTGAAATGTGTGGTATTTTTGGTCCCAAAAATGTCCTTGTCAAAAATCAGTTTTAAAACGGGATCGCGAAAATACATGATACAGTTGACACTCTGTATCTCAAACTCGCTTACCTCGAATTTCCATTTAAGTCGAAGAAATTCTTAAGTCCTGTCAAATTTCTTTTTTTATTTATGTACTTTAACTCCTTTTAAGACAAAATTTGACATACCGAGACTCCGGATGTGTCGAAGGGATTTTTTGGTCCCGTCAATCAAATTCCAGTGTATTGCCAACTAAGTCGAAGTGGCCACGAAGTACGGGTCAAAGGGTGTGGCGGGTCAAAGCAAAGGTGAGACGTTGTCATGCCAATTCACACGTGTCGTAATGATTGTTGTTTGTTTTTCATGGATTTACCTTTATTGCCGGTGACTACGTGTAATTAATGATGAAAAATGCGGTAATTACGTAATTTATTTGAGCGGTTAAATGATAATAGTGATTGGGCTTTATAAAAAAAGATGATTTCTGAACGAATATATCAGTCTGTAAAAGTTTTGTTTTGTAGTTAGATGCTATTCTTATGTTTAAAATATACGAATGTTCTGACTTCCGGTATAAGAAGCGCTACTTTCACTTCCGCCCGATGCATACTTTCGTTTTCGCTCAGGCCGATACAAGTATATAGATGTGCTTGATTTTTTTATTATTGAGGGCTGTTTGGGTATATCCAAAAATAAAATGTAAATAAAATTGAAAACAGGGAATTTTTAGCACTATTCGTCCATATACGTCCAAAAAAACAACAACTAAAAGCCCCTCCTCTTACCTCGAACATCGTTTATCTCAAAGTAAAAGGTCTGGTCCCTTGAAATTTGAGATAACGAGAGTCAACTGTATATAGAATGAAAATTGGTAAAATTAGGCTAATCTCTTTGAAATGCGTGGTATTTTTGGTCCCAAAAATGGATATTTGAGACCCCTGATACAGACTTTTTAATATTTTAAATTTGAAACTGACTGTTTTTAGCTCACCTGGCTATGCCAGGGTGAGCTTTTCTGATCGATGATTGTCCGTCGTCCATCAACATTTTGATTCAAATGACATCTCCTCTGAAACCTCTAGGCCAATGTTGATAAAACTATGCAGGAATGTTCCTTGCATGAAGCTCTACCAAAATTGTTCAAAGAATTCCATTCCATGCAGAACTCTGGTTGCTATGGCAAAAAATAGGAAAAACTTTAAAAATCTTCTTCTCTGAAACCACAAGGCCTAGAGCTTAGATATTTGGCATGTAGCATTGTCTAGTGGACCTCTACCAAGATTGTTCAAATTATGACCCCCGGGTCAAAATTGACCCCGCGCAGGTGGGCCCTTAGTTTTTGCATAGGAATATATAGGGAAAACTTTAAAAATCTTCTTCTCTGAAACCACAAGGCCTAGAGCTAAGATATTTGGCATGTAGCATTGTCTAGTAGACCTCTACCAAGATTGTTCAAATTATGACCCCCGGGTCAAAATTGACCCCGCACCGGGGGTCACTTAGTTTTGCGTAGGAATATATAGTAAAAACTTTAAAAATCTTCTTCTCTGAAACCACAAGGCCTAGAGCTTAGATATTTGGCATGTAGCATTGCCTAGTAGACCTCTTCAAAGTTTGTTCAAATTATGCCCCTGGGGTCAAAATTGACCTTGCCCGGGGGGGGGGATCATTTGTTTTACAAAGGCGTATATAGGAAAACTTATTTGGTATATAACATTATCTAGTGATCTTCCACCAGGCAAGTGGACTTGTACCAAGGTGAGCGATATAGGGCCATCTTGGCCCTCTTGTTATCCTAACACATCACTATAGAACAAACTTGCTTGGTTTAAAACACATTGAAAAATTCCTTTAGAAGTGTTTACCCCTTGACCCCAATGGGGGCCTATAGCGGCCCCCATACCCTCTGCCTGTACAAATAATGGTCCTCCCCTCGAGTCTTTGTCTAATCACACCCCTGATATTAAGCATGTAGCATTGGCTTGTGGACTTCCATCAATATTGTTCAAATTATGACCCCTGAGTCAACATTGGCCCCACCCGGGGTGTCACCTGATTTTACATAGGGTTAAGTAAGAAAAACTTTTGAAATCTTCTCTGAAACTGCAGGGCCTAAAGCTAAGATATTTGGCAGGTGCTTTGTGTTTCAGAGAAGAAGATTTTTAAAGTTTATCCTATAGAAACCTATGTAAAATCAAGTGCCCCCCTGGATGGGGTCAGTTTTGACCCAGGGGTCATGATTTGAACTATCTTACCAGTATTAAATGTCCACTAGACAATGCTACATGCCAAATATCTGTAAGCTCTGCATGGGCCTTTTAGATTTAAAAAGAAGATTCTTACAGTTTTTCCTATTTGTTGTCATAGCAACCAGAGTTCTTATTCCAGGGTATGTATAATGTATAGGTATGTTGAATAAATGACAAAGACATAATAGATTGAAATATTCAAAGTTGTTGATAGGAGTTGCAGATGAATTGCAGTCTGGCTTTATTTCTTAACAAACAAAATATTTCCGCTTCTGTTTCAGGTTTCCCTTGTTTAAGGCTATATATCAGATCTGTCAGCGCGAAATTGATCCTCGAGGTTTTATTGAATGTTTGCGTTGTCATCCAGAACACATGGAGGCTCCAGATCAGGAAATAAATCAGGACAAACCAGTAACAAACACTGACTGTCAGAAGGCTTCATAAGCCAGCTTCATTAACTAGCTTTTTTATACCCCCGAAACTACATTTTCCATGTCCGGTACATAACTTGAAAACTACTAGTTGGAATTCAATACAACTTCAATACTTCAATTCAATACAAAATGGTCAAGCAGATTGAGAGGAAGTGCAGTACACAAGAACCATAACTCCATCTTGAGTAATTACAGAGTTATTGTCCTATGTTACTTTTCCTGGTGCAGAGCATAACTTGAAAACTACTGATTGGAATTCAATACAACTTAATACAATGGTCAAGTACTTTGAGAGGAAGTGCAGTGCACAGGAACCATAACTCTCTTAACTCATTACAGAGATATTGCCCTTTGTTACTTTTCCTTGTCCCAAAGCATAACTTTAAAACTACTGGTTGGAATTCAATACAACTTCATACAATGGTCTAGAACAATGAGAGAAAGTGCAGTATACAAGAACCATAACTCTATCTTGACTAATTACAGAGTTTTTGCCCTTTGTTACTTTTCTTTGTCCAGAGCATAACTTGAAAACTACTAGTTGGAATTCAATACAACTTCATACAATGATCAAGTACATTGAAAGGAAGTGCAGTGTACAAGAACCATAACTCTTTCTTGACTCATTACAGAGTTATTGCCCATTTTTACTTTTCCTTGTCCAAGAGCGTAACTTGAAAACTACCAGTTGGAATTCAATACAACTTCATACAATGGTCCAGCACAATGAGAGGAAGTGCAGTGTACAAGAACCATAACTCTATCTTGACTAATTACAGAGTTATTTCAAAGAACAATATCTCTATTTTAGTTTTTTTTGCAAGTGTATTCTGTTACTATGAACTTCCTGAGTTTATAAAGCAGTCTTTCGGGGGGGGGGATTAATCAAATTTAGTGATAGGTCTAGTTTAGAGTAGAAATGAAATACACAGGTACTTTCTGATTGTGCTGAACACTTCAACAATAAATTATTTCTGTTTCTTGAAGTGTTCAGCACAATTGGAAGGTGACTGTGATTGAGACCTGTGTAGTTCTAGAATCCTTTTATGCTGCCATATGACAGGCTACATTTTACATTTACAGCTAAACAGCAGCTGTCATTAGAATCTTAACCTTTTTCATAGATCTGCTTTTTTTCAGAGATTATTTTGATCATGTGATTCCCCACCATGCCATGGCAAGGGAAAGGAAAAACTTAAAAGTTATATCACCCTTCAAAATTGCCATATTGGTTTAAAGTTTGGAATGATGCTCAAAACACAGTGGATGCTTTAAAACATATAAGAATAAGTTTTACCAAGTTATTTCTGTTATTGACAAATACAAATTAAGATATACATCAACGAAAGGGTGGATTTTTTATTTTTGACTAGGATAGTCAAAAAAGATTTTTACAGATTTCCTCTATATTTAATATGAATGAAACTGTTATACAGATCATTATTTTGAGGTCATAACTATGGCAATGTTTATTATTCTAGGAGTATAAATCATTGATTAATGTTTTATTTAAAAGTCTGATGGTCACTTTGAACGGTAATATCACTTTAAAAAATCTTCTTCTCAAGAACAGGAAGGCCTAGAGCTTAGATATTTGGCATGTGGAAATGCCTAGTGGACCTCTATCAAGATTGTTCAAATTATTATGTGATCGCCTGATGTCCGTCGTCTGTCTGTCGTCTGTCTGTATGCAATAGAGGCAGCATTTTTTACTGGATCTTCATGAAACTTATTAAGAATAACTACCTTAATGTAATCTAGGTTGAGTTCGAACATGGGTCATCTAGGGTCAAAAACTAGGTCACGGAACAAATCATAGAAAAACCTTGTGTATGCAATAGAGGTTGCATTTTTCATTGGACCTTCATGAAACTTGATCAGTATCATTGCCTTGATGAAATCTAGGTCGAGTTCGAACATGGGTCATCTAGGGTCAAAAACTAGGTCACAGGGTATAATTGTAGAAAAACTATGTGTATGCAATAGACATGGTTCGCACAGGCCTTGAAAAGTACTTGAATTTGAAGCCAAGTACTTGAATTCTGTGCTTTAGATATTTAGCATGTGTCATTGCCCAGTGGACCTCTACCAAGAGGTCAAATTATGACCCTGCACTTGATTTAACATAGGCTTATATAGGAAGAACTTCAAAAACCTTCTTGTCTAGAACCACTAGGCCCTAAGGTTAGATATTTGGAATATAGCATTATGTAGTGGACCTATACAAAGATTGTTTAAATCAGAACCCCCAGGTCAAAGTTGACCTTTTCTTGATGTTGATGAACTTGAATTTTAGCCAGTGGTAGCCAGGTGAGCTATATAGGGCAATCTTGTTTAGTTGTTCAGCAAGGTCTACAAACTTTCCAAGGCATGCATTTCTTCAATGTTTAACATATTCATTGATTTTTAGGATCACTCACCGTCTGGGTTCTGTCGTCTGTAGTCTGTCATATGTCTTATGTAGTACGTCGTCCACCATTTCCTTCAAACGACATCTCCTCTGAAATCACTGGGCCAATGATGATGAGACTTTGCAGGGATGTTTTTTGCATGAAGCTCTATCAAGTTGTTCAAAGAATTCCATTCCATCCAGAACTCGGAACAATTAGTAAAAACTTTAAAAATCATCTTCGCTGAACCCACAAGGCCTAGACCTTAGATATTTAGCATTGTGTAGTGGACCTCTACCAAGAGTGTTCAAATTATGACCCCTTGGTCAAAATTGACCCCACACGGGGGTCACTTGGTTTTACATAGGCTTATATAGGAAAAACTTTAAAAAACTTCTTCTCTGAAACTGCAGGGCCTAAGGCTTAGATATTTGGCATGTAAAAATGCCTAGTGGACCTCTATTAAGATTGTTCATATAATGACCCCTGGGTCACTTGATTTCACGTAGGCTTATATAGGAAAAACTTTATAAATCTTCTTTGAAACCACAAGGCATAGAACTGAGATATTTAGCATGTAGCATTGCCTTGTGGACCTAGATCGTTCAAATCATGACCTTAGGGTTAAAATCAACCCTTCACGGGAGTGGGGTCACTTGATTTCACATAGGCTTATATAGGGAAAACTTTAAAAAACCACAAGGCCCACAGGCAGAGCTTAGATATATGGAATGTTACTAAGCATTGTGTAGTGGACCACTACAAATAATGTTAAAATCATGACCCCTTGTTTTATAGGGAGTGGTAGTCAGGTGAGAGATATAGGGCCATATTGGCCCTGTTTTTGTATGAGTTGTGGGACTTTCAAGATTTATTTATAATATTTAGTAAAATCTTTTTGGCACTTCTCCAATACCCCCTGCTGGATTTTCACAAAACTTTGCAGGAAGCATCAGTATGAAGTCTAGATGTGCATATTATAATTTGGGGTCATTAGCTCAAATGTCAATGTCACAGGGACTTGTAAACAGAAAATCTTGTCCAGGCCCCTTGCTGGATTTTCATAAAACTTTTCAGGAAGCATCAGTATGAAGACTAGTTGTGCATATAATTTGGGGTCAATTCAGTTCAATAGTTTATTGTATAATAAGGCCTCTGGCCCATACACAAGTACAATATTATACAAAAAGATTTTTACAGAGTGCATTAACATATAGGTACGTAAATACAACAAATTTGACTATCATACAGAGGTTCATGTATTGACATAGTACTTATTTTGTATATCTCAGTATTGATCAGATTATTGAAAAACTGATAAGTACTGTTCCCTTTTTTGTAATGCATAATATATATACATGGCAACATTGCGTATGATATGTTCATTTTCAGATGACATTAAGTTACTTAACTTGTAAATTGACATATTCTCAGTATATGTATTAGGAATATATTTACAGCGAAGCATATAATTTGGGGTCACTAGCTCAAACGTCAAGGTCATAGGGGTTGGAGACATACAATTTTTAGCTCACCTGGCACAAAGTGCCAGAGTGAGCTATTAAGATCGCATTCCGTCCGTCGTCGGTCCACCATTTCCTTCAAACGAAATCTTCTCTGAAACCACTGGGCCAATGTTGATGAAACTTTGCAGGGATGTTCCTAACATAAAGCACTATCAAAGTTGTTCAAGTTGTTACTGTGGCAACAAATAGGAAAAACTTTAAAAATCTTCTTCTGAAACCACAAGGCCTAGAGCTTAGATATTTAGCATGTAGCATTATCTAGTGAACCTTTACTAAGGTTGTTCAAACTATGAACCCCGAGTCAAAATTGACCCAGCGCGGGTTGTCACTTAAATTGACCCTGCCCGGGGGGTCACTTGATTTTACACAGGCTTATATAGGAAAATCTCTACAATTTTTGTTCTCTGAAACCACAAGGCCTAGAGATTAGATATTTGACATGTAGAAATGCCTAGTGGACCTCTACCAAGATTGTTCAAATTATGACCCCAGGGTCAAAATTAACCCTTCCCGGGAGGGGTTGGAGGGAAGTCACTTGATTTTACATAGGCTTATATAGGGAAAACTTATAGAAACTACAAGGCCAGCAGGCAGAGCTTAGGTATTTGGAATGTTACTTAGCGATGAGTAGTGGACCTCTACTAATTATGTTAAAATCATGACCCCATGTATAATAGCCATTGGTAGTCAGGTGAGCGATATAGGGCCATCTTGGCCCTCTTGTTGTGTGAAAAACAATCTCTAGTTTACCATTGAAAGAGTTAGAATTTTATTAAGCTTCTTTGCTGTATTTTCTATTATAACTTTAATTTTCAGCAAATGTCCTTTTTCAAGATTTCTTTTCACAAGATACAAATATCTGTATGTGTCCATCTTTTAGAATGGGAAAGAAATAAAAAGAAAAATCTAAAAAAAATCTTTAGTTTAATTGCTTTGAAAGTTTTAAAATCTTTTATTATATAATTATTATGCATTATAGTTTTGTTGTTTTATTTGGAGGAATTATGCCAGAAAGTTTGAAGAAAATATGGATGTATTGTTTCTCAAAATGTGGTTTTGAACAATTTCATAATGTCCTTTCATTTTCAAGATACACTGAATATGCTTATAAGATACTGGTCCTGTGCTTATAGAAGATTTTTTAACACAATCTCATGCTCAGCATGAAATCCTGCTCAAGTAATATGAAGTAAAGTCATTAGCTCTGTTTTTTACAAAGTTGAGTTTCATAGAAATTATCAGGTCTGTTCTTGTGTATCATTATATTAAACCCAACTTTGTAAATAAATATAACTTAACTTTACAGTAGAATTTTGCATAACGACCACACCGAAAATGCGACCAGGCCGCTGTTGCAACCATTATTTTAATGAACCAACTCTTTTTATTATATATTCTATCAGTCGTTTATACCAGTAAAGCAACCACCCCTCTATTCCACTAAAGCAACCATTGTATTTTGTGGCTAATAAGCAATTTAAACTGTTTTATTGTCCGCTAATCAGACCACAGTGCTTATCCCTGTCTTGTGCCTCCGGGCATTACCATTGTATTTTATCCTTCCGCGCACCTCCAGAAATGTGTCCCTTTGTTGATTATGTCAGTTACAAGATGTAAGGTGTGAAATGTACTTGAGCATGATTTTCTG
This sequence comes from Saxidomus purpurata, assembly GCA_022818135.1. Lineage (NCBI taxonomy): Eukaryota > Metazoa > Mollusca > Bivalvia > Venerida > Veneridae > Saxidomus > Saxidomus purpurata. The sequence goes on from JAFMSR010000016.1 coordinate 15,047,228, forward strand.
CTGAGCATAAGATTGTGCTCAAGAAACTTATGAGCATGGGGCCTGGAGTGTTTTTGCATCTCATTGTTTTGTCTGTAAAAGTTGCCATATTTTTAACTAGCAGTAGTTTGTACTTTCTACTTTATTTTAGATTGTTGTTTTGGTGCATTTACTTTTATTGTTGTTCTACCATCACTTGTAAAGTTATTTATTTAAATCATTATACAAATCCTTGAGCAATGAAGAATGTGTTGTTTTATGTACATTTCCTGTTGATATGTTTCCTGTATTGATAAAATAATGTTGCGCAATTGTGCTAAGTTCAGTTTTCCTGTGGGTACAAAAGTTAATTTTAGTTTTATTGAAAACTTACCATATACATTTTGTTATAATTTGAAGGAAACTGCACTTTATCATGCAGTTCACTTTTTAGCTCACCTTAGAATATGCTCAGGGTGAGCTTTTGTGATCACCTGCCATCCAGCATCTATTGTCCAGTGTCTGTTAACATTTTACTTCAAATGACATCTCGAAAACCGCTTGATGGATGTTTATTAGCTCACCTGGCTTCGCTAGGGTGAGCTTTTATAATTGATGATTGTCTGTAGTCCGTCGTCCGTCAACATTTTCATTCAAATGACATCTCCTCTGAAACCAATAGGCCAATGTTGATAAAACTATGCAGGAATGTTCCTTGCATGAAGCTCTACCAAAATTGTTCAAAGAATTCCATTCCATGCAGAACTCTGGTTGCTATGGCAACAAATAGGAAAAACTTTAAAAATCTTCTCTGAAACCACAAGGCCTAGAGCTTAGATATTTGGCATGTAGCATTGTCCAGTAGACCTCTACCAAGATTGTTCAAATAATGACCCCTGGGTCAAAATTGACTCTGCGTGGGTGGTCACTTAGTTTTTCATAGGCTTATATAGGAAAAACTTTAAAAATCTTCTTCTCTGAAACCACAAGGCCTAGAGCTTAGATATTTGGCATGTAGCATTGTCTAGTGGACCACTACCAAGATTGTTCAAATTTTGCCCCTGGGGGTCAAAATTGAACTTTCCTGGGGAGAGGGGGGGTCACTTGTTTTACAAAGACAATAGGAAAACCTGTTTGGTATATAACATTGTCTAGTGATCTTCCACCAGGCAAGTGGACTTGTACCAAGGTGAGCGATATAGGGCCATCTTTGCCCTCTTGTTATGAAAAGTGCGTAATGAATATTTGGATTTTCGAGCAATACATACTAAAATGTAGTATTTTGAATTCGCTATCAAATGATATTAAAACTTCATGCTAAATAAGCCATTTCAAAACAACAATATGGGTTAAAACACCATGAAAGTGCTGAGTGTGGGTATGTAACCTGTAACAAAAACTATTTGCGGTACAACCTGTATTGTTTATAACATGTATATTTTGTGTCCAAACAGCATGAAAACTCGGCGTAAATATCCTTTGGTATGCATATCTTATTCATCATAATTTCACAATTAAAGATGACACAATAAAAAAGACACAAGCGTTTGCAGGAACGGGTAAACTATGTAACCTTCGTTAAAAATTTTCAGGTGAGTTTGTGTTCAAAATCAGTTGCAATAAAAGCTACTGCATTTATATCTGATGTCTTTTCATTTACGAGGTTTGCCTTAGCTAAAGCACCAGTAGCTGTAGTTTAGAGAAGATACTCCATTATTTTACTGTCCAAAATATCGCTTAAACAAGTTCTTAAAATTGACCAGTTTCTGAAAAATCCTACCGTTAATGTACACTTGTTCTGAAGTGTATTCAAGGGTATAATTTCATTTAAGTAGTATGAATGTAATTCGCATTAATTAAGCTACTAAATAGTGACTTTTTCTTAAAATGCGCATACAATCATGTCCAGTGTTTATAAGGTTTTAAACAATATGGCTCCAATATACATGTCAGAATTAATTGTGTTTTGCCAAAATGATTCATACAGTCTGCGTTCTACGTTCATACTGAAATTTCTTCTCGGATTTACGTCAATCTAAAAAATGACCCGGGCTGTCATAAAATATGCAGAAATCCACGTTTCCGCGGATAATTCTCATCCCTGCTCGACATAATAAAAAATTTTGCGGTCTTAATCTCCAAAACCCCTGGTCAGCATCTAATTATACTTCACAGAAACCTTAAGTTGTGCAGGTCCAATAATTAAAGCATCAAATATTACATAAATGTTATATACTGTGTCAATTGGGTGTTTGGAGGGTATTCATCATCTTCAGTGATAGTTCTAGTTCATAATGTTCCTTTTATGTAACCTTCGTAAAATAAAGTTATTATTATTATTACTCGTGAAAGAGTTCTTGAAAATGTCCAGTTTAAAAAAATGATGTCAAAATTACGTTTCATTGACAGAGAAATTATTTCGTCTAGATCATTTGTTTTGTTCCATGGTAAAAATGAAAAAGAAGGCAATTTACCAATCCCCACTATTCAAAGGGAAAATCTAATTCTAGTACAAAATGTATGTTAAAAAAAATGTTTGTACAAGCTACCAAAAGACACCGATGAATTTAGAACAATAAAATGATGGTTATCTCGTGAAGATAATGTATTGATAATGATTTGCCTTCAGCTTTCGTTCTGGAAACATATTTTAATATGTGCATCAATAACTTGGGGATTAGGATTCTGAAGGTACTGTGATGGAATCCCTGCCGGAGCACAAGTGTATATAACGTGCCTCAGTCCACCTAATAGCGATGAAAAACTCACTGCCTCACTTTCACAAATATGCTTACACATTGTATCACACACAAATGTTCGAGGGCGATTCGATGAGTTACTGAAGCTTCCATCATAATTGAACTAAACTTACGTTGATTCATGCCATAAACATTATGTTTCCATTTTTTTAAATACCGGTACAACAGTAAAAAAGATAACAAAACACATATCTACCAAAAAACGTTACAATTTTAACTTTGTTTTATTGTTACAGTTGTGAGTCAGAACTTTTGACGTAACGTCTATGGTTCTTAGGTGAGCGATATAGGGCCACCATGGCTCTCTTGTTTACATACTTTTGTAGGAAAAACTTTAAAAATCTTCTTCTGCAAACCACAAGGTCTAGAGCTTAGATATTTAGTATGTAGCATTGCCTGGTGGTCCTCTATGAAGTTTGTTCACATTATGTCCTAGGGGTCAAAATTGACCACAATCATGGGATTACAAGGTTAAACTTACGTGTTCAGTAACTAGAGAACCATTGAGCATAAGATCCTCAAACTCCATGGAGCGGTTAATCTTAACAAGTAGGATACTGGGTCAAAGTTCAAGGTCAGTGATCAGGTCGGCATGATGTCACTTCCGTAGTTAACCAATTATCCGCCATATTGGCGAGGTGAAAACAAGCACCTGGCAACCGCACAGTTCAAATAGAGTTAGCTTTAAGCAGGGATCATATAATTGATATAATAAATCCTGCTTTAAGTAATAGTTAGAGGCTAATAGAGAAATTTATACAATATAGAAACCCAAAGGAGAGAGTGCTAGCGACTGACTGGGTTTCTTTGTTGTATAAATTTTTCTATGTTAGCGCTTTAGATATTTTCATTGGACAGAAATGTAGGGCAAACACTAAGATAGTCTTATTTTTCAGCCCAGACAAAGTTGAAACGTAAAACAAGCCATTTCATAAATATGTTTACTTATTTCAATGTCTTAGAAATGTTTATGTCAGGTTATTCTTTTAAAAAATCTTGAAAATGATTGTTTAATGACCTTCGGTGAAATATCATGCACGACATGAAAAGACAGAAAATGTATTTTAAATTTGGCCTTTGTAAAATGATATATACAGTTGGACCCCGATTATTGAACAACCTATTATTCGTATACCTGGTGTAATCCGAAGACAATATTCAGTCCCGAAATGTTTTATTTATGAATGTATATAAAAATAAACGGGTTATTCGAAATGGATTTTACGAATACCTGGTGTTATTCGAAGTGTTTTTTCAGTCCGATTGACAATGTTTGTAAGGAATTTCACACCCATTATTCGAAATGCATTCCAATCAAACCAATAATTGCTGACACGCTTAACTTGTGAAAAACGACATGCGGTCAGCGCGTTATATGTGCTAAGGTGTGATAATTACATACTCACTTTAGCCTTGTTTGTTTAATACCAAAGGAACAACTTTTGTTTTTGTTAGAAAGTAGGTTAAAGATATTCACCTTTAATTTCAAATAACAAACTCGTGACGTCCAAACTGCCATGCCTATTTAAAGCATGAATGTTAATTTAACTGTCAGAGGAAAAATGACTTGAAGACTACTTGTGCAGAAGTAATTATGGTTGAGCAATCTGGCGAAGGACCCGGTAACGGGGGGATACCAAGATTAGCTGATATCTTCTTTTCCATTCGTACTGGGCAATCTGGCAAAGGACCTGGCCCCGGGGGGATACCTAGATCAGCAACGAGTGGAAAGGGTTTAAAAAGGAAAAAATAAATTAAGCGTTTGATATGATTTATTTCTGTTTTCCTTTTCCTTTCATCTAAATGATATATGCAATGTATATTACGTTAAGCGTCCGTGATAGCTATATACATGTATATATTGACGATTTACATGACAATCAGCTGGCCATCTTCGGGATTTGGATTATTCGAACCCGTGGATTATTCGAAGTAAACCCTTGGTCCCCGGCACTTCGAATAATCGAGACTCCATTGTATTTTAATTATTCACTTTAAGTTATTAAGATTAAGAATTTATTTGTTACAAACTTTTCTCACCTATGGGATACATATTTCCGCGCATTTACCCATGTGAGATAAACTTATCTCACATCGCTTATCTCACATCGCTGCCGGACTATTTTTACGTTAATTGTAAGCAGACATAAAAATCGAAAAATGGCTGTAAAATTGTTATTTTTGAAATAAACATAGGGTTGTTGGTATTCATTTTCTTAGTTAGATCATTTTCTATCCATCTATAGCAGTTTTGAAGTAAAATTCGAGAAAAAGTTGATTTTCATTTTTTCATCCCCATCCTGTATTAGCACTAATTTCTTCTTACTTGTGTGAAAATGCGATTTAAACGGTGAGAAAATAAATCTACCATGTCCATCGAGTTGTGGATAAGGAAATCCCACCGGCGGGTGGGTGAGATGCGTGCAAAAACTCGGCACAGCCTCGCTTTTGGACGTATCTCAACCCTCGGGGGGGATTTCCTTATCCACAACTCATGAACATGTTAGATTCACTTTGTCCTATCTAGATTTAGATTTTCCTAAGTGCACAACTTTTCTCGTGCCGAAACACATCATAATATGAGAATGTTAGGTTGAAACTTTTGTCACAAAATATATTTTATTACAGGACCATATGATATTATTTAAGACAAAGATTTGTTTTCTAGATCTATATAAAGGGCTGGCAGTTATATTCAAAATTATTTCCAACAAGAGCTGTCCTTAGTAAGTGACAAATGCCCCTGAAAGAGGTGTCTCGCAGTCTGTGTCCTCTCCATGTGCTCAATAATTGTGCCATGTAATTTTAAAATCCTTCCATGGATGACAGAGTTACCATGCATACAGTATTCCATTACTTTTAAACACTATGTGTGACCTTGACATTTTAGGTAGGGACGTGGTTCTTGCACACTACACATTGTCTTAATGTGCTGAACATTTGTGCCAAATGATTTTAAAATCAATCAATTTGTTATGCGGTAAATTTTGAAGAAATTTGGTCTGGCCAGGTTATTAGTAAATTTTTAGTTTTTTCAACTGGGTAAATTTTTGCATTTTCTTTATTATTATGCAGGACTTGTACATTTTTCTTTACATCAAAAACATTTTGTATCCAGGGCCGTAGCCAGAGGTAAAAAAATAGGGAGGCACTTTCTACGGGGGTCGGGCATGCCCCCCTCCCCGCGCCCCGCCGAATTTTTTTTTTTCGAGGGTGCCATTTCGTGCATTTTCCTGCATTTCAAACATGTTTTTGATACTTTTAAGATACCAGTTTCGGAAACAATAAATGACATTAAATTTAACACTAACAAAGTTAGCAATATATCCGTATGCTACGTCCGGATGTAAACATTACGCACAAACAGAGCATTTGCAGGCGTTTAACCCAACCCATGTATTCAACTTTATTCGTTACGTTTTTGAATCAGTCGTATGTTTTAAAACCCGTTCTCACTGTGCATAATAGAGGTGTGAGAGTATGACAAGATAAATAAATTTATTCCTACTCAAGTGGGGATTCGTTTTCTGATCTCCCGCGTGACAAGCGGGGCTACGTAGCACTGCGCTATGAAAAGAGTATGAAAAGCATATAACTTCCCTATTGACCAATACAGTCATTTGTTTCGGAATGGCGGTACAAATTTATGTAAACAAACGAATTTAACTTCCCAGACACTTTAAATAAGAAGTGGACACATCATGAACTTGGTAGTTTCGTAAATTATATTCAAATATCTGTTAGAAAAAATTGTCTACGTGTTCAAAAAAATTTCAAAGTCGGTTTAAAAGACTATCTCACTAACAAAGTTTGCTCTCTATTCGTATGATAGGACCGGATGTAAACATCACGCACACACAGAGCATGTGCGGGCGTTTAACCCAACCCATATATTCAAATTAATTAATTTGTTACGTTTTTAATCCCGTTCTCACTATACATAATAGAAGTGAATATGTTCAGAGTAAATATGAATAAATTTTTCCTACTCAGGCAGAGTTTTGATCTCTGATCTCCAGCGTGTCAAGCGGGAATACATGGCACTGCGCTACCGAGGCTTTGCTTGATAGTTTGTTTATCACCAATACAGACGTTTGTTTCGGAATGGCGGTACAAATTTATGTAAACAAACGAATTTAACTTCCCAGACACTCTTGATAAGAAGTGGACACATTATAAACTTGGTAGTTTCGTAAAGTATATTCAAATATCTATTGGAAAAAAATTGTCTCCATGTTCAAAAAAATTTCAAAGTTGGTTTAAAAGGCTATCTTCAGCCGCTACCCGGCAACAGAATCTCAGTTGTTTCGATGAATTCCTGAACTTTATAACGCTCGTAAACTATCAATCATCGGTCAGTTTTTATCATATTTCTTTTATTTTTTTATCATTCAATATGCAATCAAAAACCATCAAGTTTTCTTACATTGAAGAAAACTGTTAAATGTGGCGAGCTTTGTAAACGGACATGTGTCGATTTCCAGCGCGCAATAGCGCGCTTACCGTAATTCTAATATGGCGGTTCATTTGCATAATTTATTCATAAACGCAGGAGCATAGAACTTTGTTAGTGTATCTTCAGCCTCTACCCGGCGACAGAATCTCAGTCGTTCCGATTAATTTCTGAACTATAACGCTCGTAAACTATCAATCATCGGTCAAATTTTATCATATTTCTTTTATTTTATTTATCATTCAATATTCAATAAAAAACCCTCAAATTTTCTTACATGAAAAAAACTTTTAAACGTGGCGAGCTTTGCAAATGGACATGTGTTGATTTCCAACGCGCAATAGCGCGCTTTCCATAATTATAATATGGCGGTTCATTTGCATAATTTATTCATAAACGCAGGAGCATAGAACTTTGTTAGTGTTTTAGTTACATACAGATCCGCAGAATTATAAGAATTTCGAAATAGCCAACGTGTTTGCGATTTTTGTCATTCTTAATAACTTAAATTGAATAATAGTGCCTCAGCTGGGCTACTGTATGCTAAAAAGATGGTGCCTCAAAATATATCCCTTTTTTCATAATCTTGGCAGAAAAACAGGGAGGCACTGGCCTCCCTCTGCCTCAGTGTAGCTACGGGCCTGGTATCCATAGGGCAAAATGTGTCTATCTCTTGTAATTTTCTCTTTTAATAAGTTAAGTACTGTAGATGTCTGCGATAAGAAATCAGACAATGGTGACTGGAAATGCTATAAAAACAAAATAACCTCGGGCTTAGGCCATATTTTTATCACTGTCAACAAGTATCATATAAGTCAACGCTATGTCCCCGGACAGCCTAGAGCCAACACTTTTCGGTTTCCTTTTGATTGGCTGTTAAGGTACGGTATTTTTTGTAATAATGCTTTTTGATTGGTTCAAACCCCTGTTGTAATTCCTTTAAATTAATGTGTCTTTCCAGTGTAAGGTCACTCTACTGTAGACTTTACATGTGTAACTTGTTCTTGTGATTATTATTATCATATTTGGATTTGTTATAATATAAGGAAAGACACAAATCTTGGTATTTTAGATACCCCTGGAGTAAGTTATAAACAGTACGAGACCGGAGGAACAGCACAAAACGTGGTGGGTAGGGATCGAACCCAGCCTCTCAATTTAGCAAGCCAAAGGAATGGTGTTAACAACTAAACCTTCAGTGGTCAACATCATTGAAACCAGATCCAGAGGAACGACATCACAGACTCGGCAAGGAAGCTCCACGAACAACGCTGCATCAACAGTAACTGTAACAGAAACAGTGCAACATTCGGAAACAGAAGTAAATATGGCAGCACCACTAAGAATGGAACATTTCAAGGGTGAGTGTGGAGAAGACATAGAGAAATTTCTTAAGAGATTTGATCAATACTGTGTGTGCACGAATTTCAAGGACAGCCAAGCAGTGGCACAATTGGCATGGCATTTAGACGGTGTTGCCAGACTCTATTATGAGAGTCAGGCACCAGTCCCAGATACTTTGGAGGCTTTGAAAACTCTTCTTGTTAACCAATTTCGTGCTGAAAGACCAATCAGTTTAAACATATTCAGCATGAAGCAAGAAGTGACTGAAAATGCAGAACAGTTTCTGACACGTTTGAAAGCAGAAACATTTAAAATGAAGATTAATGATGACCTCCAAGTACAGATTGCTTTAAATGGCCTAGTGTTAGCTCAGCCATTTCAACACACGGACCAAAAACACTGAGCCAAGTGCGAAATCTGGCCAGAAGACTGACCAATATTAAATACCCAGCACCAGTGGGGGCTACAGCTCCTATTAGTTCAGACTAAGAAAACTCAGTGAATGTTTTAACAACTGCAGTAGCACAGCTGACAACTCTAATGAGCAACAGAATGATGCCCGCTACCAGAGACCTCAGGCCCAACAAGAGGGAGGGAAGACCCAAGCATGCACCAGATGTGGAGGTAGGTGTTCATCTTATAAATTTTGTAGGGCAATGGGCAAAACATGCAATTTGTGTGGTCTTAAAAATCACTTTCAGGCTAAATGTATGACGGGTCGCAACAAAAATAAAAATAATTACAGTTAGGTACTCGCATCTGTCTGCAGGGGTGATAATCATGTCAAACCAGTAGATGGGCACAGTGATAAAAAGTCAGTGTTTACAAAACAAACATGTGCTAAAAATGTTTCAATCCAAACCGAAAATATTAATATGAGAAATGGTGCTTCTGAACTAAATATGAACAAAGTTGATGGGAATAAGACTCGAAATAAAAGTGCTAGTTATGTAAATAAAAAACAGGCAGAGGTTAATGCAAATTTTTCAGTGGAATTGACCAAAAATACTGTAAATGTGTAAGAAGGCAGAAAACAAATGCATTATGTGACACTGGAGCCACTGTTTCATGTATAAGTAAATCATTTCTTGATAAAGCAATCTCAGAAAACAAACCTAGGTATGTCAGAAATATGTATAATTCAATTAAAGGTGTAGGTGGTACAATTTGCAGTGTTTCAGGTACTGTGGAACTTGATGTGTCAATTGGTTTGATTAAGGCCAACTCAGAAGTTGTACTTCCTGTCAAGGTTGCACGTGTGGGCTCAGGCATGGATGTTCTACTTGAACCATTAAATAGTTTAGCAAATCAGAATATTATCGGTGCTAAAAGTCTAGTTACTGTGAGAAAGGGGAGAGCCGTCTTTAGGGTTGTAAACACAACCGATAAATATATTCAATTGAAAGGAGATAAAGTATTAGCTTTGATTTCACCCTTTATACAAAATGGTGTTTTTAGTTTAGATAATATAGAATCTCAGTCAAATTCTGAACAGTGTGTAAACAGTGCTAATTTGTCACATAATAAAAAGTCTCAAGACTTAAAATTTGACCTGTCAAATTCAAATTTAAATGAAAATCAAAAATCTTGTTTGATAAAAAGTTTTAAATGATAACAGTGACGTTTTTTCAAAAGGTCCTTATGATTTAGGCAAGACTGATTTTCAGACTCATGAAGTAGACACGGGACGCGAAACCAGTCCGTACCCCATTTTACAAAAAGGCACCTGATATGCGCAGGAAAGAAGATAAAAATGATTTCAGACATGCTCGAGCAAGGTGTGCTTTAGGAAAGCAACTCGGACTGGTACTCTCCTGTTGTCTTAGTTAAAAAGTCAGATACTAAAGATACAGGTGAATACCGTTTTGCTGTTGATTACTGAAAATTGAATAAAGTTACAAAGCCAACAGCATTTCTGCTACCCAGACTCTCAGATATGCTTGATGCAATAGGCGAAGCTAACCCTCAGTATTTTTCTTCATTAGATCTAGGTAAGGCTTTCTGGCAGGTTCCTTTAAGTGAATCAAGCAAACATAAAGCAGCCATAATAACACAAAATGGAATATATGAATTTCAAATGATGCCATTTGGCTTATCAGGGGCACCTGCTACCTTCCAATCGTTGATGATGAAAGTTTTAAAAGGAGTGGCATGGAAATTTGCCCTCTGTTATGTCAATGACGTCATTATTTTTTTACAAAATTTTGAAGAACATCTACAACATATCAGTGAAATTTTAAGACGCATTAAATCAGCAGGCCTCAAACTCTCGCCAAATAAATGTAAATTTGCTCAGGAAAAACTTCATTATTTAGGTCATGTGATAAGCATTAAAGCTGGTATTGAGGCTGTCCCAAGAAAAATTGAAAAAATTCAAAATCTAGTACCACCAAAAGATCAAAAAGGTGTCAAAAGTATACTTGGGCTTACAAATTATTATAAAAAATTCATATTGGGATACAGTAAACTGTGTGCACCACTCTTTGCATTATTGGAAAAAGACAAACCTGATGTCTGGTCTGAACAGTGTGAAAAAGCTTTAAATACTCTAAAAAATACACTTACAACTGCCCCGATTCTTGCCTTTCCGGATATGGAGAAACCTTTTATTTTAACATGCGATGCATCATTGTATGGTCTTGACTATATTTTGGGTCAACTCGATGATGAAGTTTGCAAAAGAGTGATAGAGTATAAAGGTAGAGCTTTGCATCAGTCTGAGAAAAACTACTCGGCAACCGAATTAGAGTGTCTAGCTATTGTAGAAGGTATAAAAACCTTTAAATCATATCTTCTGGTAGGAAATTTACTATTGTCACAGATCATAAAGCTTTAAAAACTTTAAATACATCCACAAATGGCAGAATAGCTAGATGGCATATGTTACTGATAGGTTATCAGTATGAAGTTGTATACCGTAAAGGTGAAAATAATAATGCAGATCCACTGTCGCAGTACACATTGGAAGCTACAAAGGAAACTTATGAATCTGTTCTGATGGACCGTGTGGCATTGAATAATGATAATTGTCAGTCTCCCATAGTTGCGTCTGTCAGTCAAGTTCCCAAAGACCAAATATTGACAATGGAGAGTGAATGTATGTCAAGTGACAAAGGGGACTGTTTGCGGCTGTGTGCTAAAAATTCACAGGCCTGCTGTCACAGAGAAGGTGAGTGAAACAGAGGATGGTTTATGGCTGTGTATTGAAAAATCTCAGTCACATTCTCATCTTGCTGTCACTGAGAGTAAAGACTATGCATGCGAACTTGAATGGGATGGTTTGGGGCTGTGTACTGAACTACACGTAAAACAGTCACATTCTATTCCTGCAGTCACAGCATATGATGTGTGCAGTGATAAAGTTGATCAGGAGTCAGGCGATGGAACCTTACAGACAAAGAATTCAAATGCCAGTGAAACCAATGATGCAAGATGGGTGGAGTCCACCTAGTGGCAGATTGTAAAACCAACAGAGCCTCAAAATCCTTTGATACATCTCGAAATCTGAAAAGATACTATGACCCAGAGGTTTACAGGTACAACTTGGTCAATACTGAAGACACGTTTGATGGTGATGCCACCAATAATGCTGAAAGTGATACTGAAGAAACACTGCAAGGTGAATGTCAAATTGGTGACTTACAAAACCAGGATACCCGGTACTGAGAAGAAGTCTCACATGCTGAAAATGATGTTGTTACTGATCCAGCCCCTGATACATGCGCTGGACCATCAAAACCCACACAGGAAGGTGAAAGTCAAGACACCATTCACAATTCCCCAAATAAAGATAAAACACCTCCACAGGAGAAATGGTATACTGTTAATAAAATACTTAAACAGAGGTTCAGGAATGGAAAAAAAACAGTATCTGTTAGAATGGCAAAACGAACGGTTTAAGCCATCATGGCAGGATGAGGAAGATGTCTCTCCTGAACTTAAAAGATTGTTTTATGTTGCCCATACAAAAACTGGGAAAAGGCGAAAGCGCCAGACTTACCGCTTTTTAGAAAAATCTAAGTCCTAATTGTAATTGACTTCATTAAAATACAATTTAAGGATAAAACCTTTACATATGAACGCTTACTATGCTTAGGGGTGTATGAATTAGCACTGTTGACATTTACTGTTAAGAAGAAAGAAAAATTGTGCTAAAATGTACATTGCACATACATATTTTAGTCTGAAGCCACCTTGTTCTTAGCTGTTAAGAGCTCACAGATACTTTGTTTATACTCTGTCCTTAAGAATGTATTTCATTCATTTGGGACTCCCTGTATTAATAACATTTGGATCATAGAATTAATATCATATGATAAATAAGGAAATTCAGAGTCAGCAAGGCCTTCTTAAGCTATTCTATTATTTTGAGCAACAGTAGTTCTTGCTATAAGACATTTGTTGTCCCAGTATCAGTGAAGGTATGTTGTTACATGAAAGTGTGTGTGAATATGTATTGTATGAATGTTATTCTTTCAACAGCCCTTCCTGGTAGGATGTAATATTGTGATCAGGTATTGCATCCAGGGTAGATAACAGTCAATTTCTTATATTTTTAGTTGGCTGGAGTGGACTGATGCTGTTTTGGGTCTCCATTGTTTTGTGTCTCCATACGGTATCTGGTAATCTGCCTAAAGAGCTGCAGCGATTAAACTATGGTGTTGTCTTTGAGCCTCAGAACCAAGTGCATCTGGCTACAGAAAGCTGGGTACATACATTTTCTCTAGAGCTACCAAACAATTTAAGTGTGTTAGAGAAAACAAGTTGCACTAAAAACCCATAGGCATGTAAGCTTGTCAATGAAGTACTGTCATAAATAAACCAAATCAGGCATGAAACTGAAGTTATGATGAAATTCACTATTGCTTCAATATGTAACTTAATTCAAGAAAAAAATCTTTGCAAAGAGTTGTTCCAGATCTCGTAGATCCTTGTTGCCATTTATTGGTAAACTATCTAAAAGTCTTTTTGGTGCTGCCACATCTCAGGATGTGGAAATGTTAGCCAGACATGTAAATGCTCTGAACAAACTGTCCAGAGCTATGGCTCAAAATATTGAACATCAGGAAAATAATTTAGCTTCTTACATGCACACAGTTGATAGTAGAATTTCAAATACAGTAAAACTTCGTTAACTCGAGCATCGATAACTCGAGAACCCCGGATAACTCGAGGACTCCTGTCAGTCCCGGCAATTTTACCTATATGTTTTACCAGAAAATACTATGGATAACTCGAGCATCAATAACTCGAGAACCCCGGATAACTCGAGGAACACCTGCAGTCCCGCCAGGTAGATTTTTTCGGCAACTCGAGGTCACTGATTATCTGATTTTTCTCTCCTCCGATGGCGCATCATTATTTTGACACGTCATGGGAAAAACCTCTATTGTTAATTGATTTTTCTCGTTATTTATCGATTAATTGACCGTCCAGTAGCCAAAGTGTATAAAATGTTATTCGCACATTTAAATCGTCTTAAAGCATGTGTAATTACACCCACTTGTTACTTTTATTGAATAAGAAGAACATAAAGAAAAATATGTTTGCGCGTTTTTAATTACGAGAACTTAATGATGAGATGATAATTTTGAGTCTGAGTAGACTTTTGATAATAAAGCTTGAGAGAAAACCCTAAACTGCATATTCCTTCTAGAATAATTATCAAATTGTCATGTCAAAAATACACTTTGTGTCCGAGCAATCTAGAGAAGGACCCGATCTGCACTAATCAGTTGTCAAAAAGTAATTACCCTGATTGTACATGACTGTATGCAAACAAAACGAACAGGATTTTATCAAATAAGTACGAAAGGTAATCAGAGCTCGTGATTTAATGTAATAAATACATTTTGTAAATGTATAAAGCCGATTTCAACATATAGGTTCTCAAATAACTCGTTGTTCATAAGATATATGACAGCAGAAAAACTTGTAAAATGTCCATGGTTCGGATAACTCGAGACCTCGGATAACTCGAGCATTTTTCTCGTCCCCTTGCGACCTCGAGTTATCGAGGTTTTACTGTATTGTAAATGGCATGAAGGAAAATGAAATGGCTATCCAACATTTTCAGACTCAATTGTATATTTCTTTCAATAATCTTGAAAAGTCATTGTCAGCTGAGAATGTCTTAATTGCAAAGCAACTAGAAAAATCTAAATTATCAGAGTATAGATACAATGAATTATTAATGGGAATTTACCATTTAGTTGAGGGAAAATTATCCCTACACTTAATTCCAGTCACAGTTATGCAAGATACTTTGTTAAATATACAGAAACTATTACATGATAAATTTAATGGACACTTGAACTTTTGAAAAACCATAATGAAGTATACAAGAATGTTGACTTTATGTTTGCTAGACGAGGCATGAAACTATATATCTCAGTAAAATTTCCCAGTTTTGTATTTCATAAGCCATTGTCACTGTTTAATGTGGTATCCTTTCCAGTACCAGTAAATAGTACATCAAATCATGCGACACAATTATTAGACCTGCCACAAACTTTTGCGATTACTAATGACATGCAGTATCATACAAGGTTTGAACTTGCTGAATTAAATCAGTGTAAATCTGGTAAAACAATGTTGTGTAAATTTAGTAAATCACTTATTCCAATAATACATACAAGCAGTGTTTCTTCTTTGTTCAAAGGTGACAAAATGCAGATTAAACAAAATTGTAACTTTAGATTTTTGATCAATAAACTATCATCTAGTATTATTCAGTTATTTCAAACCTTAGTCTTAAGATTCAATGCAGTTTGATTCTAAAACAGGCAAAAGAATGGAAAATGGATGCACATTTTGCATTATAAATGTTCCATGCGAATGTACAGTCTCTACAGCTACTCTTTATTTGCCACCTAGACTGGCTTCTTGCCAAAAAAATACAACCAGCAGGTTACATCCTGCCAATTTAGCCTTACTACAACAATTTTTTAATGATACTGACTTAGAGAATATTAACAGTAATTCCTTGGGCCAGTGTTTTTTTATTTGTCGTTACTCGAACCTGCCGCCCCTATTTTTTCGTATTTTCAAAAAAAAATAAAAAATTAAAAAATTAAAAAAATTTTAAAAAGTTGAAAATTTTAAAATCGCGAAATTAGAGGTCTGTTATACAAATGATAACGTCCAGAAGCTGCATTCGTTTTTTTCAGACCAATTTGGAACTGAAATTCGGCTCCATTCCCCTCTTAAAATGATGTATATTTCCCCCCATTTTTGACAAAAATTCCCCTAAAAATGAATATGCTCACAAAAGTTTTAGATTAATTAAATCATATACATGTTTGCCACAATTGTTACAAAATGTAAGTTTCCATCAATAAAAATGTTTCATAATCACTTCTTGCAATCAGGATTTATTATATTATACGATCCCTGTTGCCGACTGTCAATCAAAGCGTTCGACTGACCAATAAAAAATTACTACTTTTACGCACCTCCACGCGTTCTGTTTTCCAGAGTTTTTCTCTGACAAGTTGTAAAAGAGCTGGAGTATATAGGGTCATTGTCTTCGTAGGTAGATGAATGTATTATGTAAAAATTATATAAAAATGATGAAAAAGTAAGTTTAATTACTACGAAGGGCTTTATATCGAGTGAAGAAATTTAAATGATACTTTGCTGACAGAAACAGTTAAACCGGCACTAAATCGTGACCACGGACCTATATGTATATATTAGGTCCATGTCGTGACCCATGTTAAATGTGTCAGTTACTTTTGTCATTTTATATCAATTCATATCTCGTTTAATTAAAATCTTTTTCAAACGCTTTAGTTTTTCACGGAAACTTTCAGCAGAAAGAATGGATAATTTAGTTATAAACATATACTTCGTCTATCAGAAACCGTCTATAACGTTATAGAGTATTCCTGGTTTATGCAGTCTAAAAGTATGTTATGTCGGTGAGTATCATACGAAATCTTAATTTTTAGGAATAATATTAGAATTAATAATTATAGCCTTTTACTAATATTAGATATAGATAAGCAGAGGGCAATTGTTGAGAAGTTTTCAAGAAATATTTTTAATCTGCACTAACTGTACGCATTGCATATTATTTATGTTGTGACACAAATATTTTGTAAATTGCGACTTCAAACATACGTGCTGCACTTATTTCTTGCATAGCCGATGGCTGTTTTCTATGTCATGGACCTATAAACAGACACGTGTCAAGAAAGATAATACATAATATACAGTGTGACATCTTGCCTTTGTTTCGGTAAGTCACCGGGAGATATGTTTGATATACATCTCAATGCCGCCCTGCTTGACTGGTCAGATTTCATGGTACAATAAACATGTATGATCCATCTTATTAAATATATTGTTAACTAGTAAAACTCCATTGTTTCATTTGTATTTAATAGATAACAATTGTTTGTCCTCTGACATCGCTATCACCATTATAAATGCCGCTTTGCCAACAAACTTTGAAACTATTTTGATACATCTTGAGAACAAAATAATAGGATACATGTAAATACTGACCACAGCGTACAGAAAGTTCTATATATGAACAAGCATATTTTCCATGGTGGTGAAAAAACCCTGTGAAAATGCATCGTGAATACATTTTTTACATTACTATATATAAAATGTTGTTTTTTATACGCCCGAAGGGGACGTATTATATTATCGCCTCGGTGTCCGTCTGTCCGTTAGCAATTTCCCTTCCGCTCTGTAACTCTTGAACCCCTTGAAGGATTTCGAAGAAACCTGACACAAATGTTAACCAGACTGAGACGACGTGCAGAAGCAATGTTCCGGATGGCTGGATTCAAGGTCAAGGTCATACTTAGGGGTCAAAGGTCATATGATTTTGTTTCCGTTCCGCTCTGTAACTCTTGAACCCCGTGAAGGATTTCGAAGAAACCTGACACAAATGTTAACCAGACTGAGATGACGTGCAGAAGCAATGTTCCGGATGGCTGGATTCAAGGTCAAGGTCATACTCAGGGGTCAAAGGTCATATGACTTTTTTTCCCTTCCGCTCTGTAACTCTTGAACCCCATGAATGATTTTGAAGAAACCTGACATAAATGTTTACCACATTGAGACGATGTGCAGAAGCCATGTTCCGGATGGCTCGCTTCAAGGTCAAGGTCAAACTTGGGGGTTCAAAGGTCATATGACTTTTTTTCCCTTCCGCTCTGTAACTCTTGAACCCCGTGAAGGATTTCGGACTTTTTTCCCTTCTGCTCTGTAACTCTTGAACCCCGTGAAGGATTTCGAAGAAACCTGACACAATTGTTTACCACATTGAGACGATGTGCAGAAGCCATGTTCCGGATGGCTCACTTCAAGGTCAAGGTCACACTTAGGGTTCAGGCGTCATATAACTGTGTGGATATTGCTCTGCATTTGCTCTTGATTACAGTGCTCTTGTTGCCCTTGAATTATCGAAAATTATGAAATTAGCCTTCTCAGCTCATAGTTCAAACAGGTGAATTAGCCTTGTCTGCTCTATAGTTCTAGCAGGTTTTACAAAACAAATGAACTGCCAGATACTGAGTTATGCCTCCTTGACGGGTGTATTTTGTGACAGTTTGGCACTCTTGTTAAATATATATTTCGAATATTTTCCGTTTCGAGATCCTTTCGGCATTTTGTGCACTCATTTCCCCCGTTTTGAAGGGTAAGTTTAAAATGTATGCACATAATGCGTGATATGTATCTTGTTCTTTTAAAAAAAAGGAAACATAAAATTTCGAAAACAAAACAAAAATCCCTTTTAATTGTGTTTCCATACCAGTCAAAATGTGCACGATCGGCATGTAGATACTGCCTGAACTTTTGTTTGTAATTGTGCTTATTGGGTCCACCAACCTCGTTTGAGGTATATTCGGTGCGACCCTTTACTGCCTGAACACTAAAGCGTGTCAGATGTTTTGTTATCTATCGATCGCGTGGTCGGTAGGCGGAGCGATCAATACTTTCGTGTCATGTCAATTATTTGATACCTTACAATTGAAATATTCAGCCAAAAATCACCGATTTTTCGTTTGTCATCTATTTTTGCGACCCCGATTTTTGTTAATTTTTCCAAAGAAAACGATGTTCAGAAGACTCAAAAAAGATAACAATACCTTTTTTCATGTGTTTTAACATTAATGCTTGCTGCTTTGTTACTGACACCAGTACTTTTTATCTGAAAATTTAGTTAATTTTTCAGTGCGATTTGGGCTGAAATTTGGCCCCATTCCCCTCCTTAAACAATATATATTATATAGGGTTTAAATAAAACAAACACAAACATAAATTATATATTTTAATGATTATATTGTAAAGAAAACCACATATAATCTAACAAATGATAAATAATTATTTAGAACAATGTAGAATAAATATGTTTCAAAATGTTTTATCAATTAATAATGCCATTAACAACATAAAACCCAAACTTTTTTATTTTTCATTATGATTCTTAATTTCTTATATTCTTAAATTAATATACATGTCCAAAACGTCCCCACATTTTTAGCTCACCTGAGCTGGCTCAGCGTGAGCTATTAGGATCGATGAATGTCCGTCGTCCGTCCACAGTTCGTTAACACTCTAGTGGTCACATTTTTGCCTCAATTGTCACGAAACTTGGTCAGGATGTTTGTCCCAGTAATTACTCGGACGAGTTCGAATATGGGTCATCTGGGATGAAAAACTAGGTCACATGACCCAAAAATAGAAAAATCTTGTTAAGGCTCTAGAGGCTACTGTTTCAGTCCAAATATCCTGGCAATTTGTCAGAAAGGTTGTTTGGTTGATTTCTAGCTCAAGTTTTAATATGGGTCACCTGGGGTCAAAAACTAGGTCACACAGCCCAAATATGGAAAAACCTTGTTAATACTCTAGAGGTAATATTTTCAGCCCAAATATCCTGGAAATTTGTCAGAAAGGTTGTTTCGATGATTTCTAGCTCAAGTTCGAATATGGGTCATCTGGGGTCAAAAACTAGGTCACACAGCCTGAATATGGAAAAACCTTGTTAACACTCTAGAGGTAACATTTTCAGCCCAAATATCCTGGAAATATGTCAGAAAGGTTGTTTCGATGATTTCTAGCCCAAGTCCGAATATGGGTTATCTGGGGTAAAAAACTAAGTCACAGAGCCCAAATACGGATAAACCTTGTTAACACTCTAGATGTTACATTTTCAGTCCAGATATCCTGGAAATTTGTCAGAAAGGTTGTTTCGATGATTTCTAGCTCAAGTTCGAATATGGGTCATCTGGGGTCAAAAACTAGGTCACAGAGCCCAAATATGGAAAAACCTTGTTAACACTCTAGAGGTAACATTTTCAGCCCAAATATCCTGGAAATTTGTCGGAAAGGTTGTTTTGATGATTTCTAGGTCAAGTTCGAATATGGGTCATCTGGGGTCAAAAACTAGGTCACACAGCCCAAATGTGGAAAAACCTTGTTAACACTCTAGAGGTTACATTTTCAGCCCAAATATCCTGGAAATTTGTCAGAAAGGTTGTTTCTATGATTTCTAGCTCAAGTTCGAATATGGGTCATCTTGGGTCAAAAACTAGGTCACAGAGCCCAAATATGGAAAAACCTTGTTAACACTCTAGAGGTAACATTTTCAGCCCAAATATCCTGGAAATTTGTCAGAAAGGTTGTTTCGATGATTTCTAGCAACTTTGTTAAAAGCAGTTGTACTCGGGTGAGCGATAAAGGGCCATCATGGCCCTCTTGTTCAAAATTGGGAAAGATAGTGATACTTTGGAAAAACTTGTCCTAATATGTGCCTCCATCTGTAGATCATCATGATAAATGTGTGTATAAATCATGTGAAAGATGAAAAGACTTTAACTTATGATAGAGACTTTGCAGTTTTAACCATTAACACCAATCACATTGGTTATTTGTTTCCTAACTGTTCATTTATAATATTGGGTCAATTTTGAATTTCAAACATTTACATTTTATGTTTTAAACCGCTGATTTTATAAAAATGACTGGAAATGCATAGCTGAAACATTTAAGTTATTTTATAATACTTCCAAAGATTTTATTATTTATGTTTTGGAGGTCATGTAGTTTGACATCAGTTATAGGGTATGTCCCTTTGAACCAGTATAATAGTTTTTAGCTCACCTGGCACAAAGTGCCAGGGTGAGTTACATTGTATTAGGATCTCATTCAATCCGTCGTACATTGCACGTCCATCAACATTGTCCTTCGAAGGACGGGAGACACTCAAAATCCCCTTGGTCATAATCCCCTTGGTCCAAAAATGGCATAGTAGTCATAATCCCCTTGATGGATATTACATTTTAATTTCAAAAAATTTTTTTTTTTCAATCATTCCCTATAGTAAAGTTAAGCTAGAGACAAATAAAACATTCAGTAATTTTTTTATTAAATATATGCTTTTCCACTTGTAAAATTCATCAAGGGGATTATGACTACTTTGCCATTTTTGGACCAAGGGGATTATGACCAAGGGGATTTTGAAGTACACTCTCGAAGGACATTTCCTTTGAAACCACTTGCCGAATAATGATGTAACTTGGAAAGGATGTGCCTTGCATAAAGCCTTTTCAAAGTTATTCAAAATAATTCCATTTTATGCAGAACTCTGGTTGCCATGGTAACAGAAAGAAAAAACTTTATGAATCTAATTCTCAAGAAAAGAAGGCCTAGAGCTTAGATATTTGGCATGTGGCATAACCTAGTGGACCTCAACCAAGATTGTTCAAATTATGACCCCGATCCAAAATTGACCTGGTACGGGGTTCACTTGTTTTTACATACTGTAGCTTATATAGCAAAAACTTTCAAAAATCTGCTTCTCTGAAACTACGAGGCCTACAGCTTAGATATTTAGCATGTGGCCTAACCTAGCAGATATCTACCAAGATTGTTCATACATGTATTATGACCCATAAATCAATACTGACCCTGCACTGGGGGTTCACCTTTGATAAGACTATGTAGAAACTCTAAAAATCTTCTTCTCTAAAACCACAAAGTGTAGAGCTTAGATATTTAGTATGTGGGATAACCTAGTGGACCTCTACCAAGATTGTTAAAACTATGAAATCAGGGTCAAAATTTACAGCTCCCCGGGTGAATTAACCATTTTTAGTTATTTTTTTGGTGCAACCTCATGGTCAAACCGGTATTGAGGTATACAGCCAATCAATACTGCGATATATTCTTTTAACTTCTGAACAAATAGAATAAAACCAAATAACTACCGTAAATACAGTACTACAAGTTGTCCACAAATTATCCCAAAACAGCCTGTTTAAGCGATCTCAACTTATGGGCAAGTTATATTTTCCAAGATATGTTTGTTACCAAAGAGTTGCAAAGATGGCCAACCATGATCTTTTTCTGATTTATTATAGTATGAAATGAGTAGTTCCTTTGATATCACAGAACAGGAATTTGAACCACGGTATGTATTGGCCAAGCTCTGTATTGCAATACACCACAATTATTGCTGCAGCACTGCAAGGGATTTTACTGTTTAAATTTGGTAATAGTTATGATTCCTGTTCCTGATTTTCTAGATGTTGTGTTAACAGGTTTAACACCTGAATCAGCCTGGCGGGCAGCAGTACTGTAGGGAATCTGACCCTTACAGCAAACCCATAAAGTGTATGGTTTATGATGGTTGCATGTGAGCCAGGAGAACAAAACGGGGAACAAATCAGTGCCGGACTGCTGCTGTCAGTGAGGCAGATAGTTGTGAAGGTCATTGTGTATGACCATGGAAATTTAAGTAATTGGCAGTGAGTTTTATAGCTCTTTATTGAATATTCTGAATATACAATGATCTTGACTTCTGCTTAAGCTAAAACTGTCTGTACATGTATTGCAAGCTTTTTGTTTGCTCAGTAAAGAGACAGTTTTTAATGGTCTTAATTTTGTTTATAGCAACAATGTCAGCCAAGGCTGTAAAATTTGGTTTCGGCAGTTACTAGCAACAAAGCATAGAGCTTAGAATTTAGCATGTGGCAGTACCTAATTATGACCCATAAGTCAAAATTGACCCTGTCCTAGGGCCACTTGTTTTTAGCTCACCTGGCACAAAGTGCTAGAGTAAGCTATTAGGATTGCATTCCGTACAGGGTACATCGTACGCCTATTAACATTTTCCTTCAAATTACATCTCCTCTAAAACCACTTGAAGAATGATGATATAATTCTGCAGGGATGTTCCTAGCATGAAGCCCTTTCAAAGTTGTTCAAATAATTCCATTCCATGCAGAAATGTGGTTGCCATGGCAACAGAAAGGAAAAACTTTAAAAATCTTTTGAAGAACATGAAGGCCTAGAGCTTACATATTTGGCATGTGGCATTACCTAATGCACCCTACCAACATTGTTCAAATTATGACGCCAGGTCAAAATTGACTTTGCCCGGGGGTTCACTTGTTTTTCCATAGGCTTATATAGGAAAAACTTTAAAAATCTCCTTTTCTGAAACAACAATGCCAAGAGCGTAGATATTTAGCATGTGACATAACCTAGTGGATCTCTACCAAGATTGTTCAAATTATCACTTGTTTTTACATAGGCTTTATCATTAATTACTGTATGAGTACTATTTTTGGCGGGGGTTTTATTTTGGCTATATTGACGGTCACTCTTAGTAGCGCCAAAGGGAAGCAACTCAACGAGTTTCAAGTGTGAATTAGTTGGTATTTTGGGATAGGAAATGACGAAATTGCATTTGCTTTATTGATCTTTATTAACAATACCTGAAGCAATCTTTTAAATAATATGCAAAGAACCTGAAGAAGTTTGGTATTCATAAACCGGCCTTCTCAAATGACTCTATTATTCATGTTTATTATAGATGGCCAAAACAACTTGCTTGTAACAAAAAATAGCTGTTTCATTCATATAGAGGTGTGATAAATTTAACCCTGCATGCAGTTACAATGTATGCAGTATACAATGTATTGTTTTCTTGTTTGGCTTAAGGCGACCTGAGTGGCCTGATGTGTTTTACACTAGATAACAATAATAGTAAAGGTTTGTATAACGCACCTTTTTCTTCCATTGTCCAAAGGATAATTGGACTAGATCTATTAAATTGATTGAATACACAGTCAATCATATCATTCGAAAAGTCAATTAACAGTGACATATCAAAATAAAAACGGAGGGTAATCGCTGACGATCAAAATATCTACTGAAAGAGTGACATTCATGCCAGTTCAAGGTTTTATTTTAGCAGGCTCTGGTCGAGGTCGAGGTTGAATTTTGGCGGTTGATGTGATTTCCACCAATTTAAGACATCGCCAATTCAAAACACTTTAAAAAACGCCAATATTTGGCACCGCAGATTTAAAGCGCTATACAGTATGCTGTATCAAACAGCACTGTCAACTGGCTACACAGTACCTTGGAATAATGTTCTTAAACTTTCACTACAGATTATTTTTTACTATATAGAGACTTTGAAAGTTTTAATAATTGAAGTACTAGATTTTACAGAAATTAATATAAAATCTTATTAAGACTTTAATAGTATTGATGACCTAATTTATATTATTTTCCAGATAATGTATATTCTCAAATGTTTATTTGTATTTGCAGAAAAAGTCAGCTTCCCAATATTTCCAGAACTGCGGTTGTTGAAGGAGTTTGTGTATCTGGGTCAGAGGCAGAGCTTTTCCTAGATGATGAATCCAGCATAAATGTCGGTCAGTGCGAAAGTGTTGCAGACTGCCCCATCTACTTAGCTACTTTGGACAGTCTTGTAACATTGAGTTGGCTACCTCAGCTGAGCTAATCTCTTTGCATGTTAACAACTTAACACACAGGACACATAAGAAGTCATTGTGGAAAATGTTTGAGCAGAAGACAGATCACAGAACATTTGTGCTAAAAATCCTTAAACTCGGCTACCTAATTGTGTTATACATGGAGTGCTCATTGTTATCAGCCCCTGTCTTTCCTCATCTGTCATGAGCATTGCACTTGAAACATCAGATTAACAAAAACAACTAGACCATTTGCAACAAAACTTATAATCATAAAGAACAGTAACTTCAACTGGTACTTGGAACATACTATATATTTTAGATAAAGTGCTTACTGTTGTAATCCTTAAGTACACAATCTCATTTTTTACATCATGGCTTGTTTTTTCTGATCGTATACATATGCTCACAGAGTATGACCTCAATTCAATTTTCATAGTTTATTTTTAAATAAAGATATATTTTCTCATGAACTGTTTAAATTTGTTTCTTTCCTTCAATAGTATTCCTTTAATACAGTTAAACCCTGCCTCATTTAGCACCTGGTTTAAGAGCAATCTGTGTCACATGGTACAGTCCTTGGCCCAGTAATGTGAAATGTATTGTGGTTTAATTGCTGGCATATTAATGGGTCTTAATAGCTGTTGGATGAAACAGGTCTTCCCATCAATGTATTCCGCTTTTAGCTCACCTTGGTGAGCTATTAGGATCACTCACTGTCACGTTGTATGTCAAACTCTGCGAAAGTAAATTCTCAACATTTTGAAAACTTGCCAGTAAATCTCATTGGAAGTGTTTTCAGTTTCCGGTAGTTAAAATACATGCTTCCATTGGAAAACCAATCATTTGCCAGTCAATAAGCAGTATCACTAGACATTTATCAGTCATCAAACTACAAAAGTACCTGCTAAATAATGTAAAAGAATAATTTGCTTCTGCTTTTGAAACAAGAAATTTTTCTGAATTCTGTTAATAAATCCGTGACATTTGCTTTGCAAAACAATTTGCAGTTCAGTCTGCAGTTCAGTCAGCAACATTCCATACTTGTTTTATTTTCTGCTTTAAGTTGGTGAGAGCTCATCAAACCAACTTTGATTTGAGACACACACAAATTCAGTGCCTTCAGCACTTTGATTCCAAAGATAATTAGATATTTTGTTTTTCCTAAAATTTATAACCCGTCTTTATTACATGAAATTTGTCACTTATTTTAAAAGTTCTAGAATGAAAATTACATCAATGTGCAGATAATTTTATATGCTTTAAAAATGTACACTTTTGTTATGTTATTGGTAAAATTATTATCCCGATTTTTTATTGCCATGTCAGGCGGGTAGGTGTATAGTGAGCAGAAACTTGGTTTTAGTGATAACTAGATGGGTATTCAGTAGAACACTTGTGTCGCCTTCTTATCCTTTGTTAAAATAACCAATAATTTTGTTATAGCCAAAATCCTAAGTACAAAAAGGCTTTGGCAGACCTACAAAATTTGGTGGCATCATGACCCTTACGTCATTAGCAATGCAATTTGAAAGTTAAATGAAGAAATCTTTGATGAATAGAAACTGAAAGTGCCCGGCCATTTTTCAATACTTTCACCCAAAATGGATAGATGTTGAGCCCAGAGATTACTCATTTTAAGAGAAAATATATAGACCTCGTTAAAACAAGAGGGCCAATATGGCCCTATATCGCTCACCTTGGTATAAGTCAACTTGCCTGGTGGAAGATCACTAGACAATGTTATATACCAAAATAACAAACAAGTGACACCCCCCCCACCCCCCCCCCACCCCACCCCCACGGGCAAAGTCAATTTTGTCCCCAGAGGTCTTGTGGTTTCAAGAAGAATATTTAAAGTTTTTCCTATATAAGCCTATGTAAAACTAAGTGACCCCCCGCCAATGCCAGGTCAATTTTGATCACGGGGTCATAATTTGAACAATCTTGTTGGAGGTCCACTGGACAATGCTTCATGCCAAATATCTAAGCTCTAGGCCTTGTGGTTTCAGACAAGAAGATCTTTTAAAAGTTTTTCCTATATATATAAACCTATGGAAAACTAAGTGACCACCAGTGCAGGGTCAATTTTGGCCGTGGGGGTCATAATTTGAACAATCTTGGTAGAGGTCCACTAGACAATGCTACATGCCAAATACATGTATCTAAGCTCTAGGCCTTGTGGTTTCAGAGATTTTTGAAGTTTTTCCTATTTGTTGCCATAGCAACCAGAGTTCTGCATGGAATGGAATTCTTTGAACAACTTTGATAGAGCTTCATGCAAGGAACATTCCTGCAAAGTCTCATCAACATTGGCCCAGTGGTTTCAGAGGAGATGTCGTTTGACGGGCGTACGACAGGACGGAATGCAATACAAATAGCTCACTCTTTCATTTTTCTCATTTAAACCAAGTTTGCGCTCACTATACACCTACTCCCATGCATGTATAGATTTTTTTTGCAGTCCTAGTTACAGCTGATAAGTGCTTCAGATATTCAGACTAGTCTATTACCATGCAGAATGAAATGGGTTAAAATTTTTCAACATTATTAGCTCTACTGGTCAAAGTCTAGCAGAGCTTATGCCATGGTGCTTTGTCTGTCGTCTGTCAGTAAACTTTTCCTTGATAACAATCTACAGGTCACACTTTTCATCAAACTTGCTAAAAATGTTCCGTGCAACCTGTAGATGATCCCTATTGTATCTGGGGTCAGTGGGTCAAAGTCACAGTGACCCAAACTTTGAAAATCTTTCCACTTAGTATCTGGAGATCTATATCACCGACAGTCTTTAAATTTCATACGACTAGTTAATACTTATTTATTTTAGCTTGACTGTGTAGAAAGCTTGCAACTCATCGAGTCACTCTGGAGTCCGCTTCCTGGAAAAACCAGTACTAGTGTCATTAAGGAGTTAAAGTCGACACTCCCAATGGGGCTCGAACCTTCAGGCTCCGAGATGAGTGGCAGACACCTTAACCTCTACACCACAGGTGAGTGTAGCGTACCAGGGACCCAAACAGTGAATGTTAGATAAAAATAGCCTAATGACTATATATCAATAAGAAGGTAAACAACACAGTTCGCACATAGACCCAGTTTCAGCTGCCATTACTTCATACAGAATAGTGCATATTTATCAAAACCTATTGCATATATAGCCTACGTAATTATATTTTCCGTAAACGTTTACTTCAAGGTCCAAATGCAAACCGTTTTGTAACAGCGACTGATAGTTTCCGAAATTTTTACCATTTTTCGCCAACTCGAATAAATCTCACACATTTCGGGTGGGTCTATTTTCCAATGCGCAACTGTCACTGTGGACATACACAAGAACGGCACAACACTGCTACTTGAGCTCAGTATTCCATAGACATGTATTATTTATGTGTAACCTAGACTTGGTAAGACCTGGCCGATTGATGCGTTATGGAAACTAGTTTTTCCCTTTATCAGTATGGCTGCATGTATATGTTTACAAAATATATCAACGAAATAAAATGAATACTGTATTAACGGATCGTATTAAAACTGGAAAGCTTGTGGAAATATTTATCAAATCAATTTCTACGAGCGTCGGTTGTGTAATATTTGGATGACACAAGGCGAGATTGTTTAAAAGCTTGTTAAAAGGGAAGAATTCAGTGTTAGAAATGTGTGAGATTTATTCGGGTTGACGAAAAATGTAAAAAAAATCGGAAATTAACAGTCGCTATTTCAAAACGGTTTGCTTTTGGGCAACGGAAATGATAAACACTTGTGCTATATGTGAAATAGTTTTAATAAATATGCATCATTCTAGATGAAGTAATTAAGGCTGAAAGTGGGTCGATGTGTAAACGGTGTTGTTTACCTTCTTATTGATATATAGTAACTAGGCTATTTTGAATTAAAAATCACTGTATGGGTCCCTGGTACGCTATACTCACCTGTGCTCTACACCACAGCTATTGGTTTTACGGAGTAGATGCTACCTATTGTTTTTGCGGTAAGTGGGTCACGGTCAAAGTCACAGTGACCTCTGCTGCCTTTTCTTCGACAACATTCCAAAACAGTTTCATAAGACTTACTTTTGGGTCTCTCGTTACAAATCGTGCAAAT
Organism: Saxidomus purpurata; assembly: GCA_022818135.1. Classification (NCBI taxonomy): domain Eukaryota; kingdom Metazoa; phylum Mollusca; class Bivalvia; order Venerida; family Veneridae; genus Saxidomus; species Saxidomus purpurata. The sequence continues at coordinate 15,075,598 of JAFMSR010000016.1, forward strand.
GTTTTTTTTTGCTATTTGTCATGCATACAAAGTTCTTTAGTGTAAAAGCCATTTGGTTATTGGGTGCAAAAGATCTCGTAGGGGTAGGGATGAACAATTTCAATTATATATCATTTGCCTTGTCTTTAGGTGGAAGATAACAAGAGAATAGTAAGAAAGATTTCATCAATTTACTGTAACATGTCTGAATTATCACATGTTAATTAATTAATCATGATACACATAACAAGGCACAGGTATTATCCCTGCTTAAATAATGAATTGTTTAAAACAAAAACATGCAGTTTATACATTCATATTAAAAAGAATATGTAAATATATCAATCATTAAAGACAATCGCAGCAGTTTCTATTCTTTATTATATATGGAATCAATTGATTTTTTTATTATTGTTGTAACAATCCATTTTTTAAAACGAATCATAGAAAGGAAATATTCAAAGCAGGTATATCCCTGTTACAAATTTTATACATACAATCAATAGATCAAGAAAATTTACTACCTCCCTTTAATATGTAGAAACAAGCCCATGATGGCTTTATATCGCTCACCTGAGTGACATTGCTCATCAACAAAAAATTCTGATACATTTCCATGATTGAATGCAAAATGTGGCAACTAATATGACAACCCAGAATTGAAACACCACGACAAACATTCTGGCCAATTTTAATGATTGGGGATCAAATGTGGCCCATAAAAGTGTTAACAAGGTTTTCCTTTGATTTGCCAGTGACCTAGTTTTTGACCAGAGATGACAAAGTTTTATGTAGATCCAATGAAAAATGCAGCCTCTACTGCATACACAAAAAATTCTATGATTTGACCTAGTTTTTGATCCAAGATGATCCATATTTGAACTTGACCAAGATTTCATCACAACACTCATTCTAATAAAGTTTCATGAAGTTTCAATAAAATCATGCAGCCTCAATTGCAAACACAAGGTTTTTCTATGACTTAACCTGGTGACCTAGGTTTTTTTACTCTAGATTACCAATATTCGAACTTTACCTAGATTTCATCAAGACAATCATTCTGACAAAGTTTCATGAACCAGTGAAAAATTCAGCCTCTATTGCATATTACACAAGGTTAAGTGACCCCAGATGACTCATATTCGGAATTGACCTACATTTTATCAAGGCAGTCATTCTGACCAAGTTTCATGAAGATCCAAAGAAAAATGCAACCAAGGTTTTTCAATAATGTGACCAGCTGACCTAGCTTTTGACCCCAGACTACCCATATTCTGACTCAACCTAGATTTCATGAAGGTTCATTAAGATCCAATGAAAAATGCAACCTCTATTGCATACACAAGGTTTTTCTATGATTTGACCCTGTGACCTAGTTTTTGACCCAAGATGGACAATATTCTAACTAACCTAGATTTCATCAAGGCAGTCATTCTGACTAAATGTCATTAAGACCCAGTGATAAATGCAGCCTCTATTGCATACACAAGGTTAAGTGTGAACAGACAGACACAGACAGACACCAGGCAATCACAATAACTCACCTTGAGCACTTCGTGCTAAGATGAGTTAAAAATGGAAGGACGGACACACAGACGGTGCAATTTTAATATGCCCACCTTTTGGAGCATGGAAAGTGTTCATAAATTTCACAATATTCTGAATGTCAGAAAAAAGAAACTGTAGCAATCGTCTTTAAACAAAATGAATTCTAAAATTTTATGGCAAACATCTGTATTCAAAACATTGAAGGTCAGCTATTTATGTCAATTGGATGATCATACATACTATTAAAACTGGTAAACAAGCGTTTTCAGCACTAGGGTACATTTAATATTTCCAACATTTCCAACATTTTTACTGACCCAAGCCAATTCACTGATCACTTTGATGTTACATTGTTTTTCATCAATCTTGACCTTTTATTACAGGAGAGTACTGAATTATTTTTCAAGGCAGAAAGCTAGGATTTAAACATGTAGCAAATGATGACATCGCTGTGCAAGACCGAGGAAAAGCTACGTATGTTATAAACATCTACATGGCCATATAAATGTTTTTTCCCAATTTCATGAAAGGAAGAATCCTTTGACCACTTAATAAATTTCATTTACAGTGCAACGGTAAACAAGAGGGCCAAGAGATTGCCCTATATCGCTCATCTGAGACCTACTTATGAGAATATGTGACCAAACTTTAACCCTAAACTATATATCATAAGCACAAACATTCTGTTTGACCTTGACAAGATAAACATGATGATTGGGTTGTAAATGTCACCTGTATTGCGTACACAAGGTTTTTCTATGATTTCACCCTGTGAGCTAGGTTTTGACTCCAGATGACCAATATTCGAACTCAACCTAGATTTTATCAAGGCCGTCATTCACGAAGATCCAGCGAAAAATGCAGTCTATTGCATACACAAGGTTAAGTGTGGACAGACAGACAACAGACAGACACCAGGCGATCACAATAACTAACCTTGAGCTTTTGTAACTTTAAAAACAAACAAGAGGCATAAGATGGCCCTATATCGCTCACCTGGCTACCATTGTCTATAATAAAAGGTCAACAATCACGTCACAGATAGGGTCAATCTTACCTTGGGGTCCTAATTTTAACAATATTCAAATTCAAGACTCAAACCTTTGACCTTAAGTTGTTACTTTGACCATGAGTCGGTGTGGCCAGATCATGGGTTCTGCACAGTAACTTGAGGTAAACATTTGACCACCGAGTTTCATCAAAATCCTTCAAAGCATTAGTTTAGTTTATACAAATTTATTTTAGCTCAATTGTGAAGAGAGCTCGACGCTTATCGAGTCACTCTCGAGTCCACTTCCTGGAAAAAACAGTACTGAGGAGGAACGATCGTGACCCCAGTCAGGCTTGTGGTTTCAGAGAAGATTTAAAAGTTTTTCCTACAGAAACCCATGTAAAATCAAGTGACCAGCCCACCCCAAATTTCGACCTTGGGGTAATAATTTGAACATTCTTGGTAGGTATCTACTAGACAATGTTACATGCCAAATATCTAAGCTTTAGGCCTTCCGGTTTTTTGAGAAGAAGATTTTTAGAGTTTTTCCTACCAGAGTTCTGCATGGAACAGAATTCTTTGCTAGAGGACCACCCATCCCTGTGAAGTTTGGTTAAACTTTGCTTGGTGGGTTCGGAGGGGATGCTGTTTGAAACAGTTGATGCTGCAGTACGGCGGACATGGGGGATCCTTAAAGCTCACCTTGGCACTGTGCCAGGTGAGCTAAAAATCTAATGTTTAGTTTCAAAATCATGCCAAATTTCAAGCACTTTTACTCAATCGTCATTTAGCACATTGACAAACAAACTCAGAAATTAAAACTTGCACATTAATCAATCATTCAGTTAACATTAACCTAGATCTTATCTGTAAATCCAGAATAAAATAATTTACCTTTGAATTGTTGCAAAGGGAACTAAATCACCACTTTTATCTGATTTAAAGACTATACATGTACCATTTATACAGATATCCAACATGCACGTAATATGACTTGAAAACAATGGTAAAATACAATGCATATGTGGAAGTGACTATGTTCCATAATTACAATCTTGTATTTAGGAACAGCTAAGAACATTTTGTCTTAAATAAATAATGTGAGCAAATTGGATAAAAAAGAACAAATGACACTGCTAGATCATATTCAAGTAAAATCACTGAAAGCAACACAATACTTGAACTCCTATCTTAAGTCAATGCATGTACAATGGTATTTACAATGATGTAACACTACTATAACTTATTTCATTCACAACATAAAACTATTGTCTGAAACATATGCGAGCTTCAAACAATGAAGAACTATATTTTGATAGCATTAACAAATCTTAAAAGATATAGGAACACCAATTTACACAGTCATATCTGTAACTATTGCAGATTTCTGTCTATTTCCAACAAAACTTTTCTGTGTTATATGTTGGCAAACACCCACAGGAGTTCAAAATTTAACCAAGTAAACAGTTTACTTTCTCAGTCAACATTTCCAAACTATTCCCTGTCACTTGTTTTCCCTACCACAGACTTGTATCTACTATAGCCATACAATATTAACAAATGCCCAGTAGGGCTTCGATAATTTAGTCAACTCAATCAGTCCGGGCAGTCTTTAACGTTATCAATGTTGCAATTCATGTTACCCCACCCACTTCGGCAATACACCCTAAGTTACTCACTTGTTTTATCATGCGGTTTTACAATGGTCATGCGTAAAATACACAATCTTACTGTTTCAATATTCATTTCATGTTGAAATTGATCAATATATATCATCAGGTTGAAGTTTATTTAAGTGTTTTTAGAATGGAAAAACAAGCAAGTTCAACCAAATTTATCGAGCAAATGTTTACAATTGCACCGTGCGACGGGAAGTAGTAAAAGCCCATCTCTGGCTCCTGTTTTCAATGGTCTCGGAATTGATCTGTGAAATAATTAGCCATAATTTTTTTTTTTTGTAACACTATTACCATCCGTGACATTTGAAGAGAACCTACAAAAATATGTACCCATCGACGAGTTCTGTTGTACAAAAATCAAAGGTGTTTAAGAAAAGTACCATGATGTTTGAAAAAAATTCCAGAACTCGTTTTTATACCATACATATTTTTGTCGAATTTAAATTATATACACTTACAAATTGTTATCATTAAACTTATTTCTAAAACTAAACATCTGCTTTCAAAATAATACATAAACATTAAAAATAAATTAAAGACCAATTTATTAGGGGAGTCATAAATTAATCAAACATTATTGACCTTTACAAAAACCGCCAAAGCAATCAATGATCAGTCTTTTTAAAGTAAGAAGTCTAACTGCAGACATCAAAGTATTGCCAGAGGCATGTGGATTTGTCTTCTGATTGCCAATTACTGACCGATTACCAAAGTTACAATTCAGATTATCCAACTCCTTAGGTGCTCTTCCTGGGGACAAATAACAGACCTGTACGTGTTGAATGGAGCCTGTTTACTGGGATTTTCAACATAATTATGACCATTTTGGGACTGAAAATGTAACAAGAGGGCCATGATGGCCCTGTATCACTCACATGAGTACCAGTACACTTACCCAAGGAAGTCACTTGTTGCTAAGGGGGTCAGTAGTTGCTAAGGAAGTCAGTGGTTGCTAGGAAAAGTCACTAGTTGCTAAAGAAGTCACTGGTCACTAAATGTCACCAGCTACCAGGTGCAGTCAGTGGTTACTAAGGGTATCGAAGTCACTGGTCACTAAATGTCACCAGCTACCAGGTGCAGTCAGTGGTTACTAAGGGTATCACTGGTCACTACAGATCAGTGATTGTCAAAAAAAACAGTTGATAGTTGCTAAAGATGTCAATAATTATTATGTTGCTAATGAAGTCATTGGTGGTAAGATGATGCTAAAGGTTGTTAAGAAAGTAACTGGTTGCTAGGGGAAATCACAGGTGCTAGGGGACTAAGTTGTGGCTAAGGAAGTCAATGGTTTAAGGGTGAGGCAACAAACGGCAGGAAGCAACACCATGCTAAAACACTCTAGATATAACACAAGGTTGCTAAGGAAGTCACTGGTTGCTAAGGAAGCCACTTGTTCAAAGGGGAAGTCACTGGTTGATTGGTAAGTTGTTGGTTGCTGTAAGAACTCATTGAAAAGCTCTAGGCCTTCAGGTTTTGGAGAAGAAGATTTACCAAGGTTTTCCTATACAAGTCTATGTAAAACCAGTGACCCCCTGAGCAGGGTCAATTTTCAACACACTTGGTAGAGGTCCACTAGACAATACTACATACTAAATATGTAAGCTCTAGACCTTGTGGTTTTGCAGTAGAAGATTTTTAAAGTTTTTCCTATATCAAGTGACCCCCTGGGCAGGGTCAATTTTGACCAAGGGCGTCGTGATTTGAACAAACTTGGTAGAGGTCCACTAAATGCTACACACCAAATATCTAAGCTCTAGACCTTGTGGTTTTCCAGAAGATTTTTAAATGTTTTCCAATATATGTCTTTGTAAAACAAGTGACGCCCTGGGCCGAGCCAATATTGGGTAAGATTTTAACAAACTTGGTAGCAGTCCACTAGACAATGCTGTATACTATATATCTTAGCTCTAGGCCTTGTGGTTTTGGAGAAGAAGATTAAGCCTATGTAAAATCTAGTGACCCCCTGGGCAGGGTCAATTTTGACCCAGGGCTCATGATTTGAACAATATTGGTAGAGGTCCACTAGGCAATGCTACATGCCAAATATCTAAGCTCTAGGCCTTGCAGTTTCAGAGAAGAAGTTTTTTCAAGTTTTTCCTATATAAGCCTATGTAAAATCAAGTGACCCAGGGCTGGGTCAATTTTGACCCTGGGGTCATATTTTTGACACTCTTGGTAGAGGTCAACTAGGCAATGCTACATGCTAAATATCTAAGCTCTAGGCCTTGCGGTTTTAGAGAAGATTTTTTAAAAAGTTTTTCCAATTTGAATTCTTTGAACAACTTTGATAGAGCTTCATGCAAGGAACATCCCTGCCAAGTTTCATTAACATTAGCTCAGTGGTTTCTGAGATGTCCTTTGAAGCAAATTGTTAACAACACAAGACGTCGCACCATGATGACGACGAACACAGGGTGATCCTTAAAGCTCACTTACAGCAGTGCTCAGGCGAGCTAAAAAATTCTCAGAGCGAATCATAATGGCTTTTTAGACTTGTGAATCGGTTCTTGAAGTAAAAATTCCATCCAGAACCGAAAAACCAACGATTATCGAGGAAACAATATGAACAACTGTTAAATACTTATCACTTGATAACTTAGCAAACAACTAATAGAACAAAGATTTGTTTCTGTTATATTCAACACAATAATCTGCACAATTGCCTAAAATCTCTTTACAAACAGTAAATTTAGAACTATTAATGATTAAGAAGTTTTTCTTCAGTAAATGTTGCATACCATGGGAGCAAGTTTTACTTTACAGTACTCTGAAATGTGTGTGCAAAGCATAATTTTCTCAACAAATACTGTTCAAAGTAATAACTGTAAATGTGGTAAATTTTGTGTGACGAAAATTTTGTGATTTGTGTGCAGACAGACTTGTACACAAATTTTAAAAACTCAAAAGAATTCTCTTGTAGTAAATATGTGAAATGAATCTTTGGTGAGATTTTTAAATTAGGGAAGTGGGAAATTTGCAAAAATCAGATCATCACAACTATTACCCAATTTACAGTATGCGAAGTTTGTATCTACAGAACTTGTAAAACAAAATATACCTCAGAGAAAGCTTAAGTACTTCAACAACACTTAATCATAAATGTTTCCACAATTACAATCTTTTCCTACTAAATCTCTCTCATTCTCTATCTTTCTAAAAGAAATGATTTTCATCTATTCAACAATTACGCTATAGATACCAGTAATACAAACTAAATATTTCAATGTCATTTCTTCATCTGACAATTATTCAGAACTGAGTAAAGCATGTTAAAGCTTCATTACAAAAAAACTTTAAAGCAAAAATCAGTTATACCAGTCAAGTCTTAAATGTAATGTTATTATGGAAAAGTTTTATTTATTCTAACTAGATAGCTGGTCGGACACCTAGAGTGGGTATAAGTATGCGGTTACCAACGACAATGGGTCCCTGTTGAACTGCTGCTGCTGCTGCCACTGCCTGGTTGTGAGCTTGAATTGCTTGTGCTTGCTGGATTTGCTGTAAGTGCTGTAATTGTTGTAGCTGCTGTAACTGCTGAACTTGCTGCAGATGTTGTATCGACGCAGCAGATGCCATAGCTACAGGTACACCTGCACTAATGGCAGAAGGTGCTGCAACAATCTGATGTCCAATCTGATGTCCAATCTGATGTCCAATCTGATGTCCAATTGGAACTTGCTGGACTAGATGTGCAGGATGAGCTCCAGCTGCAGCAGCTGCTGCTGTCGCCATTACTGTGCCTTGTGAAACTGCAACCACTGGCTGTCCTGCTTGCATTGGTACACCTGCTTGAACAAATTGAGGTTTCTGAACAATATACTGTTGTCCTCCACTTACAATAATATATGCTGCTGAAGGACTTGCTGCTGGCTGGGGCTGCAGAACAACCTGTTGTGGAACTGCAACCAGCTGTGCTTGAGTCTCATCAACAACAGCTGTTTCATCTACCTGTTCCGGCTGTTCTTCAGTTTCAGACTCTGAAGAAGTTGAGTCCTCATCTGGTTCCCCTAACTCTTTCTTGGCTTGCCTTCTCAGCTGCCTTCGGGCATGCTTTGCAGCCTGTTTCTGCAAATGTTTGTATTGTTCTGCCTGTTCTGGAGGTATCACAATATCTGGATTTTGTTCAGGTTCTGTTTGGTCTTTGCCTTTCTTTTTCGGAAGTGGTGGTTTAGGAGAAGATTCTTTTGGTGGTTCTTTTGGTAATGGCGGTGGAGAACTACTCTTTGGAGTTTCATCTTCAGTATAGTCATATTCCCCATATTCATATCCATAGTCTGGGTGTGGACCTGGAGGCCCTGGGTATCTGGGACCCATATATGGATGTGGTCCTCTTGGTCTATTCATGTAATGGGGAGGAGGACCTCTACGCCTTGGATCATAAGGACCATACATCCTGGGGTCATATGGTGGCCTCATACCTCTGAATGGAGGTCTGTGTCCATCCCATGGACCAGGACCATCCCAAGGTCCTGGGGCATCCCAATGATCCCACTGTCCATGCATGTAACCTGGCCTAGGAGGCCCAGGTGGACCATGATTTGGAGGAAATCTCTGTCCCATATTTGGAGGTGGTGGTGGAGGGCCTGGCATCTTTGGTCCAATAAACCCACTGTCCGTCTCTTTTGGAGCCTCACAAGGTGGACCAGATGGCAAAGAATCTGATGACACCGTCTTAGACGCACCTTCACTAAATGGAAGAGGTATGTCTGCTGGTAAAGATTCCACAAGTTTAGCAACTGTCTCTCCAACATCTGTTCTGGGCTTTTTCTCCTTCAACTTTTGGAGTTTCTCTTCTGTTCTTTCATCATCTTTCTTTCCAGACAGATCAGGTAATGGAATTTCAGATGGGTCTACTTTTTCTTCCTTGGTTTTATCTTTGTCTTCCTTTTCAGACTTCTTTTTTGTAATTAAGTCCTTTTTTGTACCAAACTCTTTTTCCAAAGGTGTTGCAGACAATGATCTAGCCTTTGACGCACTCTTTTTCTGTCGATTCTTTCGTCTTGATGTTCTGTATGATCTAGTTCTACTTCTAGATCTGCTGCTGTATGAACTGATACTGTAAGACCTAGATCTACTTCTTGAATATGATCTTTTTCTTCTCCGGTGCGATCGACTTCTAGATCTACTTGAAGAATATGAACGAGATCTGCTGTAATCGGAATAACTGGATGACCTATTTCTGTGCCTATGATAGGATCGTGAACGAGATCTACTGCTGGAGCGAGAATATGACCTAGAACTTGAATGTCTCCTCCTTCGGTGCCTTGAATGCCTTGAGTCATCAGTGTAGTATGAAGATGAGCTGTACGATCTACTTCTTGAGCAAGATGAACTCGCTGATCTCGAATATGATCTACGATGACTATAACTTCGTGACCTTGACCTACTGCGACTAGATGCAGGACTTTTTGAAATTTTTCTTGACTTCCTAAGCGCCTTTTCATTTAAAGTATTTAAAAGTTTAGCACTACCAGCAGATATATTAGATTTATTTGACCTCTGAGATGATGTCTGATTTAAAACTTTCCTGTTGTCGTTTCCAATTTTTGCACCAGTTTTACCACTAGGACTTTTCAGTTCCTTTAAAGTGTTCATTTTATTCAAACCACTTTTGACAGAAGCACGCTTTTTAAGAACTTTTTCTTTTTTCAAAGTATCATCAAGGGCATTGTCCATATCACTATCACTTGTATCCCATTTTGATTTAACATTATCATTTGTCTGAGTTTCTATTTTACTCCATGATTCTTCTTTTTCTACTTTAATATTTGCAACTGCATGACTTGCAGCAAGTGAATTACTATCTTTTAATCCAGATGTCCTTTGCATCACCTTTGATTTCTTAACTGGAGTAGAATCATTCACACTTGACTCACTATTAATTCTTTTCCTATCTGATGGTGTTTTCTTCTCTGTATTTTCAACTGGTTCTTTCTTAATTCGTTTTTGTAGAGCCTGATTATTTACAACAGTTTGCTTTTGTACAGCTTTTGTTCTGTTCAAAGCTTGTAATTTCGCAACAATTTTTTCACTTTCACCATCTGAGTCTCCTTCAGGGAATTTCCGTTTTCCTGCAGCCAATACATCATTTTTCTCTAAGTTGTCAGTCTTCACTGATTCAATTTTTTCTGTTTCACTTTCACTACTTTCGTTATTTCCACTTTCTTTCTTCCTATGCTTTTTCTTTTTCTTTCTCTTCTTCTTACTATCTTTTTCCTTCCTTTCATTATCAGATTCTTTTCCTGATTCACCAGAATCACCTTTATCTTTCTCTTTTTTATCTTTTTCACAATCAGATTTTTCATTTTCACTCTCACCATGATGCTTCTTTTTTCTTTTCTTTGACTTTTTCTTCTTTTTCTTTTTATGTTTTCTTTCATCATCTCCGACCTTTTCGCCTTCATCTTCAGACTGTTTACTTTTCTTCTTACTTTTCTTGTGTTTTTTCTTTTCTTTGTCCTTATCATCAACTGTTTCAGAATGTTCAACATTTTCATTACTTGTATCATTTTCTTTATCTTCATGTTTCTTTTTGTGCTTCTTTTTCTTCTTCTTGCTACTTGTACCAGTTTCAGCCTTTGTCTTGAAATTTTCAGTGTCTTCAGTTTCCTTAACTTCATTTTTATCTTTAGTTTTATCTTTCTTGTGCTTGTGCTTCTTCTTTTTCTTTTTGTGTGACTTTATCTTTTCACCATCTGCCTTTTGTGACTCTTCTGTTTTATTCACAGTTTCCTCCTCTTTCTTCTCAGCTGATTCCTTTTCTGTTGTTTCTATACCAGTGTCCTGACCAGCATGTCCTGGAGATTTCTTTTTCGGTGAAAATAACTGAGAAAAGTCAAATGACAAAGGATTACAGCTGAACATAAGCTTTGGGTCTGTCTTAGTGTACTGAATCATTTCTTTTGGCCAATCAAGCACTCTCCCACTATCATCCTTACTCTGAACCTTAACAAAATCAACCATTAACAGTTTGGTGTCAGGAGTTTTCTCCTCTTCTCTCTCACTTTTACTATCTTCTCTCTCACTACTCTCAACACTCTCTGTCCTGTTTCCATTTTCTGTCTTCTCCTCGGTAACATCTTTTCCAGTCTCTGGTTTCAACAGCTTGATTTCTACTGGTGATGATCTCTTCTCCTCACGTCTCACCTGTATGAAGGGCTGTGTATTCACAATCCTTGACCCATAGTTCTTTTTGAAGCTGAATGACACATGACCTGACTTGGTATCATGGCTAAAATTATAATGAAAATAATTATTAACATAGGCTAGTGAGCTGCTCAAAATCTTAGAATGCTGTGGACAGTCAAAGACAACAAATTCACTGATAGTACAAATATTCAGTGTCAATTATAATATTCTGTTAACAGGAAAGTTATTTAGTGTTACAGTGATTGTATAAACTTAAGTTAGTTCTATAAAGCTTAGTCTAAATAACAGATTTGGAATCAGCTCACTCCTGTGGGCAAATTTGTTCTACGTACCTAAAACTTCATAATCATTTAAGATATGACCTTTTTTTTTCACTGCAGACTTGAGGAGGCATAAAATATAGCTCTGACATGTGTGTTTTAAAGTTTTTAATGCAGAATCCTGATATATCAATAGTCTCACTGAAAAATCTTCTACTGACCATTTCAAATCCCACTAGTACTGTTTCACTGTATGAATTAATTCCATTAAGCGACTTTATTGTGTGACTAGTGGCCACCCAAAGATCAGACCCAGTCTTTAACATATATCTATTATGAGACAATGTTTGAAGTTTACCGATGAAACTTCCTTCTAAAATATCATTTTTTCACATTTAACGCGGACCTGTAGGTCTGCCTATTTAAGTTTTAAAAGCACACCATGCATTTGCAACAGACTTGCCTGGTGTGTCTGTACATGAAACAAGAGGGCCATGATGGCCCTATATAGCTCACCTGACTACCATTGGCAATAATAAAAGGGGTCATGATTCTGACATTCGTAGAGGTCCAATACACAATGCTAAGTAACATTTCAAATATCTATTATCTGCCTGTATGCCTTGTGTTTTGTTTTTTTAAGTTTTCCCTATTTAAGCTTATGTGAAATCAAGTGACTTCTCCCCCTCCCACGAAGGAGTTATTTTGACTAGGGGGTCATGATTTGAACAATCTTGGTAAAGGTCCACTAGAAAATGCTACATGCTAAATATCTCAGCTCTAGGCCTTGTGGTTTCAGAGAAGAATATTATTGCTATATAAGCCTATGTAAAACCAAGTGAACCCGCGGGCAGGGTCAATTTGACCCGGGCTCATAATTTGAACAATGTTGGTAGAGGTCCACTAGACAATACCACATGCTAAATATCTAAGCTCTAGGCCTTGTGGTTTCAGAGAACAAGATTTTAAAAGTTTTTCCTATATAAACCTATGTAAAACCCAGTGACCCCCCGGACAGGGTCAATTTTGACCCGGGGCTCATAATTTGAACAATCCTGGTAGAGGTCCACTAGACAATGCATCATGCTAAATATCTAAGCTCTAGGCCTTGTGGTTTCCGAGAAGAAGATTTTTATAGTTTTTACTATATAAGCCTATGCAAAACTAAGTGACCACCCGTGTGGGGTCAATTTTGACCCGGGGCTCATAATTTGAACAGAGGTCCACTAGACAATGCCACATGCTAAATATCTAAGCTCTAGGCCTTGTGGTTTCAGAGAAGAAGATTTTAAAAGTTTTTCCTATTTGTTGCCATAGCAACCAGAGTTCTGCATTGAATGGAATTCTTTGAACAACTTTGGTAGAGCTTCATACAAGGTACATCCCTGCAAAGTTTCATCAACATTGGCCCAGTGGTTTCAGAGGAGATGTTCTTTGAAGGAAATGGTGGACGGACGGATGACGTACGACATTCGACGTACCCCGGACGGAGAGTGATCCTAATAGCTCACTCTGGCACTTTGTGCCAGGTGAGCTAAAAAAACAGGTCTACAATTTTCAACAATTCTCACGAGCGAACATTACAATCAATGATTTATGACCCTGTCCGTTATTTACGGATTCTACCGAACCATAGTTGTTTCCATTAACTCCTAATCCCCAATACTTATTGATTGTCTGCTGATATTGCGCTTGACACTTTTTCTGCCGTATGCACATTTTTGTTCCTATTGAATATAGAGAAAATCAGTGAAAATGTTTTTGACTCCTAGTCATAAAGAATCCACCCTTTCTGTTAATTCAAATATTTCATAACAGAAATAACACAGCATAACTGATTTTTTATATGTTTTTGAAGCATCTACTGTGATTTCAGCATTTTTCTTAACCATCACCTAATATGGAAATTTTGAAAGGTAATATAACTTTAAATCAAGTTACCTCCCAGGTGGAGTAAATTTTCACCCAGGCGTCATGATTTGAACAATCTTGGTAGAGGTCCACACTGCAATGCTACATACTGAATATCTAAGCTCTAGGCCTTGTGGATTCAGAGAAGATTCTTAAAGTTTTTCCTACACAAGCCTCATGGGCGGGGTCAATTTTGATACTGGGATCATGATTTGAACATTTTTGATAAAGGTCCACAATGCAATGCTACATGTCAAATATCTAAGCTCTAGGCCTTGTAGTTTCATAAGGTTTCAATATACAAGCATATGGTGTCATGAATTAAACAATCTTTGTAGAGGTCCACTAGGCAATGCTACATGCTAAATATCTAAACTATGGGCTTTCTGGTTTCAGAGAACAAGATTTTAAAAGTTGTTCCTATATAAGCCTATGTAAAATCTAGTGACCCCCAGGCAGGGTCAATTTTGACCCTGGGGTACTGATTTGAACAATCTTTGTAGAGGTCCACTGGACAGTGCTACATGCCAAATATCTAAGCTCTGAGCCTTCTGAATTTTGAGAAGATTTTTGAAGTGTTTCCTTTTCATTGCCATGGCAAACAAAATCTATCAAGAGACCACTTTTTAGCTGTCCCTTGGATGGTTTCTTAATACAATGTTGACTGTATATTACTTGTAAAATGAACTTACCTTGGTGACTTGTCAAGTCTCTTAGTCAGCAGACTGGCTCCATGACTCTGTATGTCTGACTGTTTTATGGCCTGAAAAAAACAAACAGATGTTGTACCAGTCTGCCTAAATTACCACAAAGAATGATATATCTGCTGAAAGACCTTCCTTGCCACAAACATAAACAAGAAGAAAGCAGTTCTTTCAAATAGCATGCATTAGTACCAAAAAAAAAATTCTGTAGTCATCTTTTTGTTTCTACTCTGATCAAGTGAATCTTTACACTGATTATTGAGCAACTTTTTAAGACAGCAGCTGCAAAGGGTTGTGGGATTGTTTTAAATGAGGTCAAAGGTCATGGGAGTACAATGGTCATTGAGTGCAAAAACAGGAGTAAAAACTCAAGATGAAATGTGATGATGAGAAGACAAAAACACGCCAATTTTTCTGCCAACTAGATATAGAGTAAATATAGTTTTATGTTCTGTTATATCATGGCTATCAAATTTAGGTTACAACAAACCAGCACCAAAGATGTACAAAAAATCTAAAACTGATTGGGGCAATCCAAACTATCCCTAACTAGTATAATAGAGCTGAGCCTGCCATAACAGTCATTTCTACAGAGCAACCACTTGCATTAGCAACTGCAATAATCTATAAGCGTTGTTTCAGTCTCAATGTCGCCTCTTGATTGGTCTGCCACCAGCCTACAGGCCTCAGTGCAGTCAGCTCTTCGTGAAATGACTCCTAAGACAGGTTTTTTATACTGCACAACTATCATTTGATGTTGTTTACTTTTTATCTTTCTGAATCATTATTCTCTATCCACCCTACCCGCACCAAAATATAGCAGAAGCAAAATGTATAGATGGATTCAATGACTAATTTCACCCTTAACAAAAGAACTGAACTACTTTAAAGAAATTCAGATGGAATGTCGTGGTGAAATCATTGACAAGCAAAAATAACTGTTTCAAATTTGTTTAAACAATGCAAACTTTATTCATCTGACTTAAAACTAAAGTTTTATGCTAAAATGAAACTTTTGTTGCAAGAATGTTTCCAGAAAGTTTGTGAAAGTCTAAGAAATCTTACTGTGTATTTCAGATCTGGCCAAAGTTCTGACATTTGTGCTGAACCAGGGAATAACTTACATTTACAGTGACAAAAAGTAGTTAAGTTCACCTTAATAAATATTACTACACAAAGGAACAAACTAAACATATGACATTTTATGTCACAGGTTTGAATACAGATTATGCATGAAAATATGGAATATTGTCTGTGAAAATGATCCTACAGCAAGGTTATTTCCATTGCAATTACAAATTCATACCTTGCTATTTCAGGCCTTTCATGTATATTTTTCTTGAAAAATGTAAGCTTAAAAGCATTTAAAGTGGAATGGGTGATTAAGAAATTTGATTACATTCTGTGCTTTAATAGTTGTCCCACTACAAAGTATTTTCACATCTTAGCAAAGGCTACAAACACTTTTGAAGTGCATATCTTCTAATTTAATCAGAATGTCTGTACAAGTCAAGTCTGTACATCACTACTGAAAAGTTTTCATGAACAAAACAATAAACTTTACATAATGGCTTCTACCTAAAACAAAATGACAAGTCTCAGTTATTATCTTTGTTTTGTATAATGTAATTACGTAAAGAAAACAACAAAAATTATATAACATATTCCATATTTTCAAACTAATCACCTAAACGCTCTATTGTCACAAAATGTCTAATTTACTCACTTTGTTACATAAATGAAGGGAAAATACATTTTCTATCCGTGCTATTTGCAACTATGTCTTTTTTCCTTCTTATTTTATTAATTTTAATCTATTGTTGAAGTGATCTGGTTATCTTGTCTAGCGCTAAGTGTGCAATGTTTTGTCAGAACTTTGAACTCAATGACAGAAAACCATTTCATTCCATCTGCATCATAAGTATACTAGATTTGGACTGCCCATTTCTATAAATAAACCAATGAATATGCAAACAGTGATAATAAACAGATAGCAACACACACAGCAAGTAAGCAGGACCATTTACACTTGTTACGCTTTTAATCAGGCAATAATAGCAGAAGATAGAAAAATATCGAGAACTGCATTCCGTACTAACAAATGCACGCTGTGCAAAACACGAGCGTACATCTTGGTTAGAAATATAACCAGTGATTACTATATATAGTTACGCAGCTTTAGACAGCTCCCATTTTTATAGGGGATTCCTGAAACACAATTGAATGGTAGTTTTACAACAACTGTGAATCATGACTGCTTGTATAACATGATCAAGTGATAATTTAACAACATCCAACTATATTTCTCTCAACAAATAAATTTACTTCCAGTAACGAAAAAAAATTGAAAGCTCAAAAAGTTTGATTTATTTCTTTACCACAGAAACTGGGCATGGATCTCCAGTGAAAAATTGTCTGGAAACATGACATACTATCACATTACTGATGGTAAAAATATTCCTTTTCCATAAAATACATTGCTCTGTCCCTGGCATTTTTAATTCATTTTTTTATTCAGTGAAATTACTTGAAATTTTCCACAAAAAGACAAATAGAACTATTAAATATAAACTTAATTTAAGCTTTGAAAAAAAATGTACACACCTCACACAAATCATACAGAAACAATCAGGTAAGCCAGTCTTGTTATATTTATTGTTTCTTTTTCCTTGCAACTTAAAATTCTATTTAAAACATAGAAGAAAATAGTATGTGAAAAGATACAGTTTCAATTATAAGGGCAAGATGTTTGAAAGGATTTATCTCAGTATCACCTTGCATTGATATTTTCACTTTAAGACATCAAGCCTTTATGGAAATTAACTTGTAACATTGAATGGGGAAACTGTGTGCTTTCACATATATCTAAATGATTATAGATCACTTTTCCTGAGGTAGAGATTTGTTAAATGCTCTAATATGAATGTGTAGCTGTGGTGTCCAAGCAACTAGATCTAGAACCCCTTTCACTCTGATTATTTGCATGCAAAAACCCTACCTTACAGTCAGTGTATTAGAATTTACACAAAGGAAAACTGCACATGTTTAGGGTGCAAATTGAAATTAAGTGTACAAAATCAACACCTGAAGAACATGTGGTCTTAGATTCAGATCAGCAAATAAAAATGCTGGAATAGTAAGACAAGGTCTTTTGCTATACACTGATCATTATTAGCCACACAGTATTCAATTTCATGTTGTGACATTGAATATATTCATGCAGAAATAATTTCATATTTTCACAAAAATGTGCATCCCCCCTCCCCTACCTGAGGTACATACCTTACAAGCTAATTGTAGAAGTTTACATGTATTATATATATAATAGTTGATTTAAAGCATTTCAAAATAAGCCAAAACATAAGTAACTGTTTTCCAGTATTCATTTATTCAAATTCAAACAAAAACAGTTAACAGAGGACTCCAAAGTTCACATTAAAATTAACAAATAATAAAAATACACTTGTTAACTGTTGACTTTTAAAACACTATTCTTTGAATTTCTTATGTAACTGAATTTTAGTCTGATTAAATGTTCCGTTGGTTAGTATAAGTAAGCAGCAGATTTCAGAAAATGATCAGTGTATGTAGAAAGGTACAATTCTGTATTCCTTACTGAATACAGATTCACCATACAGATAAAAACCTTGTATCACAAAGCTAAATACAAGAAGCTGTTACTGTTAATATTTTCACTGTCTTGGTAATTTAAACAAAAATACTCAATTTACATCAGCCTTGTTAATATCAAACTTTTTATCAATTACATGTAACTGATGCAATCATTGAAACTAAAATTGATCATTACTGTACACTATTTTTGCAATAAGGTTAAATTACCAAGACTGAAGTAAGGCTTTGATTGGTAAAAATACATACAAAACTGCAGTAGAGGTTGCTTTTCACAAAAAAAAACATAATGTCTCCAACCACTTAACACCGTAGGATAGGCAGGCATGTGTTATAAATCATTCAAAATATAACTTAATTTCATATCGCCTTCAAAAAAAAAATGCCAACAATATGCACAACAGTAATTAGGCTTGGCTCTGACCATGAAATTATGTTGAGGTATAGACTCTATTCTTCCAACTTAGTAACCATCATTTCAGTCTATAAATTCTATTGTTCTGGTTGAAGGACCTATTGACACCTTAATTCATACAAGTCTTCCAACAATCATTAACAATCTATTCTTGAATCATTAAGAATATGGGTAAAGAAAACTACCTTAACTGCACAATAACTGATACCAATACTGACATCAATTCCCTCTTGACCGGACATCAATTCCCTCTCGACCCCATGATTTCCCCAATTCGCCAAGGGACAGTCTATGGACTGTAATTAGCAATGTATATCAGACCCTATACCATATCTTACTAAGTCAAAATCGTCTTTTATTTTGAGGTCAATACACCATATTCTTGGACCCAACAACTTTTCTACTGACTGACAACAGGCATACCACACTTTAATTGATATGCCATAAAATTTTGTTTCGAATACTACCATCAAAGCCTTACAGTGCTTTTGGTGCAGACAGGTAAACATTTTCTTTGTGACTAAACATCCCTTCAACATAACACAAACCAATAAAAGGAATTCTACTACACATGCATCATTATGCAGTCCCTTTCGAAACTAACCATTTTTAACAAAGTCTTGAATACACATAATAAACATTTATTTTTTTAACATGTTCCCTTCAATTAATAATGAATATATATGTGACTTAAATGTTCTTATTTGCTGTATGTAACCTTTACCTAGATTTTCATTACAAAACAAAAGGGCCAAGATGGCCCTATATTGCTCACCTGGAAGTTATGACAATATGTGACCAAACTTCAACTCTAAACTATATATCATAAACACAAACATTCTGTTTCACCTTGACAAGGCAAACCTTTTGACCAATTTACATGATTGGGTTGTAAATGTCACCTGTATAGTATACACAAGGTCCTAGTTTTTGGCCTCAGATTACCTATATTCATACTCAACCTAAATGTCATCAAGACAATCATACTGACCAAGTTTCATGAAGATAGAATGAACAAGAGGGCCAAGATGGCCCTATATCGCTCACCTTGGTACAAGTCCACTTGCCTAGTGGAAGATCACTAGATAATGTTATATACCAAATAGGTTTTCCTATATACGCCTTTGTAAAACAAGTGACCCCCCCTCCACGGGCAAGGTCAATTTTGACCCCAGGGGCATAATTTGAACAAACTTTGAAGAGGTCTACTAGGCAATGCTACATGCCAAATATCTAAGCTCTAGGCCTTGTGGTTTCAGAGAAAATAAACCTATCTTAAACTAAGTGACCCCCTGTAAGGGGTCAATTTTGACCCGGGGGTAATAATTTTAACAATCTTGGTAGAGGTCCACTAGCCAATGCTACATGCCAAATATCTAAGCTCTAGGCCTTGTGGTTTCAGAGAAGAAGATTTTTAAAGTTTTTCCTATATATGCCTATGCAAAACTAAGTGACCCCCGTGCCAGGGGTCAATTTTGATCCGGGGGTCATAATTTGAACAATCTTGGTAGAGGTCCACTAGCCAATGCTACATGCTAAATATCTAAGCTCCAGGCCTTGTGGTTTCAGAGAAGAAGATTTTTAAAGTTTTTCCTATATAAGCCTATGCAAAACTAAGTGACCACCCCCACGGGGTCAATTTTGACCGGGGGTCATAATTTGAACAATCTTGGTAGAGGTCTACTAGACAATGCTACATGCCAAATATCTTAGCTCTAGGCCTTGTGGTTTCAGAGAAGAAGATTTTTAAAGTTTCCAATTTCCTTGCAAAACAAGGGCCCACCCGCGGGGTCAATTTTGCCCCAGGGCATAATTTGAACAATCTTGGTAGAGGTCCACTAGACAAGCTACAGCCAACATCTAAGCCTGGCCTTGTGGTTTCAGAGGAGAAGATTTTTAAAGATTTTCCTATTTGTTGCCATAGCAACCAGAGTTCTGCATGGAATGGAATTCTTTGAACAATTTTGGTAGAGCTTCATGCAAGGAACATTCCTGCATAGTTTTATCAACATTGGCCTAGAGGTTTCAGAGGAGATGTCATTTGAATCAAAATGTTGACGGACGACGGACGGACGACGGACAATCATCGATCAGAAAAGCTCACCCTGGCGTAGCCAGGTGAGCTAAAAATGCAGCCTCTATTGCATCCACATGGTTTTTCTACAATTTTACCCCATGACCCTAGTTGACGATGACCCATGTTCGATCTCAACCTAGATTTCATCAAGGCAATCATACTGACCACGTTTCATGAAGGTCCAATGAAAAATGCAAACTCTATTGCATACACAAGGTTTTTCTATATTTTGACACTGTCACCTAGTTTTTGACCCTACATAACCCATATTCAACCTCGATCTAAATTTCATCAAGGCAATCTTACAGTGTAAGTTTCATGAAGGTCCAATGAAAAATGCAACCTTTATAGCATACACAAGGTTTTTCTATGATTTTACCCCGTGACCTAGTTTTTGACCCAAGATGACCCATGTTCAAACTCAACCAAGATTCCATCAAGAAAATCATACTGATTAAGTTTCATGAAGATCCAATGAAAAATGCAACCTCTTTTGCATATACAAGGTTTATCTATGATATGACCCTGTGAACTAGTTTTTGACCCCAGATTACCCATATTCAAACTCGACCTAAATTTCGCCAAGGCAGTCGTACTGTCCCAAGTTTCATGAAGATTCAATGAAACAAGAGGGCCAAGATGGCCCTATATCGCTCACCTTGGTACAAGTCCACTTGCCTGGTGGAAGATCACTAGATAATGTTATATACCAAATAAGTTTTCCTATATACGCCTTTGTAAAACAAATGACCCCCCCCCACCCCCGGGCAAGGTCAATTTTGACCCCAGGGGCATAATTTGAACAAACTTTGAAGAGGTCTACTAGCCAATGCTACATGCCAAATATCTAAGCTCTAGGCCTTGTGGTTTCAGAGAAGAAGATTTTTAAAGTTTTCCCTATATAAGCCCATGTAAAACTAAGTGACCCCCGGTGTGGGGTCAATTTTGACCCGGGGGTCATAATTTGAACAATCTTGGTAGAGGTCCACTAGCCAATGCTACATGCCAAATATCTAAGCTCTAGGCCTTGTGGTTTCAGAGAAGAAGATTTTTAAAGTTTTTCCTACATAAGCCTATGTAAAACTAAGTGACCCCCGGTGTGGGGTCAATTTTGACCCGGGGGTCATAATTTGAACAATCTTGGTAGAGGTCCACTAGCCAATGCTACATGCCAAATATCTAAGCTCTAGGCCTTGTGGTTTCAGAGAAGAAGATTTTTAAAGATTTTCCTACATAAGCCTTTGTAAAACTAAGCGACCCCCCGTGCGGGGTCAATTTTGATCCGGGCTCATAATTTGGACAATCTTGGTAGAGGTCCACTAGCCAATGCTACATGCTAAATATCTAAGCTCTAGGCCTTGTGGTTTCAGAGAAGAAGATTTTTAAAGTTTTCCCTATATATTCCGATGCAAAACTAAGTGACCCCCGGTGCTGGGTCAATTTTGACCCGGGGGTCATAATTTGAACAATCTTGGTAGAGGTCCACTAGACAATGCTACATGCCAAATATCTTAGCTCTAGGCCTTGTGGTGTCAGAGAAGAAGATTTTTTAAGTTTTTCCTATATATGCCTATGCAAAAACTAAGTGCCCACCCGCGCGGGGTCAATTTTGACCCGGGGGTCATAATTCGAACAATCTTGGTAGAGGTCCACTAGACAATGCTACATGCCAAATATCTAACTCTAGGCCTTGTGGTTTCAGAGAAGAAGATTTTTAAAGTTTTTCCTATTTCCGAGTTCTGCATGGATATGGAATTCTTTGAACAATTTTGGTAGAGCTTCATGCAAGGAACATTCCTGCATAGTTTTATCAACATTGGCCTAGAGGTTTCAGAGGAGATGTCATTTGAATCAAAATGTTGACGGACGACGGACGACGGACATCATCGATCAGAAAAGCTCATCCTGGCGTAGCCAGGTGAGCTAAAAAGCAAAGTCTATAGCATACACAAGATTTTTCTATGATTTGACCCTGTGACCTAGCTTTTGACCCCAGATGACCAATATTTGAACTCGACCTAGATTATATCAAGGCAATCATACTGACCAAGTTTCATGAAGATCTAATGAAAAATGCAACCTCTATTGCATATACGTTTTTTTATGATTTGACCCTGTGACCCAAGATGTCCCATATTCTAACTCGACCTTGATTTCATCAAGGCAGTCATTCTCGCCAAGTTTCATGAAAATCCAGTGAAAACTGCAGCCTCTATTGCATACACAAGGTAAGTGTGAACAGACAGCAGACAGACGAAGGACACCAGGCAATCACAATAGCTCACCTTAAGCTCTTAGTGCTCAGGTGAGCTTAAAAGAAGGTACAAGACCAAAGTGTGAACTTGACTTTGGGAGTATGACACATCCTTATGTTACTCATTATAATTGTTGAACTACAGTCTATGCATGTATGAGCTACATATGGCTACAAAACACTACAAGAAAGGGTTTGAGTCCAAAGTGTGACCTTGACAACAGCAATAGGTAGCTGGGTGTTGTGCATGACACACCTTCATCACATGGGTAACAACCCTGTGAAGTTATATTAAAATTGGTCCATGCACTAAAAAGATACTGAGTGGACAGGAAAACAGCAACATTAACACTAACTTATAGAGATTGAGCCCATAAGTATAACCTTGACCTGGGGAGCAGGTGACTGGGTGTTGTGCATTACACATCCTCAAATGTGTAAAGTTATATCAAAACCATATCAAAATCGGTCTATGCATGTGAAAGATACAGACCTGAAACGAAACTGCATTTAGTAGTGTTTGAGTTCTAAGTGTGAGCCCTAAGTGTGACTGTGACCTTGGGAGTAGGTGGCTGGTTGTTGTGCATGACATACCCTTGGGGTATGGTTAACAATTGTGTGAAGTTATATAAACAAGATATAAGACAGCACGCTCGACTATTGTGGGTGTTTGCTAATAAAACAAAACTTTACAGTATAATAGCAAAACAAAATCGCAACATTAAGTATAAACTAGGAAAGTTGAATCATAAAAACAGTCAAAACTATAACTATTGATTTAATTTTTAGAAATTAATTGTTTGATACAAAATTTACCCTGAACACTATTGCAAGGTTTGATATAACTACCATAAGTGGTTACTGTGATATGTGCATGATAGTACCTTGCATGCAAAACTTTATCAAATTTTCAAAAGTCAAACAAGGGCCATAATTTGCACTAAATGATTTCAAGAGTTATCTGCCTTGATTGTATGACACCCTAAAGACATGAACAAAGTTTCAAGTCAATATCATAAGTGGTTACTGAGATATGTGCATGATAGTACCTAGCAGGCAAAACTTTAACCAAATTTTCAAAAGTCAAACAAGGGCCATAATTTGTACTAAATTTTTCAAGAGTTATCTGCCTTGATTGTATGACACCCCTAAAGACAGAACAAAGTTTCAAGTCAATATCATAAGTGGTTACTGAGATATGTGCATGATAGTACATAGCAGGCAAAACTTTAACCAAATTTTCAAAAGTCAAACAAAGGGCCATAATTGTACTAAATGTTTTCAAGAGTTATCTGCCTTGATTGTATGACACCCTAAAGACATAAACAAAGTTTCAAGTCAATATCATAAGTGGTTACTGAGATATGTGCATGATAGTACCTAGCAGGCAAAACTTTAACCAAATTTTCAAAAGTCAAACAAGGGCCATAATTTGTACTAAATGTTTTCAAGAGTTATATGCCTTGATTGTATGACACCCTAAAGACATGAACAAAGTTTCAAGTCAATATCATAAGTGGTTACTGAGATATGTGCATGATAGTACCTAGCAGGCAAAACTTTAACCAAATTTTCAAAGTCAAACAAGGGCCATAATTTGTACTAAATGTTTTCAAGAGTTATCTGCCTTGATTGTATGACACCCCTAAAGACATGAACAAAGTTTCAAGTCAATATCATAAGTGGTTACTGAGATATGAGGCAAAACTTTAACCAAATTTTCAAAGTCAAACAAGGGCCATAATTTGTACTAAATGTTTTCAAGAGTTATCTGCCTTGATTGTATGACACCCCTAAAGACATGAACAAAGTTTCAAGTCAATATCATAAGTGGTAACTGAGATATGTGCATGATAGTACTTAGCAGGCAAAACTTTAACCAAAGAAGCAACGCCGACGCCGACGCACAAGTGACTGTAATAGCTCTCCATATTCTCCGAATAGTCGAGCTAAAAATGTTCCGTGCATGTCTAAGATACAGACTGGAAACAAAATTGCATGTAATAGTGTTTGAGCCCTAAGTGCAACCTTGACCTTCAGAGTAGGGTGGCTGGTTACTGTGCATGACACTGCCTTGCGGTATGGGTAACCAGTGTGAAGTTATGTCAAAATCAGTCCATGCATGTGGAAGATACAGACTGGACACGAAATGGCGGAGGGACGAACCTATGGACGGAACAGCACAAACCTGTAGTCCCAGAATATGACCGGTAGGGGACTAAAAATCCTATTATACTTTAGAACAAACTATCCTCAGAAAGGTCTTTAACTATCCAATATGACCCAGCTATGAAAACTGAGTAATTAATAAAATATAGAAGGGATTACATACATACTGATGAATGTTTCAACAAAATAATAGAGGAGGGAAAAGGTTATGCATGGAACAGCTAAATCTCAACATTAATAATATACCACTGCTCTATTACCTAGGCACCCTGCCAAGAAATTTTGTCATTTAAACATAACAATTGTTCATCTAGTATGAAGTTTTAATAATTTTATAAAGTTATTAAATTTTACAGACATAATCACATTAACAGCAACTGTTTTATTTGAGAAGACTTTTACATGAGAGTTTGAATCTAGCTTGAAGTATTGCAATGCTTAATTACAGAATTATCTTTGTTTTCTCTTGAACACATTACATTTAATATGTTTTGTTTTCAATACAACAACAAGAGCAGCTAGACTTATATTCATCTGGACATTAAATGGAAATGTCAACACATACAAAGGCATTACACACTAGCATAATATGTACCATGCAAAATAAAATATGTTAGAAGGCGAGCAGTGTGTAAGTTTGTCTTCTGCCAGTTGCAAGTATTTGTTTTGCATTTATTAAGTTTTCAGGAACCATGAAGTGACTGTTTGGCGCTGTACCACTTGAAGACTAAGGAACATTAACGTTAAAGGCTAACAAGGGCAGCATTATACTTCATAAATCATACCCAACTACTTGCTCCCATTTTTACATTTCCGCTATAAGAAACCAGCAAAATGTACAAAAATACACTAACAGAACGAGCAGTTAATAAATTATATATAATGGTTTCAGTATGCATTTTTGATCTGGCACTTGTGTCCAACGAAACAGTGAAACGTTTTAAATGCATTGTGTCCAAAGAATTTTTTTCAGTCTAAACTGACACCTGCTTGACAAAGTCCATTGACGAACTATAATGCTAACTAGATGCTATAAATCTGTATATTCAAGCTGTTACTAAAGTGAAGTGAATATTACAGTACCTAAGCTATACCAATGATAATATACTTAATAATAATTTATTGAATAATGGTGAAAATATCCAGGATTTGGAAACCAAAACAAGTGTGCTAAGCACATCTCACTAGCTCCAGACACCCTGACCCTGGCATGAATAATAGTTGAACTGAATATGTTAGAAGTTTCTTACAGTTTTGTTTTGTCAGCGTTGTATATTTATGAAATAACATCCTTCCAGCGGTGTTCATCGTTTAATAAACAATGATTTGGAGTACTGATACACAGTAATTAACTACGAAGGCCGGAGGCCTGAGTGGTTTATAACTGTGTATCAGTATGGCAAAGAGTTGTTTATTAAGACAATAACAATGCTGAAAAGGATGTTATTATGATTCTAACATAACCAGATGCATAATGCAAAGCGTTATTTTCTACGCGTTTATTTAACGTCATGCGGCACAATATGACATCATTTTACAGCATATCGATTCCCCGAGTTGTTTATGGCATAATGAAACAATTTTTCTACTCTTTGTATTTAGAGACAAACTCGTAAGTCATGTTAGAATTCATCTTTAATAACATTATTGTGGCAGTCAAATGTCAATAATCTTCAACTTTTAACAACACGTGACCATAAATAAAACAGACAGCTGCAGAATAGTAATGTAATGTTTAATGTTACCTTTTCCCCTACTTAGTATTCTAACAAGATTTTACATTACTTTTGCCACAAAGACAAAAACCTTTCTATATGAAGCTGATGTATGTGTGCTACTTGCATCAGTTTGTTTGCCATACTCATTTATATAAACCACTAAGAACATCTGTCAAGCTGTCTTTCACATTAACAAGGAATTTCTAGCGATATCAAACTGTCTGCATTATAGATCTCAATTAAAGTTAAGTTGAGAAATTTTGGGTAAAAATGTTTGTAATATAATCAGATGCCAATTCAGGAGGAAGCCTCTCTTAATTAAGAAATGATGCTATCTCTTCCAACATGCTTATCTCTTCCAACTTACTTACACTATGGGTTACTGCACTTCTTTCTAACAATACATAATGGTATACTATGCAATTAACACATAATGGTATACTTTGCAATAAACACATAATGGTATACTTTGCAACAAACATAATCTCTCTGGACTAATTATAGGTTTTATTCTTACAAAAGAATGATAAATAATTTCTCCTGCTCATAACTCTAAATAACAGAGTAGTTAGTAAAGCACTGTTGAGCTCATCAAGAGAGCCACAATTGTCCAAAGCACTGACCTGAGCATTTTAAGTACTAAAATAAAACTTCAGTAACAGTAAGACTTCTATGAAAGCAGGTATCTCACCAAAAACCATCCAAAGTTATAGAGAATGTTAGTACCCACTACAATTAAAGTTCTGACTAGATCTGGACATGCTTGGACTAAAAATAGACTTTGCACAGACTTTTGTGAATTTTGACCTAATATACATACTGGATAGAAAATACCCAGGACAATGTCTTATAAAGATTTAGACAAAAAGATTGCATTACCAGCCTAAAGAGAAAATAAAACATATCATTTGTTCAATTATTAATCAGCAGTCCAAAGGTTTACACTTTCACAGATGGACACAAAAACCATGACAGCAAAAAGCTTGATCAGCAATCTGAATATTCAATACCCATGTACAAAAGTTCTTTGACACCCTTCATTGCTAAACTGAGTAAACTAGTGACAAGTTGATAAATACAGTTATTTGCTAATGTTATCAGATGACAGCATATCTTTTCAGAAACAAGAAGGCCAAGATGGCCCTATTATCTTGGCCCTATATCGCTCACGTAAGACCTACTTTTGACCATATTTTTTTTGTGACCAAACTTCTACCCTAAACTATAGATCATAAACACAAACATTCTGTGTGACCTTGACTAGACAAACCTTCTGACCAATTTACATGATGATTGGCTGTAAAATGTGACTTCTAGAATTCCAACAAGGTTTTCCTCGAAATAGATCTGGTGACCTAGTTTATAATCCCAGGTGATCCACACAAACATTCTGACCAATTTTCATGATGATTGGGTTGTAAATGTCACCTGCATGGTATTCGCAAGGATTTCAACTGGGTGACCTAGATTTTGACCCCAGATGACCAATATTTAAAAAAAAACAGTAGGGATCATCTACTCAGTAAGACCAATCATCCTATGACATTTGAAGACTGTGGGTGATGTAGATCTCAAGATATTGAGTGGAAAAGATTTTCAAAGTTCGAGTCAGTGACCTTGACCTTTGACCCACTGACCCCAAAAATGATAGGGATCATCTACTCAGTAAGACCAATCATCCTATGAAGCTTGAAGACTGTGGGTCAAATAGATCTCAGCAGAAAATATTTTCAAAGTTTGGGTCACTGTGACCTTGACCTTTGACCCGCTTACCCCAAAAAAACATAGGGATCATCTACATGTTACTTTCTGAGCAAGTCTGATGAAAGTTGAAAGAAAACTGTGACCCTTAGAGCGTTTTCAAGTAAAATCTAACAGAAGTCAGTGACCTTGACCTTTGACCCACTAACCCCAAAAACAATAAAGATCATATACAAGTTGCAGGGAACCTTCTGAGCAAGTTTAATGAAAGTTGAATGAAAACTGTGACCTGAAGTGTTATCAAGGAAAATCTAACAGAGGTCACTGTGACCTTGACCCACTGACCCTAAAATCAATTGGGAATATCTTCATGTTACAGGGAACCTTCTGAGCAAGTTTGATGAAAGTTGAATGAAAACTGTGACCTGAAGTGTTATCAAGAAAAATCTAACGGAGGTCACTGTGACCTTGACCTTTGACCCACTGACCCTAAAATCAATTGGGAATATCTACATGTTACAGGGAACCTTCTTAGCAAGTTTGATGAAAGTTGAATGAAAATTGTGACCTTTAGAGCATTATCAAGGAATATCTAACGGAGGTCACTGTGACCTCGACCTTTGACACACTGACCCCGAAAACAATAGGGATCATCTACATATTGCAGGGAATCTTCTGAGCAAGTTTCATGAAAGTTGAATGAAAATTGTGACCTGTAGAGTGATATCAAGGAAGTGCTATCGGAGGTCACTGTAACCTTGACCTTTGTCTCACTGACCCCAAAAACAATAGGGAACATCTACAAGTTGCAGGACGCCTTATCAGCAAGTTTCATCAAAGTCAAATGAATATTGCAACCTGTAGAGCATAATCAAGGAAAATTTACGGACAGACGGGCGACAGACAAACCACCATGGTATAAGCTCCTCTGGACTACATCCAGTAGAGCTTAAAATGCAACCTCTATTGTATGCACAAGGTTTTTCTATGATTTGACCCTGGGACCTAGTTTTTGACCCCAGATGATCCATATG
Organism: Saxidomus purpurata; assembly: GCA_022818135.1. Lineage (NCBI taxonomy): Eukaryota > Metazoa > Mollusca > Bivalvia > Venerida > Veneridae > Saxidomus > Saxidomus purpurata. Next base: position 15,104,817 of record JAFMSR010000016.1, read on the forward strand.
CAAACTCAATCTAGACTTTATAAAGATAGTCAATCTGACCAAGTTTCATGAAGATTCAATGAAAATGCAACTTCTATTGCATACACAAGGTTTTTCTATGATTTGACCAGGGTTCGAAATTAAGCTCGCATTCTCGCAAAATGCGAGTACAAATTAAAAAATGCGAGTGACTTTTGTCCAAGCTCGCAAAATATTGTGAGTGGAATTTCCCAATTGTTAAAACAGACGTAATTGAATTGTCTATTGATGCGCACGCATTTGCAGTTTGTATGACGTGAGGGTAATCTCTGGAAATTCCACACTGTGATTGGTTAATAATGCTCGACCTCCGCGCTCTGATATACAAGTTGAGAACCCCGGATTTTTTTCATCTGCACTATTCGTAAACAAAAAATATGGACAAATTTGTTGTGAAGCGATCTCTGCCCAAATCTGACGAACCGCCACCAGCTGCCAAACAAGCCAAAACAAGCAGTAGTAGTCAGTCTAGTTGCGAAACGAAGAAGTTATATTCGGCCAGTGAAAAAACTGTAAAGAAATGGATGAGAGAACTTAATATTGACCTTGACTTAACTGTCGAAAATGGAATGGTTAAAAAAATGGTCTGCAAAACATGCAAGCAGCATGTATCTTCGTCTCTCCTCTAACGTAAGTTAATTAAGTCTGCCTAAAACACATACATTTCTATTTAAAGACAACCATGAAAATATGTATATTATAATACGCACCTTGTCTCTCAGGGTTCAAGGATGTGTTTTGATTTTCCCCGAGATAACTCAGAGGTTAAGATTTAAAACGGGGTGACAACAACAACAGAGTTCTACTAAATACCGGTATCGGTTTCGGAAGCCCGGTATCAATTACAGTTACACAGCTGTTGACGTTTAGATGTGTGATCCATCAAACCATTAGCCAGTATTATGTATATACGTGCCTTGAGTTTATAAATAACTTTTGAAAATTAAAACATTTCATTTTGCGAGTATGTTTTTCATTTTGCGAGTAAGCACAAATTCAACTCGCAAAAAAATGCGTGTGCTTATTTTTGATAAATTCTACCCCTGTTGACCCCTTGACCTTGTTTTGACTCAAGATGACCTACATTCAAACTCGACCTAGATTTTATCAAGACAATAACAATGTATACTGACCAAATTTCATGAAGATTCAATGAAAATGCAACCTCTATGGCATCCACAAGGTTTTTCTATGATTTGATCCCGTGACCTAGTTATTGACCCAAGATGACCCATATTCAAACTCGACCTAGATTTCATCAAGCAGTCATACTGACCAACTTTCATGAAGATCCAATGAAAAATGCAACCTCTATTGCATACGTAAGGTTTTTCTATGATTTGACCCTGTGACCTAGTTTTTGTCCCCAGATGATCCATATTCAAACTTGACCTATATTTTATCAAGGCAATCATACTGACCAAGTTTTATGAAGATCCAATGAAAAATGCAACCTCTTTTGCATACACCAGGCTTTCTTTGATTTGACCCAGAAACCTAGTTTTTAGCCCCAGATGACCAATATTCCTAGATTTTATTAAGGCAATCATTCTGACTAAGTTTCATTGAAAAATGCAGCCTCTATTGCATACACAGTGGCTTAGTGTAGACAGACAGACGACAGACACACCAGGCGATCACAGTAACTCGCCTTAAAGTTTCACTTAACCTGGCAGAGAGATTTAATTCAAATCCATTGGCTGGTTCCTGGTGTACATGATGCAAGTCTTGATGAATGTTTTCAAGAATGTTTACTCAGCTGAGCAATAAAGTGGAATATATCTATGACATAGCAGTGTGTCAAACATTGGTGTAATTTGAACACAGCAAGCAACAGTGAATCAAAACCAGACCAGCAGTCTCTAAAAATAAGCCCTGCACAAACAGTTAAACCCCGTCACCCATATAACACCATTTATAATGAAATGTTTATCTTTTTCACTTTCCATTTAAAACATTTTGCAATTTTCTTTATAGAAAGGTCCGAAATACTTAAAAAAATAAAGGCAATTTCGAGTCTGCAATTAAGTATCTGTCTGTTTCTGGCAAACTCCTCAATCTTAACTCATAATTTGATCAATGAAGCCAAAACATACAACATAATATATCAATATCAGACAAAAGGTAAGTTCAAAGAAGAATGCCCCAGGGGGGCACAACTGTTGTGACAAAATGAAAGCAAACTCTGAAATCATTTCTGTCTGTGGTTGCATATCAAAGAAGAGGACCAAGATGGTCCTATATTGCTCACCTGAGTGCATAACCTAGTTTTTTGACTCAAGGTGACCAAGATTCAAGCCTGGCCTTGAAATCATTGAGACAAACATTATGACCAATTTTCATGATAATTGTCTACTAAATGTGGCCTCTAGAGTGTTAACAAGGTTTTTCATTGATCTGACTGTGTGACCTAGTTTTAAGCCCCAGGTGACCAAGATTCAAACTTGACCTAAAATTATTGAGATAAACATTCTGACCAACTTTTATGATGATTGGATAGTAAATGTGACCTCTAAGAATGTTAACGACAGTTTCTTTTATTTAACTGTGTGACCTACCCCAGGTGACCCAGATTCAAGCTTGACCTAGAAATCATCAAGACAAACACTTTGTCCAATTTTCATGATGAAGTAAGAATTCTGAAATGCAAAATGCAGTATGAAAAATACTTTACATCTATGTACCTTCAATTTGATGCATAAGGTTATACAATGGAAAAGAAATAACAGCATTTTTTTTCATGATGATTGGTTAATAAATGTGGCTTCTAGAGTGTTATCAAGGTTTTTTCTTTGATTTGACTGTGTGACCTAGTTTCTGACTCCAGGTGACCCAGATTCCAGCTTGACCTAGAAATCACTGCGGTTAATATTCTGACCAATTTTCATGAAGATTGGATGTCAAATGTGACCTCTAGAGAGTTAACAAGGCAAGTGTGGAGAGACAAACAAACAACAGACATCAGACAATCACAATACCTCACCTGATGCTATCTGGTGACTAAAAGGAGTAGGGCCCAAATTTCTAGAAATTCAACAAAGGCAAAGAACAAGTCTTTGAGATCTCTGTATAACAAACATGCTCCCCTTGGGCACTTTCCTCATCACATGGGATATATTTCTGGAAGTTTAACTGACATAAACTTGGTTAATTTTCTTAAGTCTGACACTCTTGAAAACCTGTATTTTGTCATACAGGTATTTTGTCATACAGGTAAATGTCTATCAAAATGTTCATAGCTGAAACTGAATCAGGCTATAACATACTTGGTGCAGACTTCTAACAAGACCTATTGACATGGTTTCTGTCTCAAACAGCTGCTTTTCAAAGGGAAACCAGGTATAATCGTAACTTCTAACCAAGGATAAAGTTTACATATACACAAGAGTGTTCATATGGTTTTCTAATCACCTGACCTTGGACATTTTTGAAGGGGCAGAGATACCTTCATCAATTGATTTATTGATCAGCAATAGAAGAAGTCATGATTTTGTTAACTGGAAGGTAAAACTGTGCCATTACTTGATGGATTTAGGCAGTTGGCAAACATGACCTAGATATTATGTTGCTCATGAATATTTTTACCAAAATTGTCCTGAAGAATTTAATTAAAGAGCAATATCAAGATGTGTCGCCAAATGACCAGCATGTGCAAAACAACTATACGAGGCTGTTCAGGATAGAAGATAAACTTGTCAGCACAAAATACTATTCAAAAGAATTGCTATACCACATGATTGAATGATTTCATAGATGGCAATTGAAAACAGCATTGTGACATTCTCATCTAGTTTAAAATCAAGCCATCACCTTTAAATTATGAAGCTTCTGCAAGTTTCTCCACACACTCTGGATAATTTCAATACATGCTGGGTACAATGAGTAACCAATATCTACTACATTCTACTGAATATTCATAAAATACTTTGAATCATAAAATTACCAACTACAGTATAACTTGCACATCAACAATGGTTGTACTGAAACAGGAAGTTTAACATTGTTGTCCTGAACAAGGAAGTTTAAATGAATCCTTGCATGACCACTAAGGGGTTAAATAAATAAACAGCCTTAGATTTTGCCTGAAGCTTCACAAATATTGCCTTTACATTGGTAACAAGATGAGAAATAATCTTATTTTCTATGGCCTCATACTGGATGCAAGTTAGCACTTTATGGGGGAAAAATGCAGAGGTCTACAGTTGGTAAATATTCAAACAAACAGACATAATAAATGAACAATCACCACTTATAAACCCCAAATATTATATTCTAAGCTTGAAAAGTATCTTCACAAATTAATTTTTAGATGATTGTCACAAGACTTAGTGTTTTAATCTTGCTTCTAGTCACTACAAAATATGAAACAGGATCACCTTTAAATGCAAAATATCTAAACAAACTATGCTCTTATTTTTACAAAATCAACAAGACAATGAGGAAATTGTACAAACCAACAAGTTATCCAAACTTTTTAAGCACTCCAAAAGTAAGTGAATTTCATGTAGGTTTATGACATGACTTGCATACAATTAGCAATATTCTGTCTGGTTTTTGGTCATACCTAGATTCAAATGAAGATTTTTGCTTGGGATTTTTCTTACATTTAGTAAAGGGCTTCTCACAAGATTTATACAGTAAATAAAGTGGTCCCTTTTTAAACACACCTTAATATCACCATGCTTCGACTTCAAAGACAGCTGAAGAAAAACAATGCAGCAGTAGTTGTTTGATAAAAAGTAAAGATATTAATTTCAAAAAGTTTTTGTTTTGATTTTACTTAAACATATAAATAAACAGTTTTTAAGTGGTGTTTGCTTACCAATTATGAGATGGATTATAATGACACAATATATAACTGGTAACCATTTTAACATTTCAATTTTTCCATGTTTCAAATACTTGCAAGTAGCATTAAAGGCACAATTACATTGCAAACAATATGTAAAACTTATTTTTAGCTTTCAATTCATGATTTTCTGTAACATACCATATCACAATGCATGACTGCATGACTAGACTTGTGGATATTTTCTATTTGTAAACACCAAATATTTTTGTTCTGACATGGTACTAAAAATGAAAACTTCAATAAAGTTTTAATTATTGTCCGTCTTTTACAAAGACATAATGACACTCAATGCACCAATCTGACAAAGATGAAGTTGTGTCGAACAGAATCAAAGCCTTTGCTTTTTTAAATCATATTATCAAAATGTTAACCTGGTTACCACCACTTGTCAATGATACGGATGGAGGCTCCTCAGGGTTTTAGTGTGCTTATAAACAAATGCAAAACTTAAAATAGGTGTGCAACAATAGAATTACCATGACTCCATCTGCTTTAATAAATGAAAGTAAAATCAGAAAATAAAATGGTGGATTTAACAAGTTCAAGCAGTGATATTAATGGTTTTTGCTCTTACATATTTAGGAAAATTAACAACCCACAAACATTAATTTTTCTTTTGCTCAACTTCCCTAAATCTGAGCCTCAACAGAAAAATTTCTTTAAACCATAATTCTAGCAAAAGTCAACATCAAGAATTTTGAGAAAAAACATATACTTTTATTGCCTTTCTATTCTAACATTCTCTTTGTGAATTCTATAAATTGGTCTATTTGTACAGGTTAAGCCCAATTCAGACCTATTAGTCAAAAGAACAGTGCAGAATGAATAGAGAGAAACATAATGTAATTTCCTAAGGTTCTATCACCTTTATGTTAGGTATGCCTGGAAAAAGAGTAAAATTTGGTGAGCGCATTTTTCATAGATCCAATCCAACATAATTACAAATGGAATTACATATGAAAGTTAAGCAATACACTGACTTCATGCACTTAGTAATATTTGTGCTGTCAATGTTTTAGCAAGCATAAAAAACATTTTATCTAAAGCTTTTAAAATGAAATAGAAACATAAGTTTGTGTGTAACTTTACTTTTTACAGTAATCATCTATATTTATGATTTATGACAGTATCTTTAAAACTTGTTACCTAATTTAGTTGGATAATGGAATGTTAGGCCACTGACTATAAAATATGAAGTACAAAAATGCATGCATGTACAACAACAATCTATAAACACTGGCGAATATATTAAACTATAGTTTGTTGTACCTAAATGCATTCATTTGTGATTTCTGAAAAAAGATTGTGATTCTACAAATCTACTTGGATGTTATAAGAGTACAGATTGTCTGCCCTTGTTTACACTGTGCAGTGCAATTACTTATTCTGTTATAAATCAAAACTCCATGTGGTAAGGAAAATGCAACAACATTTGGAAAAGAGTGCTTTGCTGCTTGTCATGTCTTTAATTGACCATTTTTTTCTATGGTAATTGTACTAAATTTCAAATTCATTGCAAACAAGATTGTCAAACTGTCACAAAATACTCCCGTCAAGGAGGCATAACTCAGTATCTGGCAGTTCATAGGTTTTGTAAAACCTATTAAAACTGTAGAGCGGACAAGGCTAATTCATCTGTTTGAACTATAATGCTGAGAAGGCTAATTTCATCATTTTTGGATAACTCAAGAGCCATAATCTTAAGTGCGATAGGCGATTTTGCTGGTTATCGAACTTGGCCTAGACATTATGCCTACTAATATTTTCACTAAGTTTGTTGAAGATCTGATGAAAACTGCTTGAATAAGAGAGTGGACAAGGCTAATTTGGCCAATTTTGCATAGTTCATAGTCATATCAAAAGGTGCCTAGGGTGATTCGGCTGCTTATCAAGCTTGGCTTTGATATTATGCCTAAAAATATTTTCACCAAGTTTAGTGAATATCAGATGAAAACTGTTCCATAAGAGAGCTGACAAGGCTAATTTGGCCAATTTTGCATAATTCAAGGGCCATAAACCAAAAGTGCCTGGGTCAATTTGGCTGGTTATCAAACTTGGCCAAGATATTATGCCCACAAACATGTTCAGCAAGTTTGGTGAAGATCAGATGAAAACTGTTTGAATTAGAGAGGGGACAAAGTGTGGACGCTGCCTGCCGCGGGTGTTCCCACAATATGTCCCTTCAGGCGTATAAAAAGCTTTCTTAAACAACCAATCTGAAATATGCACAAAAATATAGATCAGTCTACATTGCTTGGCAACCATGTCACTAGAACCAGTCCGTCAGCTTGAGACCAGTCAAACCTTGTGAACTCCTTACCACAATGGATTTCAAACACTGGTGCCATTGAGTTTATCTTTTTCGGGATGAGAAAAAGAGAAGAAATGAATATGAATGCAATTGGTAGTGGTTCACACTTAGCATTATGTGTGAAATATGAAAGCACAGCCTAAACCACAAAAAGGCAGTGTGTACGTGGGTTGATGGGGAAGAGACAGGAGTAGAGAGATTAATGAGCTCAAACATAAGTATATCTCATCATCTAAATCTACAACAATATCACACATCTTTCATGCAATGTTTATATACACAGGACAATCATTTTCTGACATCCCATAATTATTAACACTACCTTTTCATTTTTACATATTCAAAGTTACTACATGAATATTATACTATGCTGGCATACAGTGATAAAAGATGCATTTTTAAAGGTTTACAGCATACTTCCTTCGCTTCTGCTCTCCAGGTTGTACATCTGGCATAAAATGTATCTTTTATAACCAATGATGCCAAATATAGGTAAACCAAATTTCTCTGTGTTAGTTCTACCTTTACTTCCAGTTCTATATTTTCTGTATATGGGATCACAAATACAGAAAGCTGAAATACTGAGAAATTGAGGTCAATTAACTTTACAAGAACTTTGAAAAAAATTAGTGTTTTTTTTTCGCTTTCTTAGCTTCCACTCTGTTAAAAACCCTGTTACCAATAGCCCTACACCATCTTAGCCCAGTCAATCTAGAAGTTACAAGTCTTTTGGTGATTTTACTTTCTTGCAAAAACGGGGTAAGTGTTATGTGAAATTTGCATGTCCCTCCCCTGTTTAGTATTGAAAAACATGCTACAAGTGCACTATGGGACAAGATTAACACTTCCTGTTGCTGCATACGCAAGAGTGATAATCGCAAATACATGTGTTATGAGGATATAAAATATAAGCAAAATACAATGTGAGAATAACCCACAACAAAAATGTAAAACATGGAACTGGAAACGTGAACATTATCCTCTAGATGTGTGAACAATTGTCTTCAAGAAATGTGACAAATCCTACACGTTTGCTAATCGTATTTTACTTAAAGCTCAATTCAATAATTCGTCACAATTTACAGCAAAGGAATTTATATCTACTATAGCTCTGCTTTATTGTTACTCTAGAATATAAACTGGCAGAGGAAATATGTTGCAGGAACAAACGGGTTTTTCAAGTTACTCACTGTTCAGTTATGCTGAACGTAAGTTAAGAAGTTCAATAAAGAAAGAGGTTACAGTGATATCAAAGTGTAAAATACTAATAAGAGGTTGCAATAAAGAAATATAGGTTTAAAGGTAATATGAATACACTGCTGCTTTAAATGCCTAATTCTATGCCATAAATACCAAATAACAGAAAAGACACATATCAATTCAGCATGACAAAAACACACAAATAAACACATAAAACATGTCTTTAAACTTCACAAAATACTGAATACTTGCAGGATTTGCAATACATATTTGCAAATGTTCAGCCTATAAAACTTGACTAGTTGTAAAGCTTGCAACAAAACTACACTTGAAAGTAACATATTAAACCAACAAAGGCCTAATTCATGTTGAATTTGATATAAAAAAAGGTTCTCAAAGTAGTTACAGACATTGATTAACAGAGACATGTACATTGAAAATGTTCAATGGACATTGCAATGAAAATGTCACTCCCACTGACTGTGATAAATGATGCAGATGACTCTGATGATGATAATGGTGATAAATATGATAGCAATAATGATGCAATGAACAGATTACTTTATAATCATAAAAACAAGCATGTTGAATTTTTAACTTACACACCGAGATTATGTAATAAATTAGTGCTAGATGCAAATATACAAACCTGTACCTTGGAGGTATCCTATCAGAAAGTCCTACCTGCATAGCAGAACGGTTTCTAGTGTCCCTTTTTATGTATTATTTTTTCCCCAATGAAATGAATGTCAATCAATTCTTACTGTATCCTGTTTAATATTTTAAAAATTACTTGTAAGCTTTTATATAGCCAATTGAGTTTAGATCTTCAGACCAAAACGTACATCACTCATGCAAAAAATTGTGTGTTTTGCTGTATAAATCCGAAAACATTGTGCATATGCAGACAGGACTGAATGTTTTTTATTCATATAAAACTACCAAATGAAAAAAAATGTGTTTCCCTTTACATTCAAACTCACAGAATCTGCTCTTAAAAACTATGACCCACTGAAAGACTTATAAAATACTGTCCTACAATGGAATGTTTCAATGATGTCATGAGGATGATACGTATCAAGATATGTCTTATAATAAAAGATCCTCCGTTGAATCTGCAGGGTTTTAACAATGTTCAAGCAGTCTTACCTTCGATATTCCATCAAAAAACCTGATAAAATTAAGCATTTTGTATGGTTGAATGTATTCCAATATATACTGAATAACCAACATACTGTACAGTTCTGTGTACATGACTTAAAACTTACTTCTTTTGCCTTCTACCCTCACTTCCATAAAATCCTTAAACACTACTTTGGAATTTGAAATGAGCCCCAAATATATCAAAGCATTTCACATCAATTCGGTATATTCAATCATTTTTCAACTATTTCTACAATTTGCATTTTAATTTTGACTGAAGCCAAAGCAAAATTAGGATTTTCAACTAAAATAAACAATTTAAGTCAGTCTAACTTCAACCTTCAGACAAAAAAACTAATGACATGAGCGGATGAAGCGTCCAAACAAATAAAAACTTGTACATTACATCTTTTACTAGTTTAGGGACCCTTTTCTCTTTTAACTGAATGTTGTTTAGCAGTAATTCTTATTCCACAATTTCAGCTAAAACAATACCTATTTCATACTTTTAGCTAAAACTAAATTAATCACCGCTTTTTTGTGTGATCACCTGTAATGTTTTATTTGTTTGGAGCATACATAATGAAGCAATGACTTTGACACATGATGTATAAGTTATATCGCACACAAAAAACTTTCCAATTTCAGATCATATTTTGTTTCTTCTTCCTATTGGGACACTTGGCAACTTGACCCCCAAAAATATACAGTACAGAAAAAAAGAAGCAAAAGTGTTATTCTTCTACTTAAGGTACTCAATGCTCACCTGAGGAAAGCTGTTACTAATCTACATCCTCTCAATTTACATTACTTCTGTAACATTATAACATATTTCAAAAAGCATTTTACAACTAAATAGGTCTTGAGTTAAACAAGAGGGCCAACATGGCCCTATATCGCTCACCTGACTACCATGGGCTATAATACAAGGGGTCATGATTTCAACATAATTCGTAGAGGTCCACTATAAAATGCTTAGTAACATTCCAAATATCTAAGCTCTGCCTGTGGGCCTTGTGGTTCCTATATAAGCCTATGTGAAATCAAATGACCTCCCCCCTCTCGGGAAGGGTTAATTTTGACACGGAGGTCATGATTTTAACAATGCTGATAAAGGTTGACAAGGCAATGCAACATGCTAAATATCTCAACTCTAGGCCTTGTGGTTTCAGAGAAGAAGATTTTTAAAGTTTTTCCTGTATAAGCCCATGTAAAATTAAGTGACCCCCCTGGAGATGTCAATTTTGACCTTGGGGTCATAATTTGAACAATCTTGGGAGAGGTCCACTAGACAATGCCACACGCTAAATATCTAAGATCTAGGCCTTGTGATTTCAGAAAAGAAGATTTTTAAAGTTTTTCCTATTTGTTGCCATAGCAACCAGAGTTCTGCATGGCATGGAATTCTTTGAAGAACTTCGATAGAACTTAATGCAAGGAACATCCTTGCAAAGTTTCATCAACATTGGCTCAATGGTTTCAGAGGAGATGTCGTTTGAAGGAAATGGTGGACGGACGGACATTCTAACTAAATGGTACTTAAGTGGCAATGTTACGTATTTCAAGCATTTATGTCTAATTTTTGCCACTTAACAGAAATTTTAAGCTACATAACAGCCAATTATCCTGCGGAATGAATAGAATTTACAGTTATGTATTGTTTGCTATGGACAGTTCAGCCACATAAGTACCTATTCGTAAGAGCGGACGGACGCCGGGCCCCGGACAGTGAGTGATCCTAATAGCTCAGCCTGGCACTCTGTGCCAGATGAGCTAAAAAAACAAAACAAAGAAGATATCAAGAAAATCTTTTTGAATATGAAAGGGGTATTTTTTTTAAAATAGAAGATTCCAGCTAACCCTGCCCTTCACTACAAAATCTCACTATTCAATTGTTACTAAAATACTTTTCATGTGCTATTTCTTTTATCACAAATTTTTTTAAAATAAAGGTAATAAAAATTGCCAGAACAAAGTGAAAAGAAAATTTGCTACTTGATGAATTTGAATACAATCAACAGGAGACATAAATCTACTGATTCCCATGAAAGTTTAATTTCACCACTAACAGACAAAAGATTATCAATATTTCTGAAAACGAAAGGACAGCAATCATTTCTTAATGAAATCCACAAACAGTGGATTGGAAAAAATTCTTGACTTAAAAAAAACAAAACAAAGAAGATATTAAGAAAATCTTTTTCCTGAATATAAAGTAGATCTATGGTCTTATGCCGTACCTGCTGATGGGCCTCAGACTGCAGATGTATATCGTAATCAATCTGCTTCGTAAACTTCATCACACATGAACGACATAGTAACTCATCGCCCTTCGGTTCTAGATGAGATAGTGATACCTTGATACGTCTTCTTTCAGAATGTGGAGTTGCATGCTGAAACCAATTACAATATCTTGATACAGAATCAACAATACTGGAAGCGACAACTCCTGCAAAATTGATAAATTACCACACTAATGTCACACCATCAAGTTTTCAATTTCCTTACATTTACTGTTTCTTGCAGAGCTTCAAAACTATGGTCTTATTTAGGTCTTTTGTTATACTTGTTGAAGTAAATGTACTAAAGAAGTTACAACATTGTGAAACAAGGAAATATTTCAAGATTTAACAGCCTGGTACTGAACCTAATAACTCTGAAAATTATCCTCCCTGCCAACCCCTAAGATCTTCTATTCAATGTTCTATTTTTGAGTATTTATTCTGAGTGAATGACAGTCAGACAAACTGTCTACAAAACTCACTCAATATCTTTATCAGAAAACAGGTTGTGTGTAATGTGTCTATGATACAGTATAAACAGTGACATCATCTCTCCCCCATCAACTAATTCAATAACAAAAACCTCCCAAGTGACGAATGCCCCCGAAAGAGGTGCCTCACAGTCTGTGTCCCCCATGTGCTCAATAAAGTGCTACGAATTTAAAACCTTCCATGCATGACAGAGTAATCATGCATACAGATTCCATACTTTAAACACTAAGGGACCTTGACCTTTGAGGTAGGGACTTGGGTCTTGCACGCAACATATCCGCTGATGTGCTGACATTTGTGCACAGTATTTTAAAATCCTTCAAAGCATAATAAAGTTATAGTCCGGACACAAAGTAGCAAATACAGGATTCCATTACCATAAACTCTAAGGGACCTTGACCTTTGTGGTAGGGATGTGGGTCATGCACGCGACACGTCGTCTTGATGTGCTAGACATTTGTGCCACATTATTTTAAAATCCTTCAAGGCATGACAAAGTTACAGTCCGGACACGAAGTGTGCGGATTTGCTTTATAGAGGAATCATTACCTTCAAACTCTAAGATGACCTTGACCTTTGAGCTAGGGACGTGGGTCTTGCACGCGACACGTCGTCTTGAGTGCTAGACATTTGTGCCAAGATAAAATCCTCAAGCAGACAAAGTACAGTCCGGACACGAAGGGCATATAGCTTTATGGAGGAACCATTACCTTCAAACTCTAAGAGACCTTGACCTTTGAGCTAGGGCGGGGTCTTGCACGCGACACGTCGCTTGAGTGCTAGACATGGTGCCTAGTTATTTTAAAATCCTTCAATGCATGACAAAGTTACAGTCCGGACACGAAGTGTGCATATATAGAGGATCCATAACCTTCATACTCCAAGTGGACCTTCACCTTTGAGGTAGGGATGTGGGTCTTGCACGCGACACGTCGCTTGAGTGCTAGACATGTGTGCCAAGTTATTTTAAAATCCTTCAATGCATGACAAAGTTACAGTCCGGACACGAATTTGTAAGTGGGGACGCACGGACGGACGGACAGACGGACAGACGGACGGACGGACAGACGGACAGACGGTGCGATTTTAATATGCCACCCTTCGGGGGCATAAAAATTTGGAAATCACTACTGGCAATAAAACATTTATTATATTGGGGGTTGACCATGAAACTATTAAATCTGTTTATACTTGCTTATATGCCAAATCTACACCTCCATATGGCAAAACGTGGAGGAAATCCTGTCTAACATCTGTAAAGACAACTGCCAGTAAACTTACTAATTTTTTCAGATTACTACACCCTCTCTTAACCTTACTTCATTGCCTAACACTCTGGTTCATAATATTATATACTATACTATGTAACACAACCTTCCCCTTCATGATACCAAATTTTTGATAAAGCCAGTCATGATACCAATCATTCTACCTGTGCAAAACCATTCAAGGACCCTTCACCCTCCCTCTCATATATTCTGAAATCTTGGTGCCTTGTGGTTACCACAAAATTTTAGTTCATAAGAAACAAGTTCATGTCAGAAAGCACAGACCATCAATACAATTTTATGAAATTCATTGTTGGCTTTGCAATGAGCAAGCTTTTCACAATTTGTAGGTCAAAGTAATGCTAGTTTTACGTATTTAAAGCTTTTCATTCTTGATTTCACAACATTCAAACTTTTTTATTCATTCATAATTGATAACTGAAAAAAGTCTTGATTTCCTTGATTCCATCTTCAATAATGATCGTTTGCCAGTCAGTCCTCAATACATAAAGCTTACAACATCTAATGACCAAACCAACCATTCAGCATAAACATATACCTTCTCTGCAGGCAATGGTATGCTATCATTTGATGGCAAAGGTATATCTTCATGTTTATTTGATAGCAGAGTACCACTTGGCAAGGGTATATTTACTGTATCTGTAGTTGGAAGGGGTATATCCCCAGCCTCTGGCAGGGGAATGTCAGCGTTCGAAGGAAGCGGGATCTCGGCAGTCGACACGGTCATTTTGTTGTTGCCTTTCAGTGGAATGATGATAGGTGTAAGTGCAGAAGTGTGAACAGTTGGCTCTGCAACAGAAAACACAGTAGAAACCAAAGTAATTTCAATGCCTCATACTTAATACTATTTCACTGCAATATACTTATGCTTGTGTATATCCAGATAGTAAACATAGATGAGTATTATAGAAATATCCTTGTTTTTCTGTGTCCGAAATAGGAGATTTACCTGCCAGTATTTGCCAAAGACTGAATTTGATTGGTTGCCAAAGAGTAGGTCAATCACGGCGACCAATGAGATCTAGGGTGTAACTGACCTAGTAAAGCTCATAAGCTTTTTGTTTGTTTGTAATTGTGCTTATTAAGTCCACCAACCCAGAGGGTATAATCGGTAGAAAGCTCATAAGCCTAGGGATCCAGGCCTTTATATAGAGGACAAGAAATGCTGTCTTCTGATTGGCTAAAATACCAAGCTAATTTCTAAAATGATTGACATTAAAATTCCAACTCCTCCCATCAATTACGTTTTCAAACAAAGGCAAGACAACCAAAAATTTTTATCAAAAACAAAATAAACCAATGTAATCTATGTAAAATTATGCACACCAACATGTAAGTCTAAACAAACAGATTATTCTGTAAAGCAATTAAAATAGCAGCTATTACTCTCCCTCTTGAGCTAGAAATCATAGAAACAACCTTTTTGACATATTTCCAGGATATTGGACTGAAAATGTTACCTCTAGAGTGTTAACAAGGTTTTTCCATATTTGGGCTGTGTGACCTAGTTTTTGACCCCAGGTGACCCATATTAAAACTTGAGCTAGAAATCAACCAAACAACCTTTCTGACAAATTGCCAGGATATTTGGACTGAAACAGTAGCCTCTAGAGCCTTAACAAGATTTTTCTATTTTTGGGTCATGTGACCTAGTTTTTCATCCGAGATGACCCATATTCCAACTCGTCTGAGTAATTACTGGGACAAACATCCTGACCAAGTTTCGTGACAATTGAGGCAAAAATGTGACCACTAGAGTGTTAACGAACTAATGGGGGGGGGGGGGGGACCCTCCCCGACCCCAAAAGCCCACCCTGAGCCAACTCAGTTGACTGACTAGAGCTATCACAAAGGATTAATACCCCCACCAAAGGTTGCTTTAAACTGAAGAAGTTCGTAGTAACATAATACCTTGCAAACAAACAAAAAGAGATATTGTTCTTAGCAGTTCCTCTCATTGTGCTTGACCATTGTATGAAGTTGTATTGAATTCCAAAGTAGTTTTCAAAAATGCTCACTTACAGGAAAAGTAACAAAGGGCAAAAAACTGTAATTAGCCAAGAGGAGGACTCAGTTGAGCTAAAAAGGAGAACCGAAAGGAAAAAAGGTAATAAGTATAGATGGAGCTTTCTTTAGCAGCTGGACTTCCTCTAAATGTACTTGACGTTGGGGTCCACCCTCGGGGGCGGGGGGAGAACAAAGGGCAAAACTCATAAACATCCTCCCCAAGAAGAGTTATAGGTACACTGCCTTCTCTGAGTGGCTATCAACAAATGAATCAACTAATTTTGTTACCGGAAAAGGAAAAGAAAAAAAGGGCAATAACTCTGAAACAAGTCAAGATGGACTACTCATTCCTTTTCTTTTTTTTTGTTTTTTTTTGGGGTTTTTTTTTTTTTCAACTATTTTTTTTTAATTTTTTTTTGGACAAGGAAAAGTAACAAAGGGCAATAACTCAGTAAATACACAAAATAATGTTGTGCCTGCAATTCCTCTCAACTTCCTGATGAAGTTGTTTCTATAGTTTTCTATGTTGGAAAAAAAAAAAAAAAAAAGGGCAATAACGTGTAATTAGTCAAGATGGGTTAGTCTGGCTGCACTTCCTCTCAATGTGCTGAACATTGTATAAGTTGTATTGAATTCCCACAGTAGTTTTCTTGCCGCAGGAGCAAAGGGCAATAACTCAGTATTAGTCGGGGGGGGGGGGGGGGGTAAATTTTTTTTTTTTTTTTTTTTTTTTTTTTTTTTTTTTTTTTTTATTTTAAAAAAAAATTTTAATATTTTTTATTTTTATTTAAAAAAAAAAAAAAAAAAAAAAAAAAAAAAAAAAAAAAACAAAAAAAAAAAAAAACAAAACAAAAAAAAAAAAAAAAAAAAAAAAAAAAAAAAAAAAAAAAAAAAATTTTTAATTTTTTTTTTTTTTTGGGGGGGGGGAGAAAAAAAAAAAAAAAAAAAAAATTTTTTTTTTTTTTTTTTTTTTTTTTTTTTTTTTTTTTTTTTTTTTTTTTTTTTTTTAAATTTTTTTTTTTTTTTTATAAAAAATTTTTTTTTTTTAAAAAAAAAAAAAATAAAAAAAAAAAAAAAAAAAAAAAAAATTTTAATTAAAAAATTTTTTTTTTTTTTTTTTTTTTTTTTTTAATTTTTTAAAAATCAATCCGAGCTTGTCCTGTCCTGACAAAATTATGCTGCATGAATTACAGAACTGCCAAAAGAATATAAAATTCACAGATCATCTTTCCCCCAAAACCTCCTGACCTGAAGCAAGGAAGATTTTCATTTCAATCTATAACCAACTCATTCATGTCTTCTTTAATTTCCTTGCATTGATTTTATTTATCTGCACCAAGCGGACTTCATTTTATTAAACAATGATTCAGGTTTCACTTGTAGCAATAATAGGAGTTTCTGAAACTGATTTTTACAACACTTCTTTACATCTACATGTAAGTACTAATTTCCCCAATTAATATTTATCTAGACAATTTTGTAACAGCATGGGTATTTAGTGAAAACCATACTGTGCCGTCATTGATTACGTACTGTCAGATTTGAACATTACAATCTGCAATATTTACTGAATTAGAGATGGTTGTAAAACATGTACAGTGTAACCTGCTTAACAGTCACCTTTTTTCTTTGGTCATCAGGTGCAAGTGGCCTTTTTGTGACGCCCCTGACAAAACTCCCTTTAATAAGAGCTGTTTGTAAAACATGTATGCCCTCTTTGATCCAAGAAACTGCTTTTAAAGTAAAAGTCACAGTGAAAAACTACCCGTTTTTGGCCTTAAAAAAAACAATTTTTGACCTGTAAAAAAAAAACAACAATTGTTGGCCTTAAGAAAAAAATTTAAATCTTTGGCCTTAAAATAAAAATTAAATTATTTGACATTAAAAAAAAACACCTGGGACTTGTGACAATATGTGACCAAACTTCAACTCTAAGCTAAAAATCATAAACATAAACATTCTGTTTAACCTTGACAAGGCAAACCTTTTGACCAATTTACATGATGATTGGGTTGTAAATGTCGCCTGTATGGTATACACATGTTTTTAACCGGTGACCTAGTTCTTGGCCTCTGATTAGCAATATTCATACTCAACCTAAATTTCATCAAGACAATCATACTGACCAAGTTTCATGAAGATAGAATGACAAGAAGGCCAAGATGGCCCTATATCGCTCACCTTGGTACAAGTCCACTTGCCTGGTGGAAGATCACTAGATAATGTTATATACCCAATAGGTTTTCCTATATACATCTTGGTAAAACAATTACCCCTGCCCCCCCGGGCAAGGTCAATTTTGACCCCAGGGGCATAATTTGAACATACTTTGAAGAGGTCTACTAGGCAATGCTACATGCTAAATATCTAAGCTCTAGGCCTTGTGGTTTCCAGTTTTTCTTATATAAGCTTATGTAAAACTAAGTGAAGCCCGGACAAGGTCAATTTTGATCCCAGGTGCATAATTTGTACAATCTTGGTAGAGGTCCACTAGACAATGCTACCTGTCAAATATCTACGCTCTAGCCTTTGTGGTTTCAGAGAAGAAGATTTTTAAAGTTATTCCTATATAAGCCTATGTAAAACCAAGAGACCCACTGGGTGGGGTCAATTTTGACTCAGGGCTCACAATTTGAACAATCTTGGCAGAGGTGCACTAGACAATGCCATATGCTAAATATCTAAGCTCTAGGCCTTGTGATTTCAGAGAAGAAGATTTTAAAAGTTTTTAATATATAAAATTAAGCCTATGCAAAACTAAGTGAACACCCGCACTTGGTCAATTTTGGCACGGGGGTCATAATTTGAACAATCTTGGTAGTGGTCCACTAGACATTGCGTCATGCCAAAAATCTAAAAAACTGGCCTTGTGGTTTCAGAGGAAGTTTTTCCTATATATGGCTATGTAAAAGTAAGTGACCCCCCATGCGGGGTCATTTTGATCCGGGGGTCATAATTTGAACAATCTTGGTAGAGGTCCACTAGCAAATGCTACATGCCATATATCTAAGCTCTAGGCCTTGTAGTTTCAGAGATAGATTTTTAAAGATTTTCCTATATAAGTCTATGCAAAACTAAGTGACCACCAGCGCGGGCTCAATTTTGACCTGGGGGTCATAATTTGAGGCCTTGTTGTTTCAGAGATTTTTAAAGTTTTTCTTATTTATTGCCATAGCAACCAGAGTTCTCCATGGAATGAAATTTTTTGAACAACTTCATGCCAGGTACATCCCTGCGAAGTTTCATCAAGATTGGCCCAGTGGTTACAGAGGAGATGTCGTTTGAAGATGGTGGAAGGACAGATGGACAAACCAACGGACGGATAGCAGACGGAATGTGATCCTAATAGCTCACTCTGGCACTTTGTAAAACTCTGGCACTAATAAAATAGCAACACACAAAGATTTTTGGATAGATTTGCACTTGCAATGTCAATCTAGGCCCAAATCCTACAATGAAAGTGTGTGGTTGTCTAACCCCCACACATGTAGCCTACGTTCAGGTAAGAAAATGTGTACAGAAAGTTTACGTAATAGCCTGTGGCGCGTGTTTCAAAACCACAGCAAGAAACCAATTATAAAAGGAATGCATGGCGACATGTACACGTATTCCGTAATCTTTTCCCTACTTCACCCAACACACTGAATTAATGTTTTAAATACAAATTGTACAATAACTCGCTTAGAGGATTTTGTGCTTTCAAACTGCTTTAGGAAATAGGGTGGGGAAGATGAGATGGGAAATTAGGACTTACCTCCTGGGGAATTCCAAAAGTGGCATTGGCTTACAGTCTACTTTTAAATTAGTACCTACAGTCGTTTACGTCACGCGTATTTCGGATTTGCTATTCATTGTTTCTGTTTCAATGTAAAATTGGATCGACACCAAATAGGCCTACACTTACGTGGAAGAAAAATATATCAGTCTCTATGCAGAGGTGTCATTCCTTTCCGATCCACCTACATCAGGGTGAGCATTGTAGGATATAGATTGGAAAGAATTATCCGACTATTATACCCATGGCAACATAAATGTGAAAGTCAGTTTTACGCTGGTCACTCGGAATGATAATTTTCTGTCACAACCATGTCGGTAACATGACCGAAACTAAGATTTTTCATGGGGGAGGGGTGCGAAATTAAGTCGAGTGATTTCTACATATTAAGTTATGCTAGATTTCGACACCTCGGCCATTTCACTGGTGGGATCAAATTCGGGACTATCTGATCCTGATCAAGGCGAACCTCGCTACCACTGTGTTACGGAGGCTTAAGCTAAATCGGGGATTAGCTAAGCATCCCAGAAGTGGACGGTACATTCTCACTGAATTTCAAGAAAAAATACCAAATCATGTATACTAAGACAAACAAAAGAAGCTGACCGCATAGTTGCATATATTTTGTTAACTCATATTTGTGTATTCGCCACTTTCGCAAACTTAATTAGAAAGTTTAGAGAAAACTGCCCAATTACATTCGTCCTGGGGAAAGCCTAAAGAAGTCTTCAGTGATGTTTGTTTGCACTGTTATTCTAAAACCATAGTACAAGTGATGATAAGCGTTTATGTAGTAGAGGTATAATTAACGACACTTATACTTCCTTGCCATTGAGCTAGCTTCGGTAGTGTCTGCTTCGGGTACTGGCGGACCTGAGTCTGAATCAAGCTCGAGGCAAATTATTTTTCACAGTTACATTTCGTGCCCAACATAGGCCTAAATTAACCACATGTTTGGAAGTGATAGCACCCTTAGAACGTCCCACAGACATTTATACTCCAAGAATTCGAGGACGAATTCTAGTAAGGATGGGAAGTATGTAGTTACGGTATACTTCCTTCCCATTGAGCTAGCTTTGATGGCGACCTGCATACATAGTTGTTAGCAGTTGAACCAGTTGACCGGCAATGATTTAAGCAGTTGTTTTGTTTTAGTATGGGATGAGTTTTGGACACAATAATTATATTGGTATGCAACTTCCAACCAAAAAGAGGTTGCGATCCCCTCCCCTGCCCCTAGTTTCGGACCGGGGTAAGGTGGCCAGTCAAAATGCATTTACTTTGTAAGAAATATACAATAGACATTAACTGTGAAAATCTATGAAAATTTGCCAGTCTACACCGTCTCATCAAGTCCTCGAAGTTTTAAGTGCAAGCGATACCTAAACACAAGACAGATCATGTACGTTTATCGGCTCTATGGGCATTGCAAATGTTTAGTTGCTCGCCGTGAATTTTATTAATGTAGTGACGTCAGCAATTACGTAATATGCATACATAAGTAGGTACATGTAGTAACCTAAATAGTTAACGGATGCCATTTTGATGTATAGATGGATGTAAAGACCATCATATATTTGGAATGTTGTGATTCAAAGGGATGTGATTGGATTCCAGTTTCAACTGGAGGAAATACATAGGATAAGGATTTCATAAAATTATGGGTGTTTTGTCGTGGTATGCCTTTGTAACACTGAAATATCAACTAGTGTTTCAATAATTATCCCACAGTTGTTTACCCGTAGATCACTGTGTAGGTAACTAGGAATTACAGTAGTTCATTCGACACATGTTTAACAATCTCTGTAGATCTAGATCTACTTGAAAATATACTATTTTGATAAGTTAGTGCTGCTTTCTCGTGAATTACGGGGAGTATGTGGACAAAACGGTCTAGTTCTTCATACTTTGAACAAAGAACATTAATCACCGTAAGTTTTTTTTTTTCTTCATTAATTTAATTTTCAATTAGCATTCACAATTTGGAGACATTCCCAAAGATTTTAGGACACATGCATTTTCGTGAACATCATCCAAAACAAAGATGGCGTTGAAAATACACAATGGACAACTGCCAAAGAGAAACTTTATTTGAGGATAACAAGAAAACAAGAGCTGTCCATAAGACAGCAAGCTCGACTATTGTGGGTGTTTGCTAATAAAACAAAACTTTTATCAGTATAATAGCAAAACAAAATTCTGCTAACTATTAAGTATAAACTAGGAAAGTTGAATCATAAAAAAAGTCAAAATCTATCACTAAATATTTAATTTTGGTAAATTAATTGTTTGATACAAAATGTACCCCTGAACACTATTACTAAGTTTCATATAACTACCTAAGTGGTTACTAAGATATTTGCATGATAGTACCTTGCAAGTCAAACAACGGCCATAATCTGCACTAAATTTAAACAAAAGTTATCTGTCTTGACTGTGTGACACCCCTTAAGACATTTACAAAGTTTCAAGTCAATATCA
The DNA here is from genome assembly GCA_022818135.1 of Saxidomus purpurata. Taxonomy (NCBI): domain Eukaryota; kingdom Metazoa; phylum Mollusca; class Bivalvia; order Venerida; family Veneridae; genus Saxidomus; species Saxidomus purpurata. The sequence goes on from JAFMSR010000016.1 coordinate 15,126,667, forward strand.
TAAGTAGTTACTAAAATATGTGCATGATAGTACCTAGCAGGCAAAATTTTAACCAAATTTTCAAAGTCAAACAAGGGCCATAATTTGCACTAAATTTATACAAGAGTTATCTGACTTGATTGTATGACACCCCTAAAGACATGAACAAAGTTTCAAGTCCATATCATAAGTGGTTACTGAGATATGTGCATGATAGTACCTAGCAGGCAAAACTTTAACCAAATTTTCAAAGTCAAACAAGGGCCATAATTTGTATTAAATTTAAACAAGAGTTATCTGACTTGATTGTATGACACCCCTAAAGACATGAACAAAGTTTCAAGTCAATATCATAAGTGGTTACTGAGATATGTGCATGATAGTACCTAGCAGGCAAAACTTTAACCAAATTTTCAAAGTCAAACAAGGGCCATAATTTGAACTAAATTTAAACAAGAGTTATCTGACTTGACTGTGTGACACCCCTTAAGACAGTAACAAAGTTCAAGTCAATATCATAAGTGGTTACTAAGATATGTGCATGATAGTACCTAGCAGGCAAAACTTTAACCAAATTTTCAAAGTCAAACAAGGGCCATAATTTGCACTAAATTTATACAAGAGTTATCTGACTTGATTGTGTGACACCCCAAAAGACATTTACAAAGTTTCAAGTCAATATCATAAGTGGTTACTGAAATATGTGCATGATAGTACCTGGCAGGCAAAACTTTAACCAAATTTTCAAAGTCAAACAAGGGCCATAATTTGTACTAAATTTAAACAAGAGTTATCTGACTTGATTGTTTGACACCCCTAAAGACATGAACAAAGTTTCATGTCAATATCATTAGTGGTTACTGAGATATGTGCATGATAGTACCCAGCAGGCAAAACTTTAACCAAATTTTCGAAGTCAAACAAGGGCCATAATTTGTACTAAATTTAAACAAGAGTTATCTGACTTGATTGTATGACACCCCTAAAGACATGAACAAAGTTTCAAGTCAATATCATAAGTGGTTACTGAGATATGTGCATGATAGTACTTAGCAGGCAAAACTTTAACGAAAGAAGCAACGCCGACGCCGACGCATAGGTGACTGTAATAGCTCTCCATATTCTCCGAATAGTCGAGCTAACAAATGAACCAATCGAAAAATCCTTTAAATTTGGGAGGGTGACTTTTTCATAAATTCTCAAACAGGTTTTTATTTTTAGCTGTATTGTCCAAAAGTACCTTTTCCAGGCCAAAGTTGAGTTTCCCATTGGGATGGGACAGACTTAAGCTGTAGGCCTGGTAGTTCTAGACAAGAGCTGTCCCTCACAAGTGACAAATGCCCCCGAAAGAGGTGTCTCACAGTCTGTGTCCTCTCCGTCTGCTCAATAATTGTGCCATGTAATTTTAAAATCCTTCCATGCATGACAGAGTTACCATGCATGCAGTATTCTGTTACTTTTAAATGCTAAGTGTGACCATGACCTTTGACGTAGGACCGTGGGTCGTGCACACAATACATTGTCTTCATGTGCTGAACAGTTGTTCCAAGTTATTTTAAAATCAATCTATGCATGACAAAGTTACAGTCCGGACACAAATGTATGCATATATACAGGATTCCATTACCTTCAAACTCTAAGTTTCACCTTGACCTTTGACGTGGGTCTTGCATGCGACACGTCGTCTTGATGTGCTAGACATTTGTGCCAAGTTATTTTAAAATCCTTCAATGCATGACAAAGTTACAGTCCTGACACGAATGTGTGCATATATGCATATATATAGGAATCCATTACCTTAAAACTCTAAGTATGACCTTGACCTTTGAGCTAGGGACGTGGGTCTTGCACGCGACACGTCATCTTGATATGCTAGATATTTGTGCCAAGTTATTTTAAAATCCTTCAATGCATGACAAAGTTACAGTCCGGACACGAAAAAATGTAATGTCGGACGCACAGATGGACGGACAGTGCAATTTTAATGTGCCACTCTTCGGGGGCATAAAGAGCAGTATTAAAAAAATGTTCTACCCCAAACCACCCCCTGGGTAGGGTAAATTTTGGGGGCATGATTTTTAACACACTTTGAAGAGGTCAACTACACACTGTTACATACTAAATATCTAGGCTCTAAACCTTGTGGTTTTGGAGAAGATTTTTAAAGGTTTTCTTTTACTGTTTGTAAAACAAGTGACCCCCTTGGCAGGGTCAATATTGACGCCAGGGGCATAATTTGAACAAACTTTGAAGAGGTTTACAAGGCTATGCTACATGCTAAATATCTAAGCTCTAGGATTTGTGGTTTCTAAGAAGAGAATTTTTAAGTATTTCCTATACAATGTCCCATGCAGCCTCCATTGCATACACAAGGTTAAGCATGGACAGACAGACGACAGACAGATGACGGACACCAGGCAATCACAATACCTCACCTTGAGCTATTCATGCTCAGGTGATCTAATAACTTTTGCAGAAGACTGTCCAAGGATCATTCAAATCAAATATCATAAACATCCATCAAGCAGTTTTGGAAATATCATTTGAAGCAAAATGTTAACGGACACTGACCAAGAGTGATCACACAACATTTACTGAGCATTTTCTCCTCAAATGCAGTACCAGTTCAGATGAAACTGCATGTACTGATTCTTTGATCTATGGTGAAACAATATCTATTTGCCATTACTCACAAAGACAATTTAAAGGCAACAAAAGTCACAAATATTGACCATTTTGTTTCAGGGATCACGCTAGCCCAGACTCATAGGGAGAAGTGACTTCTCCCTCCAGAGACATTAGGGAGAAGTTTTTCAGAACAGGGAGAAGTTTGTACAACACGTTGATAACGTTTAAAGTAATATCAGTATACCCTTTTCATACTAAAACAACTGCATAAAACAAGCTTTTTTTATTTATAAAAATTCTTTCTCATTAATAAACATTCTTCAGTGATATTATGTTCTGTGGGTTCCTTCGAGCTTTTTAACATTTTTACAGTGAAATGCAATGTGATTGCATAAAATATTTTATTAAAACTCTTTTTCCTACTGATTTAAATCGCCGATTAATGAATTGATAACCGAGATAAAACAAGAGCTGTCCCTCACAAGTGACGAATGCCCCCGAAAGAGGTGCCTCACAGTCTGTGTCCTCTCCATGTGCTCAATAAATGTGCTATGTAATTTTAAAATCCTTCCATGCATGACAGAGTAATCATGCATACAGTATTCCATTACTTTAAACACTAAGTGTGACCTTGACCTTTGAGCTAGGGACTTGGGTCTTGCACGCGACACATCCGCTTGATGTGCTAGACATTTGTGCACAGTTATTTTAAAATCCTTCAAAGCATAATAAAGGGGGGACAAAAATGTAGCACATATACAGGTTCTTACCTAAACTCAAGTGTGACCTTGATCTTTGTGGTAGGGATATAGTCTGGACACAAATGTATGCGATATTGATACACCTTCAAGGATGGGGGGGGGAGTGTGTGTATTTTTGTATTTATAGGGGAATCCATTACCTATAAACTCATAAGTGTGACCTTGACCTTTGTGGTAGGGATGTGGGTCATGCACGCGACACGTCGTCTTGATGTGCTAGACATTTGTGCCAAATTATTTTAAAATCCTTCAAGGCATGACAAAGTTACAGTCCGGACACGAATGTGTGCATATATCAATATAGAGGATCCATCCTTCATTAAGTATACCTTTGGGCTGGGTTGCAGGCCTTCACTAATGCAGGTACAGTCCGGACACGAATTGATATATAGAGGATTCCATAACCTTCATACTCCAAGTGTGACCTTCACCTTTGAGGTAGGGATGTGGGTCTTGCGCGACACATCGTCGTCTTGATGTGCTAGACATGTGTGCCAAGTTATTTTAAAATCCTTCAATGCATGACAAAGTTACAGTCCGGACACGAATTTGTAAGTGGGGACGCACGGACGGACGGACAGACGGACAGACGGTGCGATTTTAATATGCCACCCTTCGGGGGCATAAAAAATGCAGCAAACGGTCAACAACTGAACAAGCAGTGTATACTGTAAATAAAACGTGTGAATACGATCAAAGAACTTACTGGCATCTTAACAGCCAGTTTAATTGTAAGCATATGTAATTGGTCCTTATTGTTCCCAATCAATGCTCATCCGTTTAAATAATCGATGTTTACTCAACTATTAAATTACCAATAAACAGTACACATGTCAAAACGCACATGTCAACAATCGCTATGTTGTCTCGCCGCTTTTGATTGGCTTACCATTTTTTATTGACCAATGAAAGCTGATTTAACTAACGGTAGCGAGTAGGCGGTGCGGTATCGAGATTGACACTTGAATACATTGTCAAACGAAAAATAGAGCGACTTTGTTTTCGCTTTTCTATGCGATCACGGCGAAATGGCCGGGGATACAGCGACTATTTCGCCCACGTCGCCCTCAAACATGATCCCTGTGTTTTGAAGCTGGTTGGTGTATGACACTCATTTCAACAGTGTTTTAGTTGTCATGTTTACCTGAGGACCAATACTAGACTCTCATTATCTGTAACTTCCAACTTTCAAGTATCAAGATTAACGTTTGTTGAGGGGCTTGAACCCATGATGCTCATTCAGTTTAAGGATTAGTGATTGTATTTTGTCACCAGCCTTAATCACTCCACTGTGTAACAGGTTGTTTAGAACTATAAATTGTAACATCACACAAGTTTTCAACAATTGCAAACTGACATGTTTTACAACATACCTTTTTATTAGCAATGTTATAAATGTTAAGTCCAATGGGGAAAAATATAATCAACTTCTAATATTATCATCTCACAAGTATTGTTACTTTTTCACTAGTACAGCAAAGTATCTGCAGACAACATATGGTAATGACCATGAGATATTATACTTACTGTTCAACATTATGCCACTGAGTGCTTAGCAAGTACCTATCAAGGTAGTTTTTATCCCTGAATTTCTCTTATTCTTGATAGATCAAAACTTGACTGAGACTATGCTACCTGTAAACTGGTAACTAATCAACATAACATCTAATTGGGGGTAAATCCTGTATTTTATCAAGTGGGTCAGCATAATGTTTGTGAAATCAAAGCCTTTCATCCCTGAACCATGTAAAATTACAGAAACAACTCTTCATGTTTATAACTGTTTCATTCAAGATAGAGATACAATGGGATTAATGATCCTTACCATTTCAACATTCCAAACACAACTTTTATCCATTTCTAAAATGTTTTCTATCTATGTCAAGCAAGATTGAGACCTAAATCCCTGAGAGCATTGCATAGTTTCTAAAGCTAAGCCTTTTTAAGATGTGATAGACTGCCCATGCAGCATTAATGAAGTACTGACATTTGCAAAGCATTTTATTTTCAACAACAATGGATCAATGGTAATTAAAACAGGAGAACAAAATGATGGTTAACAGCTGAAGCCCACTTCCCAGCAACTACATTTTTAAGGAGACATCAGCATTGATTGTTTCAGAAATGGACTCAACAAAAGGAATTTTCCGATCTTCAAGTGTTTTTGACATGCAGCATTGGGGCTGTAAAAATCTGAAGAAATATCTACATAAAGATGGTTGATTGAACAGCCATTGCAGCAAAACTAGTTTTATTAGACACAATTTACTGTCAAAAAATAATGCTGACTGAAATGAAATTACTTGGAGCCGTGAATAAGTGAATAAATCATTGACGTGCAATTACCAGTATAAATTCAGGTTTTCAGACTTCTGGGCATGCCTGAAATTAACAGATATCGACTGTATTATCAACTAAGGGGGCAATTACACGCCGCTGTATAAGCGATATATACTAATATATTGATCTATCATTTATATTTCTTTCATAAAACACATTAACGACATTGTTATAAACCATTTACAGATGTTTAATCATATAATGTTATTAATCAAGTGATTTCATATTGGCCTTGTTATTTGTCCAAGGGTGGTCGTTTTGGCCCAAGGCCAAAGGCCGATGGCCAAACGACTGCCTGAGGACAAATAACAAGGCCAATATGAAATAACTTGATTAATGATAATTTTATTATTAAACTTTACAATATTGGCTAAAAAAACAACAATAGAAATTTTCTTGTAACAATAACAATTTTATTTGTATTTAACTTAGTAAAATAAGATATCAGCGTGATACAAAATGGCGTCATTTAAAAATCTAACGGAAGCGACTTCTCCTTATTGGCCCTCTCTTATAACCAATCAGAATGCTTGAATTCCATATTGGCCCTGTTTTCTCGTATTGCCCTGCTTTTCTCATATTGGCTCAGTTATGCTTTCTATTACCTCTACCTGTCTCATGTCATGAGCACAATTGATCTAATGCAGTGTGTAATATTGTAAAGTTGAATAATAATATTTTCTTCTTTTAATCATTCAAATATATTTAAAGTTTATATTCAGAATGATCAATGAAACAAGAGCTGTCCCTCACAGGTGACGAATGCCCCCAAAAGAGGTGTCTCACAGTCTGTGTCCTCTGTGGTTCTTGCATGCGACACGTCATATTGATGTGCTAAACATTTTTGAATCCTTCAATGCATGACAAAGTAACAGTCCGGACACGAATGTGTGCATATATGCATATATAGAGGAATCCATTACCTTCAAACTGTAAGTGTGACCTTGAACTTTGAGGTAGGGACTGGGTCTTGCACGCAACACATTGTCTTGATGTACTAGACATTTGTGCCAAGTTATTTTACAAGAGCTTTCAGTATGACAGCGCGCTCGACTTTTTTAGTACTTGCTAATAAAACAAAACTTTGACAGCTAAGGGCACACAAGACTTTAACTAGGAAGTACAAAACAGAAACATTTTCACAGAGTAATCTTCTCTTGCTTACAGATAGGTCTCATGATGGTACATAAGTACTCCATCTTTCAAAGTAATATCTCAAATGGTTAAGTCAACAAGTGGACAAGAATGTGTGCATATAAAGAGGATTCCATAACCTTCATACTCCAAGTGTGACCTTGACCTTTGAGGTAGGGATGTGGGTCTTGCACGCGACACTTCGTCTTGATGTGCTACACATGTGTGCCAAGTTATTTTAAAATCCTTCAATGCATGATAGAGTTACAGTCCGGACACGAATTTGTAAGTGGGGATGCACAGACGGACGGACAGACAGACGGAGAGTGCAATTCAGGGGCATAAAAAGGTTTTCATATATACGCCTTTGTAAAACAAGTGACCCCCCCCCCCGGGCAAGGTCAATTTTGACCCCAGGGGCATAATTTGAACAAACTTTGAAGAGGTTCCAGAGAAAAAGATTTTTAAACTTTTTCCTATATAAGCCTATGCAAAAACTAAGTGCCCACCCACGCGGGGTCAATTTTGACATTGGGGTCATAATTTGAACAATCTTGGTAGAGGTCCACTAGACAATGCTACATGCCAAATATCTAAGCTCTAGGCCTTGTGGTTTCAGAGAAGAAGATTTTTAAAGTTTTTCCTATTTGTTGCCATAGCAACCAGAGTTCTGCATGGAATGGAATTCTTTGAACAATTTTGGTAGAGCTTCATGCAAGGAACATTCCTGCATAGTTTTATCAACATTGGCCTAGAGGTTTCAGAGGAGGTGTCATTTGAATCAAAATGTTGACGGACGACGGACGACGGACAATCATCGATCAGAAAAGCTCACCCTAGCATAGCCAGGTGAGCTAATAAAAGGCTATGTAAATCTTAGTGACCCCCCGTGTGGAGTCAATTTTGACATTGGGGTCATAATTTGAACAATCTTAGTTGAGGTCCACTAGCCAATGCTACATGCCAAATATCTAAGCTCTAGGCCTTGTGGTTTCAGAGAAGAAGATTTTTTAAATTTTTCCTATTTGTTGCCATAGCAACCAGAGTTCTGCATAGAATGGAATTCTTTGAACAACTTTGATAAAGCTTCATGCAAGGAACATCCCTGCAATGTTTCATCAAGATTGGCCCAGTGGTTTGAGAGGAGATATCGTTTGTAGGAAATGGCAGACGGATGCACAGACACACAGACTGACGGACGGATGAGGGACACAAGACGGAATGTGATCCTATTAGCTCATTCTGGCACTTTGTATATTCGTTCATTGTTTATTGAAATATTTTCGGGTGAAGTTTATTTCACTTATATCACACTGGATGAAGTTTAGATGTAAGGACTTTTCGCCTTGGTTTCCCCCTTGCGAGGCTCCTGTCCTTACAGTTTCATAGAAGATTTTTAAAACTGTTCCTATCTAAGCCTACCGTTCGGTTCCGACTATAAGACGCATTTTTGAGACTCGAAATTGAAGTGCAACGAGGGTGGTGCGTCTTATAAGCGGATGCTACAGGAAATTTAACAAACAATCGGGACACATTTGATATTAAACCTTCAAATCTCACTTTTCAGCAAGTACTTTCATTTTCGGAAGCCATTTGCAAAACAGTGCTAAAGCGCGTACCGTCCCGTGCCATATTAAAACGGTTGATATCGTTCGATTTTTTTCTATGTTATTTTTTAAATGAATTTTTGTAATTAATCGATTTTTAATATCATTTTCTCCTTCCAAACTAAAAATATATCGTTCCGAGTTAATTCAGCCTGTAAACCAAAATTAATTAATCAGCAATTTCGAAAAAAAAATGCCGGGCGTTAATTCTTAAAATCTTTTCAATTGTTATTGACTGCAAATCGCTAAACAAACATGACAATAAAACATCTGTAGATGTTTTCTTTAGACACCAATTACTAGCCAAACTTTGGGGATTTAAAAAGGTGACACGTCGAAGTGTTAACAGTTGAATAAACACAAACAATAGCCAGGGGTCTAACTGTTTAGAGTAAATTTCTCGTTAATTGACACGCGTATTCGCAAGACCGCTTGCTCGAAATTAAAACGCGATTGTATAATAATCAAGGTGGGCATGGTCGGAAAATGATTACCGTTACAATATGGACTTGATAAAATAATTGGTAAACAATCTAAATTAATTTGTGGGGATAGAAATTTGTTTGATAACAATAATTGGCCAGCATTTACTTTTCACACACATAAAAACTTAAAAGAATGTTTGCTTGTTTGTTTTTATTGAAAAAATGTTTACGATGTAACCAGTATTAAATAAATAGGTGAATTGAATTAAATTATTGAAGTAAATAGATTGTGATACAAATGTGTTTGATTTCAATTGTTTACCAGCAATTATGCTATATACAGTATATTATTAATATAAAATGGATTGTTTCTTTATATTCGGACATACATGAAATACTTCGTAAAAATTCATGAGTTTTATTTTAATTTCATTGATTTTTACACTGTAAGGAGCTCTTCTTTGAATTTTTTTTTACCCTTCCCTAATGTGAAATACGGCCGCGTCTTATACGAGGTCAAAGCAAAAAACTCAATTTCTCAAACCTTAGTAGGGGATGCGTCTTATAGTTGAGTGCGCCTTATAAGCGGGTATATACGGTATGTCAAATCAAGCGAAACCCAGGTTGGCGCCAATTTTGACCCAGGGATCATAGTTTGAACAATCTTTATAGTGGTCCACTAAGCAATGCTACATGCCTAACATCTAATCTAGAGGCCTTGTGGTTTCAAAGAAGACGATTTTTTTTTCTTCAAAAAGTCGAGCTTAAAGCACATCAGACATACGGAATGAATGACATCAAAGAAAATTAACTGTTACCAATTGCTGCCATAGCCACTTAACATGCACTTTTTGGCTCACCCTGGTACAAACCATGAGGTCCAGAGTTTAGATATTTGGAATGTAGCATTTTGTAGTGGACCTGTACGAAGAAGGTTCAAATCATGATGTCGTGATTTGAAACTTCTTCGTACAGGTCCGCAACACAATGCTAAATTCCAAATATCTAAGATCTAGACCTTGTGGTTTTAGACAAGATGTGTTTTGAAGTTTTCCCTATACTAGCCTACATTAAACTAGACCTATCACTAAATGTGATTAATACCCCCCAAAGACTGCTTTATAAACTGAGGAAGTTAATAGTAACAGAATACCTTGCAAAAAAAACTAAAATAGAGATATTGTCCTTGGCAATAACTCTGTAATTAGTCAAGATAGAGATATGGTTCTTGTACACTGCACTTCCTCTCATTGTGCTGGACCATTGCAGGGGCCTAGCTAGAGCAAAATTTTAGGGAGAAGTCACTTCTCCTTGAGCTGAAAATAGGGAGAAGTTTTGCGTCTACAAGGAGAATGAATGGTCAAGTTCGATGGTCATATAAACCACGGACACTGTGTATACAGGTCCGTGTATAAACGTAATTATTAGGTGTGCATTCTTTGTAAGTTAGATGACAACAATATCTACCGGTAGTCAGCATGGTATTAAAAAACGTATACCAAAACAAAACTAAATTTCTTTGTATTGTGTAAAATATTTTGTGAAAAATAACAGATGGGTAATCAAATCCACCCTTCAAAAAGTTTAAATGGAAAATCTGAGATACGAAAATCATTTTGTTGACTGGAAATACAACCGAGATCCAAAAAGTGTACATAATTTCGGATAGACGCTTTTGCGGACATACGAATAATGTATCGTCTTTCATCCGATGTTGAAGCCTTCACCATGATTATCACCCGTGTCATATTGTGAAATCAGCCTTCAGGCAACCTTTTTGTCAGTCGCTAATTGATTGAGGGGGTGGAGTTTATGGTCAGAGAAATGTCTGACACTTTGTTTATTCGCTTCATTGTTTATTGAGATATTTTCGGGCGAAGTTAATTTCGCTTTTGTCACAGAAATGGGCGAAGTTGAGGTGTGAAAGGCGACTTTGTTGCCCTAGTCGCCCCCTCGCTAGGCCCCTGCATTGTATGAAATTGTATTGAATTCCAACCTGTAGTTTTCAAGTTATGCTCCGGACAAGGAAAAGTAACAAAGGGCAATAACTCTGTAATTACTCAATATAGAGTTATGGTTCTTGTACACTGCACTTCCTCTCATTGTGCTAGACCATTGTATGAAGTTGTTTTGAATTCCAACCAGTAGTTTTCAAGTTATGCTCTGGACAATGAAAAGTAACAAAGGGCACTAACTCTGTACTTAGTCAAGATGGAGTTATGGTTCTTGTGCACTGCCCTTCCTCTCAATGTGCTTGACCATTGTATGAAGTTGTATTGAATTCCAACCAGTAGTTTTCAAGTTATGCTCCGGACAAGGAAAATGCAACGGATCGACCGACCGACCACAAGGTGACTCCTTTCTATCCCCCTAAACTTCGTTTTCAATGGAAAGTAACAATGGGCAATAACTCTGCAATTACTCAAGATAGAGTAATGGTTCTTGTACACTGCACTTCCTCTCATTTTGCTAGACCATTGTATGAAGTTGTATTGAATTCCAAACAGTGGTTTTCAAGTAATCCTCCGGACAAGGAAAAGTAACAAAGGGCAATAATTCTGTAATGAGTCAAGAAAGAGTTATGGTTCCTGTGCACTGCACTTCCTCTCAATGTACTTGACCACTGTATGAAGTTGTACTGAATTCCAACTTGTAGTTCTCAAGTTATGCTCCGGACAAGGAAAAGTAGCAAAGGGCAATAATTCTACAATGAGTCAAGAAAGAGTTATGGATCTTGTACACTGCACTTCCTCTTATTGTGCTAGACCATTGTATGAAGTTGTATTGAATTCCAACCAGTAGTTTTCAAGTTATGCTCCGGACAAGGAAAAGTAACAAAGGGCAATAACTCTGTAATGAGTCAAGATGGAGTTATGGTTCTTGTGCACTGCACTTCCTCTCAATGTGCTTGACCATTGTATGAAGTTGTATTGAATTCCAACTAGTAGTTTTCAAGTTATGCTCCGGACAAGGAAAATGCAACAGACCACCTGACCGACCGACCGACCGACCGACAGAGCAACCAACCAACCACCGGGTGACTCCTATATACCCCCCAAACTTTGTTTTGGGGGTATAACAACAAAAAATGTACTTTCACTTTAGCCATATCATTTTCTGAAATGCATGTTACTGATGATGTACTTTCGTTTTGAATAGCAAATATTTACGTAAGATTTCCTCTATTATTTATTTAATTTCGTGATTAATTTACTTCCATATTATTAATATAATATATATTTTCCATAACATCATTGTTTTCTGCAATTTAACCACTCATTACTAAAATACCATGCGTGTCAAGCATCAATATGCTTTAATTTAGTTGGGTGGGTAGGGTATATGTATTACATCTTCATATTGCAAGAAAACAATGACCAATGAACAGACCGCGTTATAAAATTTAGTCTCACTTATAACATGGGTCTGACTCTTTGGACCCATACTACCACATTATAACAAGGTTGCAGTGTAATATTCAATGTGTACTTTTTATACATCTCTAAGGAGAAGTAAGTTGTCAGTATCAATAGACTTTCCAAGCCTTGAAAAAAGCTTAAGTTACAGAAACATTTTCAATCAACATTTCTCTGACCAAATAAAAATCATTTCATTTGTCTAGACAATGTAGATGAGAAATGTGACAAAGCCAATGATCTACCAGAAATTTAGACATTCATATCGCTAACATTAAGACTACAGGATAAAGCAGGTTTTTAAATTTTACGAAAACTTACCTTTAAAACAGACTCGGGTAACTTTAGCTGACCGCTCTGTATCTTCCGTAAGCGATCTCCTTTAGGATCCATTATATTTTCTTTCACACTGAAAGAAAAAAGGTTTCTGAAAACCATGTGGCAAAATGTGGAATGTGGAAAACACAATGTGCATGTTCATAAGTACTCCAACTTTCAAAGTAATATCTCAAATGGTTAAGTCAACAAGTGGACAAGAATGAAAATTTTAACTGAGTTTCTAAGTCAAAAAGGGCCATAATTCAAACAAAAATCCTTGACAGAATTACCTTCTCCTGCCCATGTTTGGGGATCATGATGGTGAACAAGTATTCCAACTTTCAAATTAATATCTCAAACAGTTTAGTCAAAAAGTGGACCTGTATGAAAAACTTAACCAAGATTTTTAACCAAGATTCTAAGTCGATAAAGGGCCTTCATTTTTAAAACAAATGCCTGACAGAGTTACCTTCTCTTGCCTACAGATGGGGGTAATGATGTTAACAAGCATTTAAAGTTTCAAAGCAACATCTCAAAGGGTTAAGGCAATAAGTGTATTTACCCATATTCAATGAATTTTCTAAGTAAAAAAGGGGCATAATTCTGTCAAAAACCTTGACAGAGTTATGTTCCCTTGTCTGCTGATGTAGGTCAAGATGGTAAACAAGTATGGATAGTTTCAAAGCAATACCTCTAATGGTTTTGAAATAAAGTGGTGGTATGAAAAAATACACTTTCTAAGTCAAAAAAGGGACATAATTCTGCCAAAAACCTCAACAGAGTTATGTCCTCTTGTCTGTAGATGGAGGTTATGATGGTAAACAAGTATGGTAAGTTTCAAAGCCATACCTCTAATGGTTTTGAAATAAAGTGGGGTGGTACGAAAAACTTAACCAAGGTGTGACACCAACGCCGACGCAGGGTCGAGTAGGATAGCTCCCCTTTTCTTCGAAAAGTCGAGCTAAAAAGGTTACAATATAAGCTATTTATAGGAACAACAAAGGGAAGTAATTCTAACAAGAGCTGTCCCTCACAAGTGACGAATGCCCCCGAAAGAGGTGCCTCACAGTCTGTGTCCTCTCCATGTGCTCAATAAATATGCTATGTCATTTTAAAATCCTTCCATGCATGACAGTGTAACCATGCATACAGTATTCCATTACTTTAAACATTAAGTGTGACCTTGACCTTTGAGGTAGGGACTTGGGTCTTGTACGCAACACATCTGCTTGATGTGCTAGACATTTGTGCCAAGTTATTTTAAAATCCTTCGAAGCATGATAAAGTTATAGTCCGGACACAAATGTATGCATATATACAGGATTCCATTACCTATAAACTGTAAGTGTGACCTTGTCCTTTGTGGTAGGGATGTCGGTCTTGCACGCGACAGGTCGTCTTGATGTGCTAGACATTTGTGCCAAATTATTTTAAAATCCTTCAATGCATGACAAAGTTACAGTCCTGACACGAATGTGTGCATATATGCATATATATATAGAGGATTCCATTACCTTCAAACTCTAAGAGTGACCTTGACCTTTGAGCTAGGGACAAGGATCTTGCACGCGACACGTCGTCTTGATGTGCTAAACATTTGTGCCAAGTTATTTTAAAATCCTTAAATGCATGACAAAGTTACAGTCCGGACACGAATGTGTGCATATATGCATATATAGAGGAATCCATTACCTTAAAACTCTAAGTATGACCTTGACCTATGAGCTAGGGACGTGGGTTTTGCACGCGACACATCGTCTTGATGTGCTAGACATTTGTGCCAAGTTATTTTAAAATCCTTCAATGCATGACAAAGTTACAGTCCGGACACGAATGTGTGCATATATACAGGATTCCATAACCTTCATACTCCAAGTGTGACCTTGACCTTTGAGGAAGGGATGTGGGTCTTGCACGCAACACATCGTCTTGATGTGCTACACATGTGTGCCAAGTTATTTTAAAATCCTTCAATGCATGACAGAGTTACGGTCTGGACACGAATTTATAAGTGGGGACGCACAGACAGACGGACGGACGGTGCGATTTTAATATGCCGCCCTTCGGGGACATAAAAAAAAGAGTAGCCTATGGTGGTGAACATTTGTGCCAAGTTACATCAAAATCCCTCCATGCATGAAGAAGAAATCCTCCAGACAAAGATATTCCTGAATTTGACCTTTAACCTCTAAGTCTGACCTTGACCTTAAACCTAGGGACTTGGTTCTTGCGCATGACACTCCGTCTCATGGTGGTGAACATTTGTGCCAAGTAACATCAAAATCCCTCCATGCATGAGGAAGAAATGCTCCGGACAAAATCATTCTTGAATTTGACCTTTAACCTCTAAGTGTGACCTTGACCTTAGACCTAGGGACCTGGTTCTTGCGCATGACACTCCGTCTCATGATGGTGAACATTTGTGCCAAGTTATTTAAGAATCCCTTGATCCATGGATAAGTTACAGCCTGGACAAGCTAAACTCGGACAGACGCACGCACGCACGCACACTGAACCGCTATTTGGACAGTTATATCAAACTTTCACAAGGGGCTTGACAAAAATCTTGATAGTGGTCCATTAGGCAATGCTACAGTACATCTCCGGAGGATTATTAAAACAAGAGGGCCAAGATGGCCCTATATCGCTCACCTGCCTACCAAAGGCTATAATCAATAGTAGAAAGGGAACATTTTTTCCATTGGGACATGATTTGAACATTCTTGGGAGATGTCAACATGGCAATAATACATGATAAATATCTAAGTTTGTCATAATTTGAACTATCTTTGTAGAGGTCCACTATGTTATGCCACATGCTAAATATCTAAGCTCTAGGCTTTGTGGTTTCAGAAGAAGATTTTTAAAGCTTTTCCTATATAAACCTATGTAAAAACAAGAGCTGTCACATGACAGCACGCTCGACTATTCGAAAGCTTGTTGGTAAAATGGGGTTTTTGTCTAAGAACAGGAGTATTGTGTAATTGTCTATAAGAATTAAGGTCAAAGATATGAAACTTGTTCAAAGACCTTTGTAAATGTACATTGCATTCAAGGCCTTACTCTGGATTCTGCAAGCCAACTGGAGGGAGGATGGGGGGATAATTTCAAAGAAATACATGACCTTGTATATTTGATCATGAATAATTTTGTAACTTTTCAAAATTGATATGTATAGAATTAAAAAAGCATGACCACTTCATGCTGCATAATTATTCTATGACATTTCAAAAGAAAGCCATTTTGAGTATTTCCATTTTAGTCTGGAAAAACTGTGACAAAATTCTAAGTTAAAAAGGGCATAAATATGTCAAAAATCAAAAACATTGGTGAAGATGTTGACAGTAAATATGTTCGATAGTATTCTATCTTTAACAAAACATTCAAAGTTAAAAAGGGACACAAATCTATCAAAAATCAAAACAGAGTTATGGGGATTGTTTCCTCAGGTGTAGATGTTGATGGTAAACATATATTTTGAGTTTCAAGTCAATACCTTATATAGTATTCAAGATATTTGAATTTACAAAAAAAAAATACCAAAACTTCTAAGTTAAAAAGGGGCATAAATCTGTCAAAAATCAAAACAGAGTTATGGGGATTGTTTCCTCAGGTGTATAATGTTGATGGTAGACACATACTTTGAGTTTCAAGTCAATACCTTATATAGTATTCAAGATATTTGAATTTACAAAAAAAAAGACAAAACTTCTAAGTTAAAAAGGGGCATAAATCTGTCAAAAATCAAAACAGAGTTATGGGAATTGTTTCCTCATGTGTATATGTTGATGGTAGACGCATACTTTGAGTTTCAAGTCAATACCTTTGATAGTATTCAAGATATTTGAATTTTAAAAAAAACTTTAACCAAAAATTCTAAGTTAAAAAGGGGCATAAATCTGTCAAAAATCAAAACAGAGTTATGGGGATTGTTTCCTCAGGTGTAGATGTTGATGGTAGACACATACTTTGAGTTTCAAGACAATACCTTTGATAGCATTCAAGATATTTGAATTTATAAAAAACTTTAACCAAAAATTCTAAGTTAAAAAGGGGCATAAATCTGTCAAAAATCAAAAAGGGTTAAAACTTAACCAAAAATTCTAAGTTAAAAAGGGGCATAAATCTGTCAAAAATCAAAACAGAGTTATGGGAATTGTTTCCTCACGTGAAGATGTTGATGGTAGACACATACTTTGAGTTTCAAGACAATACCTTTGATAGTATTCAAGATATTTGAATTTATAAAAAACTTTAACCAAAATTTCTAAGTTAAAAAGGGGCATAAATCTTTCAAAAATCAAAACAGAGTTATGGGGATTGTTTCCTCAGGTGAAGATGTTGATGGTAAACATATAGTTTGAGTTTCAAGTCAATACCTTTGATAGTATTCAAGATATTTGACTTTATGAAAATTTTTTAAAAATTTTTTGGGGGGGGGGGGGGGGGACTTTTCAATCAAAACAGAGTGGGGTGTCCTAGGTGAAGAGTTGTGGTAAACATATAGTTTGAGTTTCAAGTCAATACCTTTGATAGTATTCAAGATATTTGACTTTATGAAAAACTTTAACCAACGCAGACGCCGACGCCGACGCTGGGGCGAGTGCAATAGTCTCCTTATTCTTCGAATAGTCGAGCTAACAAGTGACCCCACCTGCGGGGTCAACTTAGTCTCGGGGTCATAATTTGAACTATTTTGGAAAAGGTTATGCCCAATGCCACAATCTAAGCCAGGGCTTCGATAATTTGGTCAACTCAACCGGTCCGGGCCGAGTCTCTGACGTTATTGACGTTGCAAATCATGTTACCCCACCCACTTCAGCAATACAGCGGAAGTTACTCACTTGTTTTATTATGCGGTTTTACGACGATGTCATGCTCAAAATACACTATCTTACTTTTCAAAATTCATTTACTGTTGAAATTGATCAATATTTTGTCATGTCTGAAGTTGATTTACGTATATTTCGAAAGGGAAAGCAAGCAACTACTGTCTAACGAGTTCAGCTAAATTTATCGAGAAAATGTTTAAAGTTGCACCGTGCAACTCGAGGTTATAAAAGCCGGTCTCCAGCTCCGGTCTTCGAAGCTCTCGGAAATGATATATGTAATATTTAGCTATGAAAATATTTTTGCAAAATATCGTTTAATACATGACAATTTGTGACTTAGGAAAGAGCGCGCAAAAATATGTACAGGTCGACGATTTACGAAGTCGTTTCATACTAATTTATTTATTCTCGATTGCGAAAAAGTTCTTACAACTTATATTAATCGCTCTCGAGACTCATTCCAGATGGAATCAACCTCGAAGAGAGAGAGGCAATGTGTAACTATTTGTGTCTTGCCTAAGGACACTACCGACATGGCGATGGTAGGGATCGAACCCGGGGGCCTTCGATCCTGAGGCGAACGCGTTATCATTGCGCCACGGCGGCTCCACATATTCTGTAAAAAAAAAAAGGTATACCACATTTATTTTTGTCGAATTCAAATAAAGTACATTTACAAATTGTGTTATTTAATTTATTTTCTAAAAAAAGCTGAACATCTACTTTCAAAATAATTTAAAATTATTAACAAGAGGGCCAAGATGGCCCTATATCGCTCACCTTGGTACAAGTCCACTTGCCTGGTGGAAGATCACTAGATAATGTTATATAACAAAATAGGTTTTCCTTTATACAAGTGATCCCCCCCCCCCAGGCAAGGTCAATTTTGACCCCAGGGGCATAATTTGAACAAACTTTGAAGAGGTCTACTAGGCAATGCTACATGCCAAATATCTAAGCTCTAGGCCTTGTGGTTTCAGAGAAAAAGATTTTTAAACTTTTTCCTATATAAGCCTATGTTAAACTAAGTGATCTCCTGTGCAGGGTCAATTTTGACCTGGGGGAAATAATTTGAACAATCTTGGCAGAGGTCCACTAGCCAATGCTACACGCCAAATATCTTAGCTCTAGGCCTTGTGGTTTCAGAGAAGAAGATTTTTAAAGTTTTTAATATATAAGCCTATGCAAAACTAAGTGACCCCCCGTGCGGGGTCAATTTTGATCCGGGGGTCATAATTTGAACAATCTTGGTAGAGGTCCACTAGACAATGCTACATGCCAAATATCTTAGCTCTAGGCCTTGTGGTTTCAGAAGAAGATTTTTAAAGTTTTTCCTATTTTTCTGCCATAGCTACCAGAGTTCTGCATGGAATGGAATTCTTTGAACAGTTTTGATAGAGCTTCATGCAAGGAACATTCCTGCATAGTTTTATCAACATTGGCCTAGAGGTTTCAGAGGAGATGTCATTTGAATCAAAATGTTGACGGACGGCAGACGACGGACAATCATAGATCAGAAAAGCTCACCCTGGCATAGCCAGGTGAGCTAATAAAAGTGAACATCTACTTTCAAAACAATTGAAAGTAATTAAAGACCGATTCTTTATTTATTAGGGGAGTCCCGAGTTAATGAAACATAACCGTTACAATAACCGACAAACCAATCAAGGATCGGTCTTTTCCAAGTTGATAGGCTAGCTGCAAACATCAAAGTATTGCCAGAGGCATTTGGCTTTGTCCTCTGATTGCCGATTAACGAAGTGACAGTCTGATTATCTCACACATTTATTGCTCTTCCTGGGGGCAAATAATAGACCTGTAGGTGTTGACAGGAGCCTGTGTATTGTGATTTTCAACACATTTTTGACTGAAAATGTAAAAATTCTTGGACCTATTTAGAATGGCTTTTCAGACTTGTGAATCGGTTTTTGAAGTCAAAATTCGGTCCAGAACCGAAAAACCGAAGATTATCGAAGCCCTGATCTAAGCTCTAGGCCTTCTTATCTTGTCGGACAGAGAGCAATCCTAATAGCTCACTCAAGCACTTTGTGAGTGCCATACGCTAAATATCTAAGCTCTATGCCTTGTGGTTTCAGAGAAGAAGATTTTCTAAGTTCCTCCTGTATCCTTTGAACCACCATAACATAATAAACCGTCTACGCGGGTTAAGACAGGTTTGGCCTTCCATAGAAGTGACGGTTACCATATGGAACACGTTTTGTCTGTATGAATTTAAAGGCTATGCTGACAGCTCCAGAATGTTGAACTCGGACGTCCGAGGCAAATGCTGACACTTAAAGACAACCTTGAAAATGACTTTGGAAACAATTTTACCAGGTTTGAAAATTT